>CM069933.1:27628167-28013678 GCA_036172225.1 Cryptocoryne crispatula var. balansae
AGGAGGCTTGGGACGTGGTTTTCACCCTTGGCTTGATAGGGTTTGGCTGAAACCATTAGTATTTATAGAGAATTATGAAATTTTTCATAAAAACCCAAAATCTCTATAAATTACGCCCTTGCCCCTGTACTTGTGGATAAGTCCTTTTGTGTGTGACCCACTAGGCCCAATAACCTATTTGGTTGAGGCCTAAATAAAATAGAACAATTCTATTTAATTTTAATTAAATCCGTTATCCGGTAACAGATTAATCGGCCTACCGATCATGAAGGGTACAAGCCACATCCCATGATCCCAAATGGCTATGGGGATAATCTCATCTCCATTGAGCCTTTCCATCATTAATTACCACATGGATATAAACCCTCATCCATCCAATGTCCCAGTCAGAAAGGAGTACGACATCGACTGTCAACTCCTTAGTGTACCGACTCTACAAGATCATGTACTCGGAATTAGATCAATTGGAAAACTCCTTTTCCAATTATCCTATCTACCCTGGCCAGGGATTTAGAGTACTATCCCATAGTACATTCACTCTCACTTACCGAGAGTGGACGATCCCTTGTTGTCCGCTCAATTGCCTCCATCGGATTTTCCTTGTACCCAATCCATCGCTATATAGGACCATCTAAATTGTGATCCATAAGTCAATGGTCAAAGCACAAGTTCCACCCAACAAGGCATCTTTGGCGACTCAGGTCAACGGTCCAACCATGCAACCGTGATGATAGAAAACCCTGATAGACAGTTCGGTAATATACCATTCAGGGTTTCTAATTCGGTCATTTTAGTGAACTCATTCAACTAATGAGCACCTGTATGTGTATCTCAGTGTCTCCACACTAATGACCAATGAGATCGGTCGTCCTCATCACATGAGAAGACATCACATACACTAGTCTATCCGGATCCTTGATGTCACGTCTCAAGTATCCTATGACTAGGAACATTTAGATCAAATACCTCTAGATGATCAATCTCATTATCATGATCTCATCATGATTTAATCATCATTGTATTTGATCAAGGACTTCATTATGATATTCGCATCTAATAAGAGCTTATAATGAAGATTTGCCTGATTAATTGAATGAGATATTTCTAGAAATGTCGAATCATATCATATATGATTGGCTTGTAGGGCATACATTTCTATCAGTGTGGGACGATAGGGGCCGCTGGAAAGTGGGTGGGGTTTCAGTTAGAGTCGACGTAGGGACCAACAGATTGTTTGGGGATTGTCGGACCAATCCAAAGTGTCACCAGTGAGGAGCTAATTGTTAGGAGGCTTTGGTCTATCAATGAAGTCGAAGATCGACAATAGATCAGGAAATCAGAGTCGATCACATAGGCTTGGGGTTTGCCATACCTATGGGTCATAACTAGTGTTGCTAGAAGCCATTTGGGGATGCTAAAGGGGGGCTAGTTGCTGAACCAAGGTGAAAGGGAAGGGTAAAGGGAGAATGGCATAGAGGCCAAGGAAGAGAAGAAGGGGGAGGAGGAAACAGCCCTTGCTGGAGGTGGAGAAGGAAACCTCCATCAGAGGAGGGGGTGAGGTTCCTACTGGGGTAGCACCCCTCTACCAAGAGAACCAAACCGATAGGCTTCTTCTAAGAACTTCATTGTGCATCTTCATTCCAATGTATGGGGCTCTTATATAGGCGTGTCAAATAAGCTGGGCAGCCCAATAGCCCACCATAAAGCCCGCCATGGGCTGGGCTTAGGCCTGATGTAATCTGCATCGAGTTAAAACAGACATGTGTTCTAATTTTATTCCTAGTTCGCGGGCCAATAGTCTCAGGCCCGTTTGGCTCGCTGCTCTCATGTTCACGGGTACTGGCGCAACACCTATATGGCACTGATGCCTAGGCGCCTCCTTGGAGGGCCCTTGCTTCTCCTCCTCTTCTGTCTACAGCGTAAAGGAGTCTTCCTCCTAGCAGCACAAGGGATCATCACCGGTAATGAGGGAGGTGGCCATTCCGATCTAGCCCGTAGCGTTCTTCTTTTAGGTAAAAGATCGAGGAGGGTGGACGGCAGATCGACGAGGGCAGACGGCTCAAGACACCGGGAATGGCATCAGACAGGGCAAATGGGAGCGGTGGATATAGCGAGAGCGAGGAGACGAGAAGTTGAGCTCTAGTGCCACTGGCCCTCCTCTCATCCCCTCGTCCAACCGGTGGTTGTGCACAGGTTGAACCCCGCATTCTTGCCTGCCTCGATCAACTAAGATCCGATGCATAGGTTGAACCCCACATCCACCGAGGTCGATTGCAACAGTAGGATGAGGACACCGGAGAGAAGGGATAGCTCATCCTTAGGGCCATCCATGTTCGTAGCGCGCGGAGGTGCATATGGGAGAATGCAGACGGGGAGGGGCATTTGCTTATAAGCGGAGCATTGATCGGCGAAGGCACAGCTTCGATCTCGCCGTTTGTTGCTCGAATTCATGGTAAAAGGGATTTGTTTCCATCTCTTTCTGCGGTGATCGTGGGAGATTCGGTCGGTTCCTGCCATGTGGGCATCTCTATTTCGCCCCAAACTTGTGGTGGGGAGACGCTTCCCTGGAACTGCAAAGCAGATCTTCAGAGTTGCAGCTTCCTCGCGTCGTCAATCAAGTTACCTAGTCCCTCTGGGACATTTTCCTCAGGAATCAGCTCCCCAACTCGGCATGTGGCTCAATGGGCCGTAGATAGGTTTTGTGACTTATTGGGCTAAGGCCATATATATAGTGAAAAAATTCACCAGGCTGGACTAGGGCCTTTTACAAATGGGCTAAGATGGGCTTGGGCCGGGGCAACCCAAGCCCGCCCACTTGACACCCCTACTCTTATATAAGAGGAGTTCAATTGTAAAGCAAAATAATTTAAAGAAATATTTACAGATATATCCTTTTGAGGACTGAAGTTGAAGGAGAAGATTAAAAAAATCAAAATATTTACAAACAAATCCTTTAAGTTTATAAATGTAAAATAAACTCAAAATGAATTAAACCGGTTTCATCACACTTAATATCAATTTTAATATCGAGATAATACTATCGAACATATAAAAATTTGATACTATTATTTTTGATATTAATAGTTCACCTTTTAAAAATATCAATATCGAAACTATAATAGCACCGTAAGCAAACAGGGCATAAGTATTAGAATTCAGAGAGAAGGGTGCATTTGGTACAATCGACGTATCTTTGCAGCATCCTCTCGGCTTTCACCGTATTTCTCGTTATCGTGTTATTCAATTTTTATTTAAAATAAAAGAATAATCCAGTCAATACGCCCACCTCAGTCTTCTATCCTCGGCGATAACGTGCACATGGTTCCGTCCGTCAACGGGAGCTCACGTCCTTCTGACATCGCGCGCATGCGATCTCCTTCCCCCCCGCAGCTTCCGACACAGGAAGCGCGCGGTAGGGTAGAAACAGTCAGCAACACGCACGACACGTCCCGACTCTCTCCAGATCCATGCAGTCCAGTCTATTTACGGTCCAACCGTGCAGCAACCGAGCTTACGACGCCTATGTCCACATACGTAGAAGCAGAAGCCCACCCCCCCTCTCTCTCTCTCATACAGTTGACCCTTGACCATACAAGTGTGTGATATCGTTTAAAAGGAAAGCCAACGTTAGCTTGAAAGCGGAAGAGTGCGTGGGAACCAGCTGCTAGACTGGCGTTGACATATGCTTGGGAAGCAAAATTACATCATTACTCTTCGATTTCGACGACAGCCAGAGCCAGCTTGACAGCGCAGGGATCCCCGAGGTTCATGGCATGAGAATATAATATTCGGGAAAATTGATCTCTGCTCGATCCCTTTATGAGCCGTAGACTTAACTTCCAGTCTGTTGACCAAAACATTATCCAACGTCGTCCACACACCCCCCATTTGGTCATTTGCCCTTTTCCACCATTTTTTACTCTCGTACTTGACTATGATCACTTTCTTCTTGCCATCTATAAAATGATTATCCTAATTTACCTTATCTTTCGAAGGCAAAATTTTTCATATTTTCTACTTCGCAACACAAAAGCTTGATATTTTCGATATGTGCCACGAGAATATATGAAGTCGCGATAGCAAACGTTATGAGTACTGGTGAAATAACTATATATATATATCAAAGTAGAGTGATGAAAGTTTAAAACGAATAAATAACTTTTAATAGTTGTACGATATTTAATAGTTCCTTTTTGAATAATATATGCTTTTATGGATATATCTTGGGGAAAAATAACTAATAAGTACCCGCGAAACACAACAATTTTGAAAAATTGGGACAAACCTTGAAACACTTCTAACCTTTATACTCATAGAAATAATAAAGAGCACACACATATATATGCCAAAATTTACTTTTACAGCAGCCGAGAGATGATAAAATAACTCCAGACCATGCTAATTAACATCCGTATGTTGGTACAATAACCTCTCACGACCTTCGCCGATGCAATTCCTGCTAATGGCTGCAGGCACCTACATACATTGGAGCGGATTTTGAAAGAAATTTAATACATTGGACCTGTTGTTTAAACAAAATAGTGGTTGAGTTTGAAATCTCAGATCATCCCACTTAATTTATGATTGGCCAGGTGGGTGGGGTGTGTTGAGTAGGGTGCAAACTAACTAGGCAAGCAAGCAGAGTTAGAGAATATTGCGCTTGAGCTCATTTTATTTATTTATTTATGTTCAAGTTAAAGTTGGGGCTCCATATACTTAATTAAGAGGTAATCGAGACTTACATTCCAGCTTCGTTAGCTTGTTAAAAAGTCGATGCGTTCTCGAGAAATATTTCAAGAAAATTGTTTTCAGAGCAGTCAAATAAGAGATTTATACATATTTTTTCATAAAAATCAAATTGTAAGTACAATAATTTCTAAAATTTATCTGGTTTGAGATTAAAAAATAACCAAGCGTTTGAAACAACAATTTATCTGTGTACTTATTCTTCATCATAAATAATATCTCCTCGTAACTATCTGTAATGGTTATAGTGTTTATTAAATTAAAATAATATTTATTATAATTAATATGAGATTAATTATAATTATGAGTGTTAATCTCTCTCTCTTCTCTCTCTCCTCCGTTTTCTATTTATCTTTCCCTTCTATTTTTTTTTCTCTCAATATCCTAACCTTCCTACGGAGCGATCGTTTCTCCATCGTCCTCATCTCGTTCGCGATTTTCCCTCACCGTTGCCCCTCTCCGATTTTCCCCTGGGCATCGCCTGTCTTCCCCCCCCTCCGGTCGTCGTCCTGCTCGGCACCCGCCGCCGCCAACGCTCGCAGCCGCGCCGTGCGAAGGCGCCGCCGCGCGGATCTCTTCCCCCCCCTCCTCCCCGTTGGCATCCCGCCGTTTCCCGTCGGCCGCGCAGGCCACCACCGCCTGCCCGCGCGCACGCGGCCGCCGCCATGCCATCCCGCCGAGCCCGTCCGCCGCTCGCGGCCGCACACCGTTGACCCCCCCCCCCGCCCTTGCTGACCCGTGCGCCCGCGAGGTCGCCGCCGTCGCCCGCCACCTTCGTGCCCCCCTGCTGCATGGCCGCCCGCGGCCCTATTCCACCTGCACCAACCGTCTCACCGCCGTGCGCAGCCACCTGCACCCCCCACCGACCAGCGGTCTCTCCGTCGCCAACCCGTGCCGGCGGCCTTCGCCGCCCCGCCTCCTCTTCGCCTCCCCCCCCCTCGCCACAGTCGTTCATCCGCAGCCCCCGTCTCACCGTCGCCGGGTGCCTTCCGCCCCGCCATCCCCGCCTGCGCAAGCTTTCACCCGTGTGTTTGCACGGCAGCCGCGGCCGTCCGCCTTGCACCATCGCCGTGCCTCCGCGCGACCGCCGCCTCGTGCGCCTGCCTCCGCGCGCCTGTGCACTTGCGCCACCACGCTCCCACGCGCTGCGGCGCCATGCGCCAACCCCCCCGGGTATCTCTCTCTCTCTCTTTCATATCGCAGTAGTATTATTCCCTTGTTCTTAGTATTATCCCCTTGTTCCAACAGATTTTAGACATCCATCCGGATCGATTTTCCAGCGCCGTCGTGACCGCGGCATTCTCGTCATCCGGATCGACTCCGTTGGAATTCCGTGCACCGTTCGTCGTCGCCGTTAAGGTAGGCGTCTCGGCTATCCTTAGCACTCTAATATTTTGATTAAATTGTAATAATCATGTTTAGATCACCAGGATTAGAATATTGTAGTTAATGGGTTGTTTTGGATTTATTAGCATGATTAGATAGAGTTTAGATTAGCTTGTTTAATCATACATGTTTAGATTGTTCTATGTCCATGATTATTCATCATATTGGATAATTATTCAATTATGCCTGTTAGCATGTTAGGTATGTATTTATAGTTGAACCTAGTTAGTTTAGCATTGTTTGCATCGCGATGAACCTTAATCATGAATATTCCGATTTGATAAAAAGCCGATGTAAGGTTTAGGCATAATGTGGTTAGAACTTAGTTTATTTTCTTTTATTAGATAGATGGTTCTGTTTAAGCATGTGATTAATGTGTTTAGGTTGTAAATTGCATGATCCCATGTATATACATTAGTTCATGTTAGATTGTGGTGTGGTATGCAAATATGTGGTGCATAGAACCATGAGTGTTCATCTATGTATTTCATGTTTGATTGCCAATTAAATGTTCCTATTTACTGTCTGAGTTAATTATATGCTTGCATGGTGTGGAATGTGGTTAGTGCAGTGAGCTGCATTGTGATGGAAATGTACTTCACCAGACTATAATTCGGTCTTGTGGGCAGCAGATGAATTAGAACGATCGGAGCATCCGTCGATCCCGGATATCGCGGTTTATCTTAAGTACTCCCCTGCCTATGGGGTACTATGAGATTTAGCTTACTATATGTTACTTCCTACTATATGGTAAATCTGGTGCTAGTTTTGTGATGTGACTGCATTTATCAGATGGAGCATGAAATTTACTCAGACAGGTGTCTAGTTGTGTAGATTGGCATAGATGGTAGTGTTATAGATGTGTCTTTGGTTTTATGACAGGTTGTGTATGTTGTAAGCATACCTAGAACAGTTTAAGGTGTAGGTTATGTTGGTTTTAATGCATATAGAGTCTAGTCATCATATGGGGTAGTTGATTGATTCTTTAATCAATTAATTAAAGATATATAATTAGTTTACACCCTATGTATTAAATCTGATTTTTAGGCTTATTATTCTATTATACCATTAGAAATCATTACTATAGTGGGGTAGTTCGGGTGTAAGACCTACTGAGTCTGTTGTGACTCACCCCTTCCGTTGTTAATATTTTCAGGATTGCAGGTTTAGCGCAGCAGAAGCGTAGTGGTGTTTTGGAGTCCAAGGAGCTAGTGGAGTACTTGTTCAGTGTTGGTATTATTTAGATTGTAATTTCATAGTGTTAATTAGATAGAATTATTGGAATTGTTTATTTGGATTGTGATTTTGGTCTTAATTGGTTCCAGACCGATATTCTTCCCCGTTACGTCGCCGGATTATCTTCCGCTGTGCATGTTAAAAATCCGGGTCGTGACACTATCATTCTATCGACAATATACCCGTAAATATATTTTATTATAATCAGACAAGCACGATAGATCTGTTTTGCTTCTGCTCGAAGGATCTCTAAATTGATTAGTTTGAGTCAATGGTTCAAATCGAATCAGATCCATTTAAACCGTTTGATAGGCACAACACCCTAGGTCAAACTACAATCGCTGGGAAATAAAACAACGGAGGGGAGAGCAGCTGTGAAGTTCATGTATAAGATTAGCCAAGCCAACGGGTGCGTCGACGTACTCACGTGCCCGCTCCACGGCCGGGAGCAGGACGGGGCCCCATGTCAGGCGGTGGGCGGCCGCCCGCGGCGGCTCCGGCAGCGAAGACGGCGCGCGTGGTGGTGGCGGTGGCGGTGGCGGCGGTGGCGGCGGCGGCGGTGATCGAGCTGGGAGCTCACGTGGGGGTGGTGGTGACTTCCCGCTTGCGTCGACGACACCCAGACGCACAGTCCGGGGGCTTTGCTTCGCCCGTCGCTTTTGACTCCCGCCTCCGCCGGGCGTGGTGAGAATCGGGGTCGTAAATGCCGCGGGGGGTCGGTAGAGTATGAGTTATTTTTTTATCTTTTGATTTTGACGAGTTATTAAATTAATTATATTGAATTTTATTTTGACTAAAGCTTAAATTTTTTGACTTAATTCTGTTACGAAGTTGAGACGTTTTGGTGATGTTTGAAATGTCTGTTATTTATTAGATTTTATCAAAAGAAAGCTGAGAAATCTTGTATTATTGCTGAAATTAAGTATAATACCTTCAAACTCTTATTTTATTTCCTTTTATCATTCATAATGATAATTTTAATCATGTGTATGTTATTATGTTAACATTTGATGCATGATATTCACTTGTTTTAACAAAAATAAAAAATAGATAAGAAATTGGCTGTCTATTACATAGTTCGTACCGTATGGAAAATAATTCCAAATTTGTTAATTGTTATCGCAATCATATTATTGGAATCTTGGATTTTGTTCGCACCCGGAGGTGATCAGACCCACACCGGCTGACCGACTCGATCCCTATGATTCGATACACTGAAGGGAATAACTCATATTAATTAGAGATGCCAATGGTAACCAATTATTTAATCATCTGATATATTTGTTAAGTTAACAAATAATTAATTTTTTTTTGAAACAAGTAATTAAAGGACGATTGATCGGTGACCTATAAGAGATAACTTGCTATGTTAATATATTTATAAACAAGAATAATATTAAATAGAGTACAATTATTAATTTGTCTCGAGACACCTATCTAAATTAGGTCCATATTCTAAGGTGCATTTATATTTAATGATGTCGCGTCTCCCCATCCGACATCTTTTGTCATGAAACAGTCACCTTCAGCTAGCTATCCCTTTGCATCCTCACCCTTATTGTGGCACACTGGTCTCCAAGCATGAGTCCCTCCATCTTGATGATCATTGGATCTTGAATCCTTGTCTCTGTACTCTTCAATAATCACTCTCTCTTCGCCATGAGGTCCCTCACTAAGTTCTAGCGTCTTTTGATCCAAGGTTCTTTCCAACATCGGCACCCAAAAAGGGTCCCCGTAGTTTTTAGGCTGTTCCTTGAGTCAGTTCTTTGCACGACCGCGTCGAACTTTTGCTACTCGATTATTATCAATCATTTCTTAGTATAGTAGATAACACAACAAAGGGTTAATACCTTAATACCCCATACCGATAGCTAACGAAACATAAGAAGATTTACTCTCTATTTATAAAGTATATTAACAGACATTATATCTCTTGCTACCGAGATGGATCGACGACAGCAGCTAGCTCCTCGTATTTATTTATACACAGGCTACTTACGCCTGCATATCTATTTATTTACGTCTTTTGATTAATCAGTTCAGGGGGGCGCGGCTTCACGTCCCGACCACGCATGGGTGCCCAAACAAGAAGCAGCGGAGGAGGACACGCCTATGCATGCGGATCTCTCTAGCCAGCTAGTGATCTCTTCCACTTCCTCACGGGGCCGCCGCCTCCTCCTCCTCCTCCTCCTCCTTTAGAGGGAAAGCGGCAGCTGATGTGATGGGATCTAGCAGAGGTATCGCCTTCTTCACGTCGAAGTCAGCCGGCCACCGATGTTTCACGTCCCCTCACAATCGTCTCTTAATTTAAGCTGTTGGCATCTGCCCGGCGACCGCTCATCCGGCCAACTGTGCCGATCACGACGTTACCGGCTGGCCGGGATCGGAGGTCCGGACTCCGGCCGCGTTCAAGGACGCGCGAAGACCACGTCGCCTTTACGGCAAAGTGGGGGATATCATCGCCGCTGTCGTCTCTGCGGCATTCAGACACAGGGCATGATCGATCACCGGGTTTCTCGGGGATCAAGGCTGGGTTTCGTCGTGCCCATCTTCGCCTCGGAGGCTGCTCCGCATCAGCAACTGAGATGTGCTCTGGAGCCGCGCGCGCGCGCGCGGCTGATCGTAGTTTTGTGTTGACTGCAGGCGATCGCTGAGGTACCCGGCCGAAGCACGCAGAAAATGATGCGTACTGAGCTCCATTTCAATGGCTGCCCATGCCCAGCCAAGCTGCAGCGGAGGCAGCAAGACCAGGGGCCAGCTGTCGCCTCCTTCATTGATTCTGGCTTTGAGTTGTCAGCCAGCCGGCAGGGGTCATCAAGTTCTTTCAGTATATATCATGAAAGTATTCTCAAATTCTGCATCCTCTCATTTAACAAATTAACTCGATTACATGTGAAGAAGCCCGTTCAAGATACTGGTTCAAAGTCCAACTGTGCGCCTGATCTTATTCGGGTAATTTTAAGAGAGTGAGGGAGAAATACGTACGACAAGATTATAAAGGTAGCAACCCTTCCAATTGTATTGTGAATGAAACAAAGGTTCTTCTCATCTGCCGTGTAAGCCATCACTTGAAATGCAGAAATAGAGTAGTAGTAAAATATTACGACATCAATTTGTTTCCTCACTCCACACTTCACAGTGTTGGGAAGAGAGAATAACTATTTTCCAGACCATCATATATTTAGAAATAGTCAATCAATAAGAGAACAATGACTGTGCTCATAACGGGCTGATTCACATGAATGCCAATCAAGTGCACTTGGACCGCCTACCCCTTCTCATCCGTATAGAGAGAGAGAGAGAGAGAGAGCCTTTACAGAGGCCAGGGCAAAGAGAGGGTGGGAAGGTACGCTTTACAGAGAGGCCAAGAGAGGAAGAAGGGAGAAATGCAAAAATAAAAATAAAAAATGAAAGGGGGGATCCCTCTACCCTTTCAACTCTTGTGAGTTGGCATCACATGATCTGTATTAAAGAACGAAAAGACTCGGAGTGAATGATCCACAACTAGGGCTGCAAACGGTCTCATTCGGTAGCGCTATTGTCCGCTTTCTAGCCTCTTCCGATAAGGGTTGTCCTGATCCGATTAGGATTAAATCTGAAGGATGACATTCCTATTTCACCCCAAATTTGATTCTTGGAATTGGAATATTTCAGATGATTTCCAAATTTGGCAGCGCACATCATTTTTTATGAAAAATTAAGTAAATTATGTTTTATTATTTTTTGATATAAAATATTATTTCTACTATTTTGATATTTGTATATTAAAAGTTTAACAATTTATATATACATCATTTGTTAAAATATAGATTTAAAAATATTTATCAATGTTTTATCGAAATCACATAAACACACGTGAGATTGATTATTTCTGCTTCTATTTTGATTCTGATAAATCATAATTTATAAAATACAAAAATATGTTTTAAGTCCGTTTCCTTTCATCCAAATCCATCAAAATATAGGAATATCCGATTGTGTTTGCACCCGTAACCACACGTAGCATACATAAAAATTCAACTCGCTGTAATGTTTTTAACAAGGACTTCTCATTGGAGGAGAAGTAAAAAAAAATAAAAAATCTTCTAATGGTTCCCAAACGCACCCAAAGACCAGCACCATGAGAGGTACTCTCCGAAGATGAAACCCAGAAAATCGTCCATTTCCTTTACGGTTTTCCTGGAAAAGGCCTCCCTGGAAGGTGCGACGACGTGGTGGGACATCCCGATCACGGGCTCGGTCACGGCGAGGATAAGCTACTTGTCGGAGTCCAGCCGGCCCCAACATGCAGCCAAAGGTTGGACTGCTCGCCTCGAACTCATGATTTTACGAAAATCAGTATAAAACTCACTATATTAAATAAGCAAGAACAGTGACTGAACGATGATTTTCGTTGAAATAGGTATTTAAATTAGCGTTTGCCTGCCTTGGAGGGCTGCGACCACGCCGAGGCTCCTTTCGACGCCTGGTCTTTCCTTCGCGCTCGCCGCTGCGGCGGCACTTTGTGCTGTTGGTTGTTCTTCTCTGCTTCGTTCTCCTCGGCCGTGTTCCAGCGAAGGTGGCGGCAGTCTCCCGCAAGGTCCGTATCCCTTGGAGGGCTCCCTGGGTTTCTCTTACGTCTCTAAGGTTAAGGCTGGGATCCAGAGTTCTCCGGGAGGGGGGGGGGTGTGATCAGGGAAGTGGAGGGGAAGGAAGGGGAAGGCGTCGCCGCGACTGGGACGTCGGCGTCGCCGCAAGAGCCCTGGCCCTGGGGAATGACATGGCGCGTATAGGCTGTACTCTGTCTTTGCGCGGGGCGGCGAAGGGCTTGTCCGCTCAAGGCAGGTGAGAAGGACAGGAGCGGCATCTGCCTTTCCGGTCGCGTCTCAAGAGAGACCTTCCTGCCAAGTGCCAAGTGCAAGTTCTACGGCGGGTTGTCTGTCCGCGTTGCGAGAACACGGGCCTCTCTTTCTGTTACCTTTTGGTTTCCATCCGCCTTGTTCCCTGTCAATGTTGTTGGTGCGTAATCTTTATGACTTGTCGTTTCCTAGGTATTTTAGATTTCACCTTTTGTGATTCTGGCAAGTCGATTTTTACTTGTGAGTTTCTGGTAGGAGCCGATTGGTATGTGGATAGTCGTGCCCGTAGCCGGAGCTGTCGCCTCTTTCCTTTTTCCTCCGAGGCAAAAGCTCTACTTTTCGTTGTTTCTTTTCTTGATTTGTTGAGAAGGTAGTGATTTTCAGCCCGAATGGCATTTGGGTTTTCTTAGACAACAGAGTTTTTATGTTTTGCGCGGGCGTTTGAGGGTATTTTCCCCTTGAAGGGAATGTTTACGCCCTTGCATCTCTCCTTCCTTCTGTTTCTGGAAATTCCACGGGGAGGTTTCCCCTTTTCCTCTCCAGTGGAAATATCTCAGTCTGCGACTTGAATTGATCCGTCTCTGACTAATTTAGTTTATTGTTTTTCAAGTATGCCAGACAAAGGTTTGGGGATTGTTGAGTTCTGTTCTTGTTTGCTGTTGTTCTTTGATTGATTCTGCTCTTCGTTTTCCCGTTTTATCTTTAAGAGGCTGATGATCCTCTCTGTTCTCATGCAGAAGATTACTAGAGACATAGGTCATAACTTTGGCGCTCAATCCAACTGTAGCTAGGCAAGAATCGATCCAGTGTTCCATCTAAAGAAGCAGCGGGCGCCATGAAGGAACCGGAGAAGTGCTTGGATGCTCAGCTCTGGCACGCCTGCGCGGGGAACATGGTTCAGATGCCGGCGTTGCGTTCCTTGGTCTACTACTTTCCTCAGGGACATGCGGAGCATGCCCAGGGCATCGTGGACTTCGGAAGCTGCCTGAGGATCCCGCCCTACGTCCTCTGCAGGGTCTCTGCCATCAACTTCATGGCCGACGCCCAAACGGACGAAGTGTTTGCTAAGATGCATCTGGTTCCGGTGAGATCTAGTGGGACCGGGTGCGGCAGGGAGGCTATGGATGTTCCGGGGAGCAATGGGTCCGATGCGCCTGAGAAGCTTGCATCTTTTGCCAAGACACTGACCCAGTCAGATGCCAACAATGGTGGAGGTTTTTCAGTCCCTCGCTACTGCGCTGAAACCATCTTCCCCCGGCTTGACTACTCCGCCGACCCACCTGTCCAAACTGTTCTTGCCAAGGATGTCCATGGGGAGACATGGAAGTTCCGGCATATCTACCGTGGAACGCCTCGCAGGCATCTGCTCACAACTGGGTGGAGCAATTTTGTGAACCAGAAGAAGCTCGTAGCTGGAGACTCCATTGTGTTCCTGAGAACCGACAACGGTGAACTCCATATCGGTATCCGGCGTGCAAAGAAGGGTTTTGGCAGTGGGCCGGAGACCTCGTCGGGGTGGAATGCTTTCACCGGGAACTGTATCCCTTCTTATGGAGGATTTCCTATCTTCCCCAGGGAGGAAGAGAGCAAGCTGATGAGAAACAGCGGGAATCCACATTCAGGGGGTGGTTTAAGGGCAAAGGGAAAGGTTACTCCAGAAGCGGTTGCCGAAGCCGTCACACATGCGGCAAAAGGGGAGCCTTTTGAGGTTGTCTACTACCCAAGGGCAAGCACACCGGAGTTCTGTGTAAAGGCTGCAGCTGTGAGAGAAGCGTTGAAGATCAAATGGTGTTCTGGTATGCGCTTCAAGATGGCTTTTGAAACTGAAGACTCTTCGAGAATCAGCTGGTTCATGGGCACAGTGTCTTCTGTTCGATGTGTAGATCACATCCGGTGGCCTGATTCCCCATGGAGACTGCTCCAGGTATCCTCTGAGCTGCATCACTTGGGCTTTTTCTCATGCCATTTATGTCATGACATGCTTGATGAATCTAGTGCTGGCCCTTTATTGTGTTCTTGAAATAAAGGATCACCTGAGTGTCTCTTTGATTAAATGCCACTTCTAGATGTGTGAGCAATCAATGGGTTGTGATGTGCGTCAATTGTGTAGCAAGCTCCATAGATTCATAATAAAATGACAAGTGCTAACTCTAAAGATTCATAGCCAATGTTGCCTGACATTTATGGAATAAAATGTTACAAATGAAAGTTTCATTTTGTTGCAAAAGAGGAAGACCACTTATTTTCGTTCTAGAGGTAGATGTGAGTTAAATCCGAGCTTGATTTATGCTGCCATCAACCGATCTCACACCATCCTTCATGATTTCATACCCCATATCTACAAAGGTGAAAATTGCTTGAAACGATTGCCACAGGTATGGCTTAAAGATTTGGGTTTCCTTTATGAGTAGCTATCAATCTCTCTCTGCTCCCCAACCGAACAATGTGGAAGCTTTATGTTTCTTATTTGAATTTCCATTCTTTGTAGTCCCCCGAGATGTCAAAATTTCCTAATGGCTGTGTCAAAATTTTTGCTTCCATTAATTATTTCTTACTGACCTGCCCTATGCACCTTTTAGACTTTCTTGATTGACCAAGTAAAAGATGAAAATGTTATCACAGAAACGGTCATAATCTGACATGTTCACTTGAATTGCAAATGCAGGTCACATGGGATGAACCAGATCTGCTGCAGAATGTGAAATGCGTCAGCCCATGGCTGGTTGAGTTGGCTTCTAACATGCCGGCTATCAACATGACGCCCTTCTCACCTCAGAGGAAAAAGCTATGTCTCCCAAGGGCCGCCGACCTTTCGCTCAGCAGTCAAATGACCGCCCCTCTGTTTCTGGGCAATCCCCTAATGCTCAGCAACAACCACCCCCTGTGTTTTCCACCAGACAGTGATCCTGCTGGCGTACAGGGAGCCAGGCATCCGCAGTTTGGTGCACCCCTACCCGATTTCCACAATGGAAAGTTGCACCCAGACTTGCTTCGTTCCGGGTTTCACCAATTAGATGATGTGAATCCAATCCCCCAAATATCAACTGATCTCATTATCGGGGATCCAATGATCTACGGGAAGGTCTCATGCTTGCTTGTTGGTAAACCTTCTTCCACCAAAAGGTCCCCTGATGCGAAGGCTCCACAGTTTCTGCTCTTTGGGCAGCCCATCCTCACGGAGCAGCAGATTGCTTTTAATTCTGGCGAGAGGAGTCCACATCCTCGCAATGGAGGCGTTCCATACGCTGGTGGTGTGGACAAGACAGAGGACGTTTCAGACTCCTCTGGCTCTGAAATGCAGGGCTCGGGCGATGATTCGTCTCTTCACGGGTCCTGCTACAAAGATCGCCGTGCAACTGAGATTGTCTTAGAAACTGGGCACTGTAAAGTCTTCATGCAGTCTGAGAACGTAGGCCGTACACTCGATCTATCTCTGCTGGGCTCTTACGAGGAGCTGTACAGAAGGCTGGCGGACATGTTTGGGGTCGACAAAGCAGACATGATGAGCCATGTGCTTTATCGGGACGCTAATGGTGCAGTCAAGCAGACTGGTGTGGAGCCTTTTGGGTAAGTGCGGTCTCTTTCTTCTTCCTTAGGGCATTCATCGGCGGAGATCATGATATACAGCTTCTGCCTTCTGACCCTGTTCCTTGTACCGCACACCGATTAATCTGATCTCCGAGTTGTACGGGATGTCTGTCGGCCATCTACTCAAGCTTGACTTTCTTTTCCTCTTGTGTGTGCTGTGCAGCGACTTCACCAGGACAGCTCGGAGGCTGCAGATTCTGATGGATCTGGGAACCGCGACGTAGGGCGGCAGGTTGGCGCGGGGAAGCTGGTGGCGGTGGTGTTCTCCGTGCCAGAAGTTTAGTCGGTGTGAGCAAATATTTTGCTCAAATCGAGCTTTTGTGTAACCTTCTTGCCTCCGGCAGTGCAAGTTGTTCCACTTCCCCTTCTATGTGCCTTCGTTTGATCAGAGACGGTATTACACGGAGAGGGGGTGTGTTGATCTTTCATGCCTCCATTCATCCACGTTTTTTAGTAATATGTTTTAGAGAGACCGGGCTGGCACCATTAATGGCGTACTGCTTCCGAGTCATGAACATTGAAGTCGATGGAGAAAAGAAAATGCCCCACCGCAGACGGTAATGTCATGCAACGCCGAGCATCTTAATTAAGCCCCTCTTTGGGTACGCCGTCCCCTTCATTTCATGTATATATGCAGTGCAACACGTACGAAGCTTAAGAGGTGTTTGGTTGCTGGGTTTTTGCTACAAGTTTATGTTTTTGTAACGTAACTTTTTAAAAGGGGGTGTTTGGCATTCATTGCAAGAGAGATTTCCTTCTTGGATGAGCAAAGAGTTGAGGCTTTTTTTCTTCTTGTGGTTCTCCCACATTTTCTAGTCCCCACTTTCTTGTTATCACACCTCTCCCAGTATTACAACTTTATAATGTTTTTCACTATTTTAGATTTTATTTTAATATAATTTTTATAAAAGTATACAAAAATTTATTATGCAATCAAATAAACATACAAATAAATTTTAAATTAATCTTTATTAAAATTATATAAAAAAATTAAAAATCGTTCGCACTTTTGTATCCGTCGGGTCAAAAGCCGAGCCGGACTTTGCGCCTCCCTCTTCGTCGTGGGCACGTACGTGCATCCGATCGGACAGACAGGGCTCTCAAAGTCAGTGACGGCGATGGACACGACCTCGTCCCGGACTCCCATGGCTCTCCTCCCGTGTTCACGTGCGGCCGAGTCAACGGCCGAGTGTTGCGCCGTCTTGTAGCCTCCACCTGCCTGCCCCCGCCCCCCCGGCCTCGTCGCCTTCGCCCGGCGGATCGAGGGCGATTCAAGTCCCGCCCTCGGTCGCCGAAACAGGTCGTGACGCCACTCGGCCGTCACCGCGCGCTCGCCGGAATCCACCGTTATTCTGGACTCCGCCGGCCGGGCGGGAGCAGGGCCGAGGAGCGCCCCGCGACCCCCGGTCAAGGAGGCCGGCGGGCACGCCCCGAGCTGGCCGGGGACGGGAGCTAGGGGAGACGGCGTCGGGCGGGGGCGGAGGATCGCCGTCGCCGGCTACCCGCTGGGTGTTCGAGCCGCGGCGCGCCCCGCCAACGGATTGATTATCGCGGTCGGTCGGTTGCTTTGCTTGATCGCTGCGATCGGCTTGGTTTGATGTGCACGCACAGACGGAGTAGTTTAATCAGGACACGGCCGATCATGTCGGCCGACGCACCCATCTCCAATTTCCGAACCGTCCCCGAAACCCGGCAGATGCTCCGGATCAAGAGAAGACAGAAATAAAAGGGGGGTGGGGCGGGGACAAGCAAGCAGACATAAAATAAAGGCCGATGCAGCAGCATATTCCATTTAATTAAGATCGGGGAGGTGGGGGGGTCCATGCATCTCTTTCTCCCTCTGTCTCTCCTGCCGACCGCCCAAGCGAGAGACGCAATATCGGTTTGACTGAGTGGCGGTGGCCCGTATGTGACGGCGAGAGATCCACAGTCGTCAGCACTCACAACGGTGCGGAACTGAGGCATCTTGACAGGGGGTGTAAATGGGTAGAACCAAGTCTTGTTTGTTTATTTCCGAGTATAAACTCATTTGATGCTGGGCGACTAGTTTGGACGTATGTTCGAAATTGACTCATCTGGTTACCCATTTATTTGATCTAAGTTTTAATTTGCATAAGAGCTCGATTCAGTTCAGACTCGTTTGTGAAGCTCGGTCTAAACTCATCTAAGAAATTCAAATTCAAATTTATTTATAAAAATTTGACGACTGTTTAAGTTCAAAATAAATCTAATTATAATTTTTTTGGTGTATTCGATCAGAATATTATAAAATTTTAAGTATTTTTTATTTACTTTTAAAAATATTTAGCAAAGTTCTTAATCAAAAATTTAAATTAACGATTTACTAATTTAATCAGAGTCCAGCAAAACATTGTCCAAACTCAACCTACTTATTAATCGATCTTTACTTCCTTTTTTTTCAAATTTATTAAAATGATAAATGATGGGAGTCCAACTTCCATGGAGCCGAACCTCGAGCCGCTTCTCCTTGCGGTGTGCTTCACATCGCTTGCACCCCCTATCAGCTGATATGGAGTTTAGATCACCTCAGTTCTCAAGTGAAATGAATAGTTCCAGTCTCTGACGAAAAAAGATCACAACTTGAAGTCACTTAAGTGACGGTTCAAATAATGAATTTGGTGAACTACTATCGAAGAGGATGGAACTGTTATCGTCTCCTTACTAATTCACTACCGTCGACAGCGAGTTGTATTAAGTTCGATAGCGAATTTGTAAGACGTCGATAGTGGGTCAGTAATGGTTCATTGACTCGTTAACATGTTATCAACGAGATTAAACTGCTACCGACGTCTTCCTAACTCGTTATCTATCGCTTAAAAATTGAGATCGTAACTTTTCTTTTGTTAAAGACTGAAATTACTTTTTTTATCCGGAGATTGAGGTGATCCAAACTAGTTGATACGATGCTCCCATGTTCCGAACCGGCAAACGGCTTGCGTGTTTCCACGGCACTAAGCCGATTCAGCGGGACTGACCCAAGGGATTGCCACCCTCCGGCTTGCCCCGCGCGCGCAGAAAGAGCCACCGGCCGGCACGCTATAGCCAACTCCCCTCCGGTTTCACTCGATCATGCGCTGCGGGCGAATCATGCGAGGGCGGGCGGAGCGGGATTCGCACGGCGCGGCACGTGATGCGTTGTGCGTCCGAAGTACAAAGCCGGCACAGCTTGCCGGCCGCGCGCTCTCGGGTGCCGGCGGCCGCATATCCCGCTGCATGCTCGCCTGTCCCGATCCCTCGCTGCCCCCCCTCGGCTTCGTTCTCTGCTCTTGTCTCGTCCGCGCAGGTGATGTGCGGGCCGTGCCGTCGCGGCGAATTGTTTATGGGGGCACCCGTCCGACGCAGCAGTTGATCGGATCGGTGCGGAGAAGTGCGCCGTTGGACGCATAGTTCTCGCCAAAATTCCCTGTGTGTCGCGTTGCGGCAGAGGGGTGTCGGGATTACTGGGCAGATGCTGACGCGGGGGGGGCACGGTACGGCTACCTAGTTGCTGGTGTTGCAGCAACACCACCGGGGGCCCGTTTGACCAGGAACACACTCACAACTCGGTGGTTTGATTTAGAGAAATTGCTCAGTTCTTTCGCAAAGATAAATGATTTAAGGGGTTTTCAATTTTTAGTTTTAAAAAAATAACTAATTTATTTTTTAATCCTAACGTTAATAAGACTTATTTTTTCTCCCAACACAGTCTCACATTCTTATTTCTTTATCTTTTTCGTCACATTATTTGTCTCTTCTCCGAATTACCCTCCCGGAACCCCATCGCCCTCCTCTCGTTCGCGACGGTGCTGCCTCGATCCCACCCGATCGAGCCCTCTTTCACACTCTCCCCAATCTCCATCCCTTCTTGTTCGGACTGCACTCCTCTACCCCCGACGGTGGTACTCCTCTCCCGACAGACAACAGCACTCCTCGCCCACCCGATGGAGCTTGCTTTCGCGGTCTCCCCCATCTCCCAATTAAGTTTCGTTCGGATGACGCTCCGCTTCCCCGGATGGTGCGCTCCTCTCCACCAGATCGATGCCAAGGAATCGATCGGATGGATGGAGATGGCATTACTTCTTTGGATTTTGGTCACTTTGTTCTCAGGATTTGCCTATATATGATGCGCTCATCAAGCCCTGCAACTGTAGGTTCTAGGGTTCACCGCCGGTTCATCATCTTCTCCATCTTGGACTCTCAACTTCTTAGGATGTACTGCTAGCTAGCACTACATCGAACTCCGTCACAGCCTCCGTGCTGTAATATATAACAGGATTACTCGGGTGTTCACAAGCTCTTTATCTTACTCCTTCCAAATCTGAAGGCATGGCTGGCATTTCAACACTGATTTGAGCACGGTCAGGACTTCTTCAACAAAACGAATCCCTCGTTGATGTGGATTCGAGCGGTTGAAGAGGCTCCTCTTCATTCGATCAATTTCATGGGATAGTTGTCTTCTGTTCTAATCTGTCAACATCCGTATGACTCGTTTTTGGCAGCGCACTGGGTGGCGGTAAAAGTGGATTTTTTTGGGACAAATTTCGATGACTCGACAGCGTGAGAATGGAATGAGGGCGCAAGTTTGAAAAATCTGAAAAAGGGGACTAAAAAACATTCTTGATAGAGCGTGGGACACAAAAATAAAAGAGGGAGATAGGATGGGGGGGGGGCGAGAGTTGATTTTTTCGTAATTTAATGATGATTTAATGATGCAAAAAGAGTGAAAGACTGTTCTTAGTGAGATGACCGGAGTAATTTGCACTCAAATTTGATACAAGAAGATTACTGACAAGTTTACGCGGGTGTTTGATTACACGATAAATTTTATGGGATACACAATTCTATATTGAACTAAAACTGTATCATATTTTATAAGATAGGATGACAAAAGTAGTAGAGATTATATATATATATATATCTGGTTGATGGATCATAAAAGAACAGAAATCTCGATCTTTTTTTGCTTTAAGAAGTACTTCTTTATCAACATATTTTTTAATGATTATGAAATAATTATTTTTTGACAAATGTTGTTACAAAAAATATTTTTGTAACAAAAACTTTTTTATTTTGTCATGTAACCGAACACTCCGTGAAGAAGTGACTTTTTCGGTGGGACGGATGAGAGAGGACTAGCGAACAGATTTTAGGTGAAACTCATTTCCTCTAATTTAAGTGAGTTGGATGGTACATCTACTTTTGATCTAAAAGCTGCATCGTCTTCATTTTTTATTCACTCTTGAATTGCCCAAGTGATGGTGGGTGTTAGTTGCAAATAAATTTTTTTATACATTTGCATGATAAAAGCTTATATAAAAATAACATTTAACATGGTTAAAACATAATTAAAATTACCGAACATATATAACTATTACATATGGGGGAACTAACAGGGAAAAAGGTCGACCATTTTGTTTCGTCTAAGAAAAAATTTTATGTAAAAGTTTATGGGGTGTTTGGTTGCATGATAATTTTTTGTACACTTTCATGATAAAAAATTGTATTAAAATAAAAAGTAAACCAACTCATGACATAAAATTATCATGTTTGGAGGGATGTGATTACAAAAAAGAGTAACCACCGCACATGACCAAATAAAGTGGGGGACCACAAGAAAAAAGAAAGAGGTGAGACCCTCTTTTTTTGTTTAAGAAGAAAATCACTTTCAAAACATAAAATTGTCATGGTTGTCAAACACCTCTTTTAACAAGTTTTCTTACAATTTTTAAAAATTAAAATAAAAACCTCAATTATCATGCAACCAAACATCCCATTAGCCTATCGTCCATCCGTACTTACACGGTAATTAACCAATTTTGAATGTAAGTTCAATTAAATATTAATATAAAATTAAGTATAGGGTAAAATTGTATGAATAATCTTATATTCTAATAATTGATCTGATGAAAAATAAATTTGTGCATTTTAAAGTTCTTGTAGTTTGAGTGTAGTTACAAAATAATTTGAGTCAGCTTTGACTCTGTATACATTAATAGACAAACTATATGTAAAATAGTTATTAGTGTCGACTTAAGTCAAAAGCCATCGTCAATACACATGACAACGACTTTAGAGTTGTCGCAAGCTCATTACAAATAAGTTCGTTGCTAGTATTGGCAATAGCTGATGGGCAAAAATCGTTACAAAAGTTTCTGGTGACAACTTTAAGCCATTGCAAATAGATTTGCTAGCGATGACTTCCAAACTGTCGGCATTCAAAATACTAGCATCAGCTTCTAACTGTCGTCGGAAACTTTTGTGGTGACAGTTACTGGCCATTGCCAAACTAGGCACCTTTACTTTCGAAAGAGTTCTAAAAGTGGAGCTACCTAGTTTCACAATGACTTAAAATCATCACTAGTGCTTTATAGCTATAGCCGAAGAGAGTATTGTCATCGCAAATAATCTATCTAAACAAAATTGTTTATTTGATAAATAAAATAATTTATGCAGGATTATAACCATGCATGAATGTACAAAACTTGTATTTTGTGTACAATTAACTATCCATTCAATCAATTTACGTCCAACTCATAGCCCATCCTCACAACTATAAATTGAAATAAATATAACATACAACCAATCCAAACATTCACACCCACATGTCAAAAGTTACATCCATATGTCAATAACCATATAAAAACTTATTTAATGCACATTCACAAAATAAAATATTTACAATTGAAATATTTACATATAATAAAAATAATATGGAGAAGTGAAGTTTGTTATTCATTCTTCCAAATGATCTCTCCTTGTCCTCATCCTCATCACTATTATCACTGTTGTTTAAACCATCTTCCTTCTCTCTCGATCTTGGAGGTGGCCTCAAACTTGACAAATTCATTAATGGGGGGAGTCCCTAATTAATTTTGGCTAACATTTGTTGTGTTAGCCATTCAATTGTGTTCTGAAATTTCTTTTTTTAATCATTCAATTTTTGTTCGACATAGTCTATCACCAAGTTTTGCTTCTCAATTTGACTTTCTTGACTATGGAGTAAGTTACTTTGTTTCTCCACTTTCTCTATCAACTCTTAAACAACCGGATTTGTGGAGGCACTCTCATCTCCATCACTTACATCATACTAGGTGTTGCGGGTATGTCCTCCCCCCTACATTGAATCCGCCTAGCCTATCTCTACTGAATACGGTGAGAAATGCGTCCTTAATAGAGAACAGATGCTCAGGAATCCTAAAATCTAATTCATCTGACTAGGAGACATTCATCAACTGGCGTATATTATCCTAAAAAATGTAAATGCATCGTTAGGTGATATTTGAAATAAAATATAATACTAATACAGATAATTTAATTATTTACCATCCTTTGATGACTTTTTTGTTATTTCAAACGATGGATTTATCCACCTCTTTATATGTCTAGGTCATCTGAAAGACATCTAGATGGGTAGGGCGACATCATTCCTTTTGTGTTTGTTTAGATTAAAAATATCTGAATATATTGACTAAGTGCTACTGAAGAATAAATACTAATGTATTAAGTACTTACAAAATCAATCTCAAGTTAGTGAATGTTGGTCGTTTCTCTTCTATGAGACATAGTCAGGTAAATCTTATTTTTTTTAATTTTTTTGACTAAGTGCTTATAAAGAAATTCATAAGATGTTAATTATTGATAAAAATGACATACTAAATAAAAAATTTAAATGAAAAATATTTTTTTACCTTACTTTTATTTTTGGCTCATATTTTATGTATACGGCACCACTGATCAGGGTCGCATTGTGGAGACACAAGCTCAAGTGCCTTCTCCGATGAGTGCCTTGTAAAATCCTACATGCAAAAATTTTAAGAGGAATATTACACAACAATGACAACAAGAAATAAATATGACTTAGTACCATCTTCTTTGATTATTTCTTTACTTTTTTTGCATCTCCCCATATGTCTTAAAATTTCTATGTCTATAGATGGAGTCGCTCAAAAGTAAAATGATGCTACATAATAATTAAGAATTAGTATTTTACAATTTAAAGACATTATATATGAAAAATTGTATTTACCTTAAGATTTCGAAACATGGCTTCTATTTTATCATCTGCAAGGGTGATGTAGTATTATTGCCATAAGTTGCAATGCACCCTATTGTATACTCAAAGGTAGGAGATAAATTCTTGACCATTTGGACTTACACCCAATTCTTCTACCAATAGGACGTTCAAGGTCTCTCCGTCTCAATTATCCTATGACTACGAACATTTAAATCATATACCTTTAAATGATTGATCTCATTATCATGATCTCATCATAATTCAATTATCATTACATGTGATCAAGAACTTCAATACAATGCACGCATCTAAAAAGAGTTAGTAACAAAATTTTGTTTATTTAATTGAATGAGATATTTGTATAAATGTTAAGTTATATCATATATAATTAACTTATAAACCATATATTTTTATTAATTTCAATTGTAATACGATGATATTGTACTTATAGAAAATTATTTAATTATGATTTTTATTTATTTAAATGGTTAAATAAATTATGAGTGAAAAAATCTTGGGCCACAAAGGTCAACATCAACAATTATATTTTGTAATGTAGAAATTTCTTATGTTGATTTTCACATTTGTCAACATATATATTTTAGACTTGCCCTATGATTATGTAGATTATTTTAAAATAAATATTTATATTAGGTGTATTAAATTATAATATATATTATTAACTATAATGTTTTGAATGATCTTGTCTATTTATTTTTATAATATTTAAACATATCACAATTCTTAAATTTCAATGCATATGCTTGTTAGCATCTATATTTCAAACTTATTTTAAGATTACAAAAATTAGTTAACAAATATTATGAATATGTTACATCAAAAAGAGATAAGTCAATATAACGTAACTTAAATATAATGTTAAAAATAATTTTATTCTTAAATTTATCCATAGTTTATCCTCAAAGAGAGCGATGGCAACCCGAACACGGTGCAGTAGTCCAGATAAAACAAAGTGTTTTTCTGGTCATGATGGCCCAGATGAAAACAATCGCGCAGTCTCGCGTGAGGCGAGGGATGAAGTGACGCTCGATTCCCCGGGGGGTGGCCGGGCTCACGGACCCTTTGAACTCTTGTTCCTACTTCCCGTGAGCAAAGGTCGTGCCAATGGACCCATGATCGATCGGCAAACAAAGGATCATCAAATGCTCTTGTACGCTAAATGAAGCTACAACAAAGGCAATGAGAAGATTTGGTGGTAAGCAATCTAACTTCTTTGTCTCGTAGGTGGCAAGAACAAACAGCTAAATGAAATAAAAAATGCGACTGAATCAAATAAGAATATATTTTAATTTAATTAAGCTTAAAATTAGTTTTACATTTAACTAAGTTCACAGGCCCCTGCCCCTTTCACCCGGTGTCCTTTTCAGCGTCACCATCAAGGTCGGCCAAGCCTTCTCTTCTTCTTTTGGGAAAAATTGGAACCGGTGACTGTTAAGACTATAGATGTCAATAGTAACTATCTTATTATATGCTGACCAAAAAAACTATCTTATTATTTAATGACATGTTTGATTAGAGTATTAAAAATAATATTATAATAATATTGATATTAATATTTTTAGAAGATAAAGTATCAATATTAAAATTGATATAAAGTAGACATTTTTTTAAAAATTTGTATTGCAAATTTTAAAATTGATACTATTGATCAAACGGCTCTAAGTGATTACCAACAACATCAATTTTAAAATTAATAATGATAGAGTTCAATATTTGTGATAAGTTAACCATAATAAATAACTCGTTAATTTAACAAATATGGAAACGGATGTGCATCAAATACAATACATTATCCAATAAACATATCTGTCAAGTATAGTGTATAATCATATACCTATATTCTAGGATAGTCCAACATCTATCACCAAATTTGTATCCAAGATGAAAAATTAATAAAAACAAAAAATTGTTGTTATTTTATTTTTCTATCTTATGTTGAAAAAAATTTATGACTAAAATATAACTTAGACCTATCTTGTAGTTTCATGAATACTCTTAGAGATATTTGTAATACATCTATCATCAAAGACATGTTTTCTTTCATATTTTGATTATTGTCACATAAATTAATTTTACCTTTTGTTTTAATATATTACATCATCGTATATGTAATGTCTTTATGTATCTGCTAACTTTATGCTAATTGATTCTTAACTATTTCTTAACAGATTGCTCAAGGTGATTAGAAGAAAATTTAATTATCGCTAATTAATGGGCAACTAGTAGATGTACATTTTTTTGGCCGATTTATCTCTCTCCTGGAACAAGGGGCTTACGCCATCTAATCCAATAGAATAGGTTTGCTTGGAGGGGTGAGCTATATACCTCTTATTCCCCCAAATCTGATGGCAAAAGGGTGCAACTCATTCCAGCATAAAAGTAAAAAGGGCTACTTAATTACCATACAATATATATATTGTTATGTAATTATTTTCTCATAAATAAAACAAGATACATAGGTTATAATTTTATTAAAATATAATATTAATATTTTGATGTTATGTGCAGTCAAATAAATTCAATAAATATTAATATTGCATAAAATATTATACAATATTAGATTTAGTTGATTACATTCAACATTTTATATTAAATCTTACATTATATGTCATGCTATATGCTATGTTATTATTGAATGCTATATTTTATGTTACATAATATAATATATATTTTAAATTTCATACTTCTATTTTTTCATGTATTACATAAATATTCTTAGTAAATCTGTACTATATTGTAAAAGTTTTAATAAGTCAACTTTTACTCAACATACTCCAGGAATAAGTAAAACCACTTTCAAGTTACTTCTAAATCTCTGATATTTCAGTCTCTTTGTATTTTCTTACTAATGCGAACACATTCTTAATCTGACATAACTCATTCTCTTTCATGTATTACATTTCCTTGCTCTCCTTAACCGAACCTGGACTTAAAAGAAGTTTTAGCTTCAAATTTTAAAAATATTAAACTAATAGAAGAAACGAACGTATAAATTTAAGTTCTTAAAAAATATTTTAATATAATTTAAATATATTAAAAATAACTTTAATTGATATAATGATCTCAAATATTTTTAGATTATGATCTGAACTAAATTTAATTTGACAGCTTGTTTGCTTCCGCTGCGACCCTCCGCTGTCCCGTGCTCTCCCTCCGTCATCTTCCTTCTTCTTGCTCATGTTGTGTCGTCCATTGGGGTTGGAGGACCCCCCCCTACGAGTTTGGCTTTTGTAACATTCATTTCTCCTCCACTCCGTTAACCTTCTCAAGGCGATCAAAGTGTAGGCAAGGGTATCTATCGACAACAGGAGGACAAGCGAAGATGGGTTGTGCGCCGACGGGGTTATTTCCCCTTGGTTTGTCGACAAGTGAAGCGGGGACCAGAGAGGCGGAGGAGAAGCAAGACTCTAGTTCGTTTGTTGGGTAAAATCCATCTGGTGGGTTCTCCCCCCGCCTTCTCTGCTCCTTTGTTGGAGAGAGAAGATTGGGATAGAGAGTGGGTCCAGAAGGCCGTACGGAGCAGAGGATTGGAGGAAGCTCTGGCGCCGGCAGGTGAGACACTTGGGTAAGCTCGGTAAGTGGAAGGAAACGTGCATTACGGTCGCCACTCGCCTGAGGGGAGCTGTATTTCTCCCAAATCTTTTTATCCTTGTCTGTGTCTGTTTCTTGTGAATAAGGGAAGTCGGCTGATCTTGTTGTAACACGAGCGGAATAACCGTACGACTCCGACGAACCGAGTCGTACCCCGGATATCGACCTGTGAATTGAGATAGAAGAAGGAACGAACAACCACAGACAGAGATTTAACGTGGTTCGGCAAGGCGATATGCCTTCCTACATCCACGGGCGGCGACGACCGGAAACTTCACTAAGTAAAAGGAGAAAATACAAGGAGTGGAGCACTCTCTCTCTAGAAGAACAAATCTTCTCTCAAATAAACAAGGACAAAATTTTCCCTGCACCCACGTATAACTCACGCTGGTGCTCTTCACTACGTTGATGCCACAAGGAGGAAGGGCTGCCTCCCTTTTATAGGCGCATAGCAAAGACCCACGTACACACGTCTCCTGCCATGCATATCCCCACGTCCGCACGTCTCTTGCATGCATATCCGGGAGCTTGTTTGATCCATGCGGGATCCTTGCGCGGATAGAGTTGCATGCACGCACGTCTCCAACGTGGATGGCTTCTCGCGCATGTATGTGAAGAAGAGACGTTATCAACAAATTCTCCTCTCGGCTCATCTTCACAAGCCATACATTCAGTGTCAAGCTTCACTTTAATTGTCGTATCCGCCAATGCCCCACCGGGCACGCCTCATTTCCTATGTAAGCCAATCAAGTCTAGGCAATGCCTAAACTTGTCCGTTGGAATAGACTTCGTCAGCATATCTGCCGGGTTCTCCGTTGTATGCACCTTTTTCACAGTAATAGCACCCTGTGAAATTACATCACGAACAAAATGATACCTGACATCAATATGTTTGGTCCTCTCGTGATACATCTGATTTTTGGTAAGATGTATAGCACTTTGACTATCACTGTACACCGGAGTTGCATCCTGTACCAGACCCAAGTCATTGACCAATCCTCTTAGCCATATAGCTTCTTTTACTCCCTCTGCTGTTGCCATGTATTCAGCTTCTGTCGTTGATAATGCCACAGTAGACTGCAAAACAGCTTTCCAGCTAATAGCACAACTAGAGAAAGTAAAGACATAACCTGTCAGGGATCTCCTCTTGTCCTGATCACCAGCATAATCAGAATCTACATAACCGACTAACTGACCAACATCCTTTCCCTTTTCAAACACAAGGCTTACATCTGAGGCACCTTTGAGATAACGAAGTATCCACTTTACAGCTTCCCAGTGAACCTTCCCTGGATTTCCCATGTACACGCTAACAACACTAACAAGATAAGAAATATCGGGTCGAGTGCATACCATAACATACATGATGCTTCCAACTGCACTCGCATAAGGAACTGATGCCATCTGCTCCTTTTTTTCCTCAGACTTGGGCGAATTTGCTGCAGATAATCTGAAATGAGCTGCCAATGGAGTACTCACAGTTTTGCAATGCTTCATGCCGAACCTTTCCAGCACCTTCTCTATGTACTTCTTCTGTGATAAGCACAACTGTCCAGTGCTGCGTTTCCTGTGTATCTCCATGCCCAATATCTTCTTTGCCGCACCGAGATCCTTCATCTCAAACTCGCTTTGCAACTGAGATTTCAAATATTTGATATCTGACATATTCTTAGCAACAATTAACATGTCATCCACATACAACAAGAGATAGATAGCAAACCCATTTGAAAGCTTCTTATGATACATGCAACTATCATAATTACTACGTAAGTAATTTTGACTCAGCATGAATGTATCAAACCTTTTGTACCACTGTCTTGGTGATTGTTTCAAGCCATATAAAGACTTCTTTAGCAAGCAAACATGATCTTCCTTGCCAGAAACTGCAAATCCCTCAGGCTGATGCATGTAGATTTCCTCCTCCAGCTCGCCATGTAAGAACGCCGTCTTTACATCCAGTTGTTCCAGCTCTAAGTCGAGCATAGCAACTATAGCAAGCAATGCACGAATAGAAGAATGTTTTACAACTGGAGAGAATACTTCAGTGAAGTCTATACCTTCTCTCTGTGAAAAACCTTTTGCTACGAGCCGTGCCTTGTATCTAGCATCTTCTACTCCCGGGATTCCCTCTTTTTTCTTGAAGACCCACTTGCTACCAACAATTTTCTGACCTGCTGGTACTTTGACAAGCTTCCATGTGTCATTCTTTCTAAGAGACTCCATCTCCTCTTCCATGGCCAATTGCCACTGAGGAGAATCAGGTGATGCTATCGCCTCTCGATATGAACTAGGTTCATCCTTCTCAATCTCCTCTGCAATAGATAAAGCAAAAAATACCATGTCAGAATTACAATACCTGCTAGGTGGTCTGATCACCCTGCGCTCTCTATCCACTGCAATACTATGCTGCCCTTGAGGAGTTTGTTGTTGTGTTGTACTACTCTCTGGTATATCAATTGTTCTATTCGGACTCTGAGCTGTCTCCTCTCGCACTGTATCTGCTCCTAGGAGCTTCACCTCTAGCTCCCCTTGCTTGCTTTTATCATGATCTCCATCAGTGGTTGACTTCTCTCCTGATTGAAATATCGCAGACTCATCAAAGGTCACATCTCTCTTTGTCAAGAACCCAGGTGACTGAGGGTCGACACACCACAGTCGATATCCTTTCACACCCTGTGCATATCCTACAAAGATGCATTTCTTGGCCCTCGGCTCTAACTTGTCTCCTGTGACATGAGCATAGGCAATACAACCGAAAATTCTGAGGTTAGAATAATCAGTTGGAGATCCGGACCATACCTCCTCAGGAGTCTTCAACCCAATAGCTGTAGATGGTGATCTGTTTACAAGATAGCAAGCGGTATTGACAGCTTCTGCCCAAAACTTCTTTGATAAACCAGCTTGAGAAAGCATGCACCGTGCTCTCTCTAAGAGTGTTCTGTTCATCCGTTCTGCAATTCCATTTTGTTGTGGTGTCCCTGCTACAGTGCGATGCCGAACTATGCCTTCATTCCAGAATTCATTAAATTCCTTTGAGCAGAATTCCATACCGTTATCAGTACGGAGGCGCTTGATTTTCTTTCCTGTCTGCCGCTCGATCAACGCCTTCCACTGCTTAAAGGTGATGAACACATCACTCTTATTCTTGATGAAAAATACCCAGACCTTTCTTGAATAGTCGTCAATAAAGGTCAACATGTAGTGTGATCCTCCCAACGAAGCAACTGGAGCAGGACCCCAAAGGTCGGAGTGGATGTAATCCACCGTGTCTTTGGTTCTATGGACTGTCGTATTGAACTTTACCCTGCATTGTTTGCCAAACACACAATGTTCACAGAAATCCAACTTACCAGTCATTTGTCCATCAAGCAAGCCTTTCTTGCTAAGCTCTATCATGCCTCGTTCACTCATGTGGCCCAGTCGCATATGCCACAATCGAGTAGGATCATCCTCTGAGCCACCAGCAACACATGCACTGTCAACTACAGTGCTCCCTTGTAGGTGATAAAGTCCTCCAGCCAACTTACCCTTCATCACAACCAAGGCACCTCGAGAAACTCTAAGCACTCCGCTTTCTGCTGTAAAACGGTATCCATGTGCATCCAAAAGACTAAGAGAAATTAGACTTCTTTTCAGATCAGGGATATGACGTACCTCTAGAGTTCTGATGATGTCATCATACATCCTGATTCTGACTGTACCAACACCTGCCACTGCAATAGTTCTATTGTCTCCTAAAGAGACGGTACCACTACTTACAGTCGTGTAAGTAGAAAACCATTCTCTATGAGAACACATATGAAAAGTACATGCAGAATCAAGTATCCAATCATCCCCTGACGTACCTGTCGAGACTGTTAGAACAGTCTCCCCTTCTGATGTCTCCTCTTGAACTACGTTTACCGCATCACTAGAAGACTCTACTTGCATCTTGCCTTTTCCCTTCCACTTTGGACAGTCCTTCTTGATGTGCCCTCTTTGGTTGCAGCCATAGCATTTGACATTCTTCGCTGACTTGGATTTGGATCTGAATCTGCCATTCTTTTCCTTTCCTCTCTTCTCTGTTCTTCCCCGTATCATCAAGCCGTCTGCTTGATTTTCACCATGAGTTTCCTGCACACGCTTTTTCAACTCTTTCGAGTTTAAGGATGACTTAACATCCTCTACGGATAGAGTACTTCTACCATACATTAAAGTGTCCACAAAACTCTCATATGAAGTTGGTAAAGAACCTAAGAGGATAATAGCTTGATCTTCATCCTCAACTTTAATATCAATATTTTTAAGATCCATAACAATCCTATTGAACTCATTCAGATGGTCAATAACAGACGTACCTTCCTTCATTCTGAATGTGAACAACCTTTGCTTTAGATAAAGTCTATTGGTGAGACATTTTGTCATGTACCTTGTTTCCAATTTGAGCCATAGCTTTTCTGGTGTATCCTCGTCAGCGACCTCTCGCAATACGTCATCCGACGCATCGAGACGAATTGCCGCCAGGGCCCGCTCGAGATATTCCTCCTTGTCAGAATCCTTCCAATCTTCAGGTAAAGCATCTATACCTTTTATCGCCTTGCTTAACCCTTGTTGCACCAACAAGGACTGCATCTTCAACCGCCATATGTTGAAGTCCTTTGTCTTCCCGTCGAACATCTCGATGTCGAACTTCATTGCCGATGTCGACTTGACAGCCATCTCGCAGATCAAACAGCAACCGGGCAACCGTGCTCTGATACCAGTTTGTTGTAACACGAGCGGAATAACCGTACGACTCCGACGAACCGAGTCGTACCCCGGATATCGACCTGTGAATTGAGATAGAAGAATGAACGAACAACCACAGCACGGAGACAGAGATTTAACGTGGTTCGGCAATGCGATATGCCTTCCTACATCCACGGGCGGCGACGACTAGAAACTTCACTAAGTAAAAGGAGAAAATACAAGGAGTGGAGCACTCTCTCTCTCTAGAAGAACAAATCTTCTCTCAAATAAACAAGGACAAAATCTTCCCTGCACCCACGTATAACTCACGCTGGTGCTCTTCACTACGTTGATGCCACAAGGAGGAAGGGCTGCCTCCCTTTTATAGGCGCATAGCAAAGACCCACGTACACACGTCTCCTGCCATGCATATCCCCACGTCCGCACGTCTCTTACATGCATATCCGGGAGCTTGTTTGATCCATGCGGGATCCTTGCGCGGATAGAGTTGCATGCACGCACGTCTCCAACGTGGATGGCTTCTCGCGCATGTATGTGAAGAAGAGACGTTATCAACAAATCTCCTTTGCTGAAGATTTAGTCTTTACTCGTGTGCACTGTACAGATTGATCCCTGTTAGGGGAGTCCCCGGTGGTGCAGGAAGTTGGATGCTCTGCCCAGCAGCTGGTCCCTCTCTCCCGTCCTATCCTCTGGAATCGCGTTGCTAACATCCCTCTTCTTTTTTCTACATCAGTCACCTTAGCCTCTTTCTTTATTTGTCCCAGCTTCTGTGGTATTCAAAGGCATTATTTGTCAATTGTTCCCTGTTCCCCTGCATTTGCAAAGGCGGGATGCCTAATATTTGCCAAGAACAAAATTTGCCTTGTGCTTCTTCATACGACCTTTCTAGTGTTGTTGCTCTGTGATCGGCCCTAACCTTTTTGCTCATGTTCTACTGACCTTCTATGAATTTACCATCATATTATAAAATTGTTGTTTAAAAAGCATTTTGCTACTATTGCATTTCAATTTAGTGTTAGCTATTTTTGGATTTGCGATTCTCGTCGGTTGATTGTTTGGACGACCTTACCGATTTCTGTTACATGCAACTTCTCCTATACTTGAATTTATTTTCTTTTACCGGAAAAGCCAGACGATATCGTATTGATAGATGAAACCAAGGATCGCGGGATCGGGATTGGGATCGGTCTGGATCGGCCGATCCTCCGGAAGAAAAGGCGTCCTGGATCGGTCCGGATCGGGCATTTTTTTTAAATCATAAAAATCCTCAAAAAATCAGAAAAAATCAGGAAAAATCATAGAAATAAATAAAAATTCAAAAAATAATAAAAAACAATGTGGATGACATTCTATCAAACAATGTCATAAAATGTAAGTTCTTTTCAAGAAACTGTCAAATGAGTATAAATTATTATATAAAAGAGAGAGAGAAGAAAGTTAAAATAGATCTTTATGTGAATTTAAGTACATAATATATATTTATGATTATGAATCTTCTATATAGGTGATAGTATATGTGATAGTAAAATATATTAATATGTTTACACTATCATCAGCGGGACGCAGAGTAGTCGTGGATCGACCTGCGCGGTCAGGTCGCGGGGGTCAAGGGGGCAGCGCCCCTTGTGGGGGGTATCAGGGGGGCAATGCCCCCCGAAGAAAAATTATTTTTATGGTGGTAAAGGGAAGGGGGAAGAAGGGATCGGATCCCCCCCTAAATTTACCTGTTTAAGGGGGGATCGGCCAATGTTCAATGTAGATTGTTAGGGGGAGGGGTCTAGGGGGAGCCCTAGACAATGAAGGGGAGGGGGAAAGTGAGAATGAGGGGTGGGAAGGGAGAATCGGTCCGATCTCCCTCTTATTGGGGGGGATCGGACCAGAAAATGGTCCAGAATCGGGTCCACTTCCGGGTCCACTTCCGGGTTCTATGTGATCGTAAAATTTCATTAAAGTCGAAAGAAAATTTTTATCATACATTGTATGGTAGTGAATATTGGACAATAAAAGAAAAACATACTTCTAAAATAAGTGTTGCCGAAATGAGAATGTTAAGATGGATGAGTAGTCATACCATATTAGATAAAATAAGGAATGAATATATTAGAGAAAATGTAGGAGTAATGAGAATTGTAGACAAATTGAAAGAAGGGAGATTGAGATAGTTTGGACATATTAAACGTATACCTAAAGAGGCTCCAGTTAGAAAGATATAAAATATTAAAATGACAGAAACAAAAAAAGGACGTGGTAGACCTAAGTTAACTTGGATGAGAGTAATTCAATATGATTTGGATGATTTAAATATCTCTGAAGAAATTACACAAAATTGACATGAGTGAAGAAAGAGAATCCATATGGCCGACCCCAAATAATTTGGGATAAAGGCCTTAGTTGAGTTGAGCTGTACCGGAAAAGCCAGAGTCCCCAGTGGTGACTATGCACAGAAACTGTTACAATACATAAACTATCCAAAAAGAAGCAAAAGAAGGCTATAGTGTTTATTATTAACAAAATTTGTCTCATTAAAAGGCATCTAAAATGTGTTTCCGAATGGTACGTGTGATATTGTTTCCATTGCTTATGTAGGACAGTCCTCTAGCACTTGCACAGGCCCATGAGACATGTAATAAGCTGATGCAAACACATCCAGAGCTAACTGAGGATGGAGCTATTGAAATTGTAATCATTAAAACAATAGGGGATAAGATTCTGAATCAACCACTTGCAGATATAGGAGGCAAAGGTCTGTTCACAAAAGCGATAGATGAGGCACTCTTGGAAGGCAAAATTGACATCCATGTGCATTCAATAATGTACCTATGTATTTTTCTGATGAGATCGTTTTACCATGTAATCTTCCTCGAGAGGATGTGAGAGATGCTTTTATATGCTTAACCAAGAGCTCTTTATTTGAGCTCCCACCTGGAAGTACTATAGGCAGTGCTTCTATCAGAAGGCAGTCTCAGATACTAAATAAGTATTCATCGCTCAAGGTAAGAGCTGAAACATCATTTCTGATTGCAATATAGGGTCTTAGTTTTTAAAACTTTCAATATGCATTCATGGTTGCTCATTAGTCATAGAGAACAATTAGTTTCATTTTATGACGTGACCTATTGATATGAGCGGTATAGTGCCTTTGGATGATTGAAATGAACCCATGAGAAAATGCACCCACCATGAGCTGTGACACGTCTCTTTGTTTTTCCAACTGTAGCATGGCTGTGTCCCCCAAAACATTTAAGATAGTCCGATGAAAAAAGTGGATTGTTTACTTTTCCCTCTGTTAGTCTTTGCCATTGAACACCTTATAAGAACTATTTCTTTCATTTAATGCTTTCATTTATTTTACTGCAGGTTGTTAACTTTAGAGGAAATGTTCAAACTCGGTTGAGAAAACTGAGTGAAGGAGAGGTCCAAGCGACATTGTTGGCATTGGCTGGACTAAAGCACCTTAATATGACTGACTGTATCACATCTATTATGTCCACTGAAGAAATGCTCCCAGCAATTGCTCAAGGTGCTGTTGGGATAGCTTGTCATCAAGATGATGACACGATGGTAGACATCACTCTATCAAGTTATGGTCCGAAGCATTCTATCCGTTTTCTTCTATTTGTATGTCTTTCGTGGTGAAATGATTCTTGGTCCTGGTGTCACTGTTTGTTTGTTTTTTTTTCAAAGTAATATGAGCTCGTGAACATCACCGAGAATGTGATTGCTCCAGGTTAACTATATAGCTTCATTGAACCATGAGGACACCCGTTTAGCTGTGGCTTGTGAGAGAGCCTTTCTCACAAAGTTGGATGCTTCCTGTAGCACACCAATTGTTGCCTACGCATAAAAGGATGACGAGGGATACTACATCTTCAGAGGCTTGGTTGCTTCCCCCGATGGAACTCGAGGTATAACCTGGTAGCTGAGAGGAAAAATATCATCTTCTTTATTGGCATTTTAGGATTCATCTCACCAATTGTTCCCTATCCTTTTCAGTACTCGAGACTTCAACAAGAGGCCCATTTTGTCTTGATGATGTGGTTTTGATGGGTGAAGATGTTGGGAAGGAATTGCTAAGTGCTAACCACTGCCGGCCCTGACTTTTTCAACTGGTGAAAGAAGTTCAGGAATTTTAGAAGATAGTGCGATGTAGGAAAGGAGCAAGCACTGGTTTTCTTCTTTTCTCCAAGGCTTTTTGAGGAGGTTATTCATCTGTTGAAATGTCAATCTTGTATTTTGTTAGGGGTACTATTTTTACTAGGGCTGCCGTGCTGCTGTTGTAAGTTGTACCAATTTTTTTCTAGTTCATTGTTTGCTTGGAAATGAAGTGAATTCTTAATCCAATTATGATTTCCAACGTGGTGTTTACTGATCTTGCATACCATCTGATTCAGCTAGACTTTGAAGGTTACAAAATTTTTCTACGCTGGATCCTAAGGTATTATTTTAGATGCTCTTCATTGAGACAGCTCTCCGAAGCCCATATATTATACCTTAATAAAATATAGTCTGAGCCAGATCAAACCAAACCAAATTTGGGGGTAGTTTGATTGGTTTGATTTGAGAAAAAAAAATCTAAAAACTAAACCAAATCATGAATACCTCTAGGTTTTATCTTGATGTAACTTGTTATCTTCTACTTTTGTTGATTTGTTATTAGAATGTGGTGAATGTTGAGTTTTATTTAGACGTTAATTTTTTTATTAAGATATTAAGATAAAAATTTTGTATAATTTTTAATAAGTTACTTACACATATTCCAAATGTTGATTACATATAAAGAATATTTTTTACTTTAATTATTGAGACATTTTAAATTTTAAAATAATAACTTATGAAAAATTTTATTTTAAGATAATATTATATTATATAAAATTTATAATAATGGATAGAATGGTTAATTTCTATAAAACTTAATTGTTATTACTTTATAACTTTTTTAATATCAAGTTTTAATATATGAAATCATTGAAATAAATTTACAGGCAACCAAACAACTGAAAAGACTTTCATGAAGGAGCCAGGCAACTGCTTGGATTCCCAGCTGTGGCATGCTTGTGCTGGTAGCATGGTTCAAATGCCGGCACTGAACTCTCTCGTCTACTATTTTTCTCAGGGACACGTTGAACATGCCCAGGGCTACGTGAACTTTGAGAGCTGTCCGCCAGTTCCTCCTTACGTTCTCTACAAGTTAACCACTATATATCAAGAATATGGTTGATGAAGAGACCGATGAGGTGTTTGCGAAGATAAAGCTGATTTCTTTGGGACACAACGAGCTGGACTATGGCGGAGAGGAGGTTTGCAGCGGCATGGCAGATCAGATGTGCCTGGGAAGCCTGCATCTTTTGAGAAGACATTGACTCAGTCTGATGCCAACATTGGTGGAGGGTTTTTGGTTCCTCGCTACTGTGCTGAAACCATATTTCCCCGGTTAGACTACTCTGCTGATCCACCGGTCCAGACAATTCTTGTCAAGGACTTTCATGGCAAGACTACTGGGAAGTTCTGGCATATCTACAGGGGAACCCCCCGCAGGCATCTTCTCACTACAGGTTGGAGCATCTTTGTGAATCAGAAGAAACTTGTTGCCGAAGATTCCATTGTATTTTTGAGAACTGACAGTGATGGTGATGGGGGACAGACTTAAACTTAACTAGCACGCGCAGTTAAAAGAAATCTGACTCACAGGCTCAGGCTCTAGGGTACCAATTTTAGAGTTTTCTAGTTAAGAAAATTTCAATAGAGTTGCTTTCTCTTTTAGTGAATCAGAAAGGAGATAGGAGAATGAGGGAGAACGTTGTTTTGAAAATCTGATTTAGATTTTGAAATCGGTTCTACAACTAATGAGTCAGATTTTAGCTTATCTAGAGGGGGGGGGGGGTTCTCTCTATTATCCTCGCCAAGACCAACAGCAATTAAGAAAAAGGCTAGGACCTAATACGATCCCGGCATGGCATCACGACAAGATAATGAATAAACAAGAATCTAACCATGCAAGGAAGAGTGAGCCAGAAAGTACCTCCACAACTGGGTGTGGGGAAGATGGTCTTCGGCTAAAATATAGGTATCCCCTTTAATTACACACGATTTGTCAGATAAGTACAATACCAATAGCGACCCACACCTCGCAGGGTGGTAAAGGGTTTATACTAAGAAAGTAGGGGATGCCTATCTTCAAGTTGACAATAAACGCAGCAACAATCCTGTGAGAACCTCGTTTTTACATTTTTCATTTTTTATTTTTCAAAATCATTTTTCGTATCTCCTTTGAACTACTTAGGAAAATAGGTATTAACCTATAAATGTATTAAATAGTCCGACGATACATTTAAAATTATTATAACCGAGGTTCGGGTTCTTTGAAAATTTTGATTTTTGACCCCTCTCCGCCGGATGGTGCGAATACCCGGCGTTAACTTACATCGAGCAAGTACTCGAACGCCCTTGATTAACTGCCATAGCAATCCATTTGGTAGAGAGTGCACATCCATACAAAATAATAAACTAGAAGGCCGTAAGCCTTGCGGGCCCGATGAGATGCGAACAAGTTGCGTTACGTTTGGTTGACGTTGATTTTATTTGATTAAGATGTGATTTTTTTTTACCAATTGATTTAGATTTGATTTTTTCAAGTTGTTTATTTTTTAATTTGATCACTCCATTAATGTTTTGATTTAATGGGTTGAGTTTGGTTTATTTGTTTTGTTGAATCTCAATTTTGATTATGATCTTGTTTTAGATTTAAAGTTTGATTAAATGAATTAGGTGTGCTATGATTTGAGATTCAATGGTTAACGGATTGATTAAGATTATTTAATTGCATCTTGTTGCTTTTGTTACAACGTTGGTTTAAGCACATTCAATGTATTTTAATTGACTTAAGACTTTGATTAAGTTGTCTAAGAGTATTTTTTATTTATGTTCTTTGCAATTGATTTTAAGATATGATTTTTGGTGTTTACGTACTCTTTTTTTTAGTCGATTTTAATGCATTCAAAGTTGTTTATTTAATCATGTTAGTGTTATTCAATTATCGTTTGATTAAGTAATTTGATTTCATGCGTTGAATACATTTTAGATTGATTTTTAGTTTGTTTTAAAAAAAGGTTTTATACGTACAGGTTTAGTGAATGTTTTTTTTATCTTATTTATTTAATTTGAGTCCGCACCTCATCCGGTCCATCGGGCTAACTTTTGATGCCCGGTTTGAACATTCGCGTCGACACTTGAACCATCTTTATTTCATTTCAAGTTGAGTTACATCATGTCGTGTCAACGTCCAAGGTTTGAGAATTTGTCCTCCCCCAGCGCGCGTTCCCATAAGATCGGAGGAAAAATCGGCATTTCGCCAGTATGCCGGCCGGTCCTCGATCGAGTGGGCTCACCTCCAATACGACGAAGTCTTTTTTTAGACTTATCGCACCGGGGGAAGAAACCGTCTGCAACGGGGTTAACCCGTGCCTACGTCCAGGAGCGACTAACTGGGACGTACCCGAGTTCGCCGTCCTAGGGTGGTCAAAATTTTTGGCTCACCCTTTATTTAATATGGCATTTCGCATTTCAATTTTTTATTTAATTTTTTTTATTTGTGTGTCAAGACTTGCTGCAAGTCGACTCGGCCGAGTCGAGATGGCCTCCGGCGGTTCCAGCAACTCCCGATTGCCTGATGGGTCCACTTGCGGCAGACGGAGACGAAGTCCAATGGACCCGACAACAACTCTTTTTTTTTTTTTGAACAAACACCACGACTAACTTTCATTGATAACAAACCCAAGAGTACATAGTTGAGATTACAGAGACATCGACAGAAAAGACAAAGAAAAGACACACTTCGACGTTGAAGATAACCAAACTTCTGTCGAAAGTCATCTTCGACAGACTAAAACATAGCCATGGAGCGGCCAGCACAGAGATGTGCTTATAAGGTCGCTCGGCAGAGGAAGAGACTCCATAAAAGGAGTTTGATAACTGCCATGAGATCGGATGAACACACCAAAAAGGTGTGAATAACGCCCAAACTAACGATCTCATAAGAACGATGATGACTATGTAAAAGTCATGAAAAGACAACCAGACAGACGGAGACCACTGGACATACAACATAACCAGACAATATACATAACATCCAGCTAGATATGCCGACCACCACATTTCCAGTAATACAAAAGACAAGAGACTTAAATACATAGACGGACCAAACACTGGAATGTGAACATACCTACAAGGATCAAAACATTAGGGGGGGGGAGGGAAGCCTTCCCTCCCCCGTCCAAAATTACCTCAAAATAAAACGTGAAATGCAACGACCAAAGCTTTCGTGTAGACGAGCTAAGCTGGCAAGACGTAAAGAGCAAATCAACGTGGGTGGGGTGAATGGATAGGAAGGCGGATGGAACGGGAAATTGAAAGGGTCGAGCAAAGGGGTAGGGTGGTGGAAAGGGGAAAAACAGGGAGGTTACCAGAGAGGGATAGAGAGAAAGTGGGAAAGGGGTGTGAGGCTCTAGACGATGGCAAGGGCACCAATGAAGTGGTCGAGAGCAGATACAGAGTTTATCGGAAGCGAAAATAAATAGAAAAAAGTATTCGGCAAGAAGAGAGCCGAGGGCGCAGTGGGTAGTCGAGAGCCTCACACCAAGATTCGTAGGAGATGGAGCGCCTCAGCTCCTCCAAGTCGTCTCAGCGAGGAATCGACAGAATGCTGGGAGCGCCGGAAACGGAGCACCTAGACTCCTTCGAGGCGCCGCTGGAAGTCAGGATGTTGGGAGCGCCGGAGACGGAGCGTCGGAGACAGAGCGCCTAGACTCCTGCAAGGCGCCGCTGGAAACCAGTATGCTGGGAGCGCCGGAGACGGAGTGCCTAAACTCCCGCGAGTCGCCACCGGAAGCGGACAACAACTCTCAATCTCATTTTTTTTTGATGCCGTGGGCCTACGTAGACCCCACCGAGGCATAATTGTCCCGGGAATGTCCCTTCACGACGGCCGGTGCTGGACCGAGCGTATGCCCCGGCTCGGTCGAAGCGCCCCCGGCCATAGACGGGCCTCTGTCGAGGGTGCCGGGGCCGGCCGCCGCCAGCACCGCGCCCCTCACCAGCAGTAGGACGGAGCCGTTGCAAGGGCCAGCGGACGTCACCGGCCGGAGGTGGAAAAATCCCCTGCGGGATCACGATCCGAGAAGTGTTCCCGTCCGACGCGCCTTCGGCACCCCAGATCGCTGATTTGGAGTGCGCCTGCGAGACGAAGTCGTTGGGAGCAAGTCCCCTTGCGGGACTCCTTGATGACGGGGGAGCCCGCACGGCTGCCGCCGCTACAAGCAACCACCGACGTGGCGTGGGAGGGGACCGGTCGGCCCTGCGGCTGCCGTGGAGTGTGCCCGCGAGTGCTGCCACGAAACCGGGATGGCGGTCTGTGCATGGACCTGGGGCTGCCGTCGGCATGGGAAGATGGGGGATTGAGGGACTGGCGGCACGTAGAGGTGTTCGACCATAGTGGATAGAATGGGCGAAGGCCATGGAAGCGAAGGGGGCAGGTGCGCGCTCTCTCTCTCTCTCTCCTTTTTCTTGGCTAGAATCGTGATAGGTTGATGGCGTTAGCTCGCGGATTTTCTTGCATGGGAAGAGAGAGGTTTGGCCATGACAGATTTGGCTAAGGCAGGTGGTAGCCTCGGTGGTGAGGAGGGAGGTGTTTTGCCCATCGTCATTGGCTATAGCGTAGAGCGGAAACGAGGGGGGCAAGAGAAGGGGGAATAACTGAAGGGTCACATGGCTATTCTCTCTACCTTCTCCTCTTCTTCTCAGTCGTTCTTCCCCTTGCACCGCTGGTTCCGGAAGAGGATGCGTGCGTTGTTGTTGTCGAAGGAGAGCCCGCTGCGGGAAGTGCCGCGGTCACTCTTGTTCTTTGGGGGAGAAGACCCGCAAGGAAGGAGGGAGCCGAGAGGGCTTCTGCGCCAAAGCCTTCTCCTGCAGGTGCTGTTGGAGAAGAAGGCTGCCTTGACTGCTGGAGGAGGAGGTCACCCGGGAAGGAGGGAGCCGAGGGGATCTTCCGTCAGCTCTCTCTCTCTCTCTCTTAACTTTTGTTGGCAAGCTGGGTGCCGAATCCTCTCCCTCGCGCGAGCCCTCCCTTTCTCCTCTTATTCTCTGACCGCACCCTTCGCAAAATCAGGAAGTCCATCACTAGCACCTCGGGTTCTTGCCGCGATCTCCCGCGTCTTCCTATTTTTTGTCCCCCCCCCAAAGTAGGAAGGCCGGCGCCAAGGGGGCTGGCCGTAGCTGGCTCTCTCCCCTGCCTTTTTTGTTTGAAATCAGAGCATTCAACGCCGGCGACGGCGGTAGCGTCGGGAACAGCCGGCGAGCAGCGGGATCTCGACGGCTTCCGGGGATCAGATTCCGCAGGAGCGGAAAAGAGAAAAAGGAGAGAAATCGGGGGCCTGACAGGAACAGCTCGACCAGGTCCCTGCCAGTAGCGCTCTCAGTGGGTCTCTCACTCTCAATTGGTGCTGGACGTGGCATTCTTTTTTTTTTTACAAAATGATATTAATGAACGGTGGAAAAATTAAGTGTCGACAAATCCTTATCGTCGTATCCCAGTTGATGCTCAACCCTTGAAAAATGGCGGATCCTTCCAGCACAGGGGAATCAAGGACTCAAATGGATCAGCATCTCTCTAGGACTCGATTGACTACAAGTCACCGGCAACTGAGGAGCTACCGAGGTGCCATAACTGAAGTCCTCATCATTTTTCTTTCATATAGAATGTAGGTAGACCGAATGGGGACTGCCCTTTTATATAGGCTCTGACTGTCACGATAGCGAGACCGGGAAGCAGCAACCAGAGTAATGGCGAATAAACAGTTCTCTCCAGGAATCCAAACCGACGACCAACGCTGACTGGAGGGAGGAGGGACCAGTCTTGGAATTCTTAAAAAAATGCAACAACGACCCAGACTTCAGATCCAGAAGCGATGAGATGTCCAGAACAGCATCCGACCAGGACTGGATTGGGACCAGTCTTCAACATTTAATAACTGTGATATGAACCAGCATATAGAAATCCAGGGGAGGAGATCGGAATACCGTTGGGCTGACTGGATTAGGGACCAATCCACAGAACAAACCCCAGGCGAACAACATAGTGAAATAAACTGCGTCGAGCCGGAATGGAATAGGAACCGATTGAGAACAGGTCGACCAACAGAGCCATTAGTGTGAGGGAAACCTCGGAACAGGCCAATCACAACCTAAGATAAGTGTCCCGCGTGGTGGGAAGAATTGGAGGAGGAACCACGGACAGATGGACCAGGTATCAGGGCACACTTCTTGACCATCCGAGCAGAGGGAGAGCTCCACGGAGATGGACCTCAACTAAGCGAGGAAGGTGCGAAATACCTCGTCATCGGCGTTGCCTCGAAAGAATACTTTCTCTCAAATATGTGCATGGCGCAGATCGAAGAAGTGTCGGGTCCGGCAACAGCGTGGAGGAAGAACGGGAGGGGGTTCTTCGACCCGGCTACCTTGGACCAACCCTTCCGAACTGAATGTACATCTCGGGCCCGAAGGAGCAGCAATGGAGGACTCAAGCTGCTCGAAGGAGGACGTTCGGGTAAGAACCACCACTCGTCGGAAGGAGATGAACAGAACTGGGGAAGGTAGAACGAGTCCGAGCTGGACTCCACCGTCGGAAGGAGAGGAAGATCCCGAGCCGGAAGAGGAAGTCGGAGACGAATATCGTAAAGCCTGCCGTCGGGAGGAGAAGACGGGGAAGGAACACCACAGGGTCTATCTCCGGAGGAGGAGACGGAGAAGGAGCACTGCGGAGAAGGGTACTGCCGAGCTCACCGTCGGGAGGAGGACGCGGCGCCGAAGAGGAGAGTGTGACCGAGAGATTGTCGCCCGGGAGAAGAGAGAGCGGATACTCGCCGTCTGAGCTGAGCGGGGAAGAAAAGGGGGTTTTAGGAAGGTTCGGGAACCCCGAGGCAAAACCGGAAAGCGAGAGGAGGAAACCAACGGGACAAAACGGGGTTCATCTTTTCATTTCTTCTGTAGCATACCAGCAAAAAGGGGTCTCGGGCCCTTCTTATAGGACCAAGGCCAGGCATATTTACAAGTAAACCCAAAAAAATGACAAAAACATGTAGTAAAACCTAGAATGCCTAAAATTCTAAAGACATCCTAGTAAAATCAAAAAATTTGTGAATGACTCCCAGAATGAATCAAAGAAATCAAGTAACTATACTTCCCAACCAAATGGGGACCAATGATTTTCTACAGCGTCCATAAACCTGCTTGAATCGGGGCCAGTGTTTAGTGTGATGGGGGACAGACTCGAACTTAACTAGCACGCGTAGTAAAAGAAATCTGGCTCCCAAAGTTCAGGCTCTAGGGTACCAATTTTAGAGTTCTTTAGTCAAGAAATTTTCATTTAGAGTTGCTTTCTCTTTTAGTGAATCAGAAGGGGGTAGGAGATTGAGGGAGAACGTTGTTTTGAAAATCTGAATTAGATTTTGAAATCGGTTCTACAACTAACGTGTCAGATTTTAGCTTATCTGGAGGGGGGGTTCTCTCTATTAATCTCGCCAAGACCAACAACAATTAAGAGAAATGGCTAGGACCTAATACGATCCCGGCATGGCATCACGTCAAGATAATGAATAAAAAGAATTTTAACCATGCAAGGAAGAGTGAGCCAGAGAGTACCTCCACAACTGGGTGTGGGGAAGACGGTCTTCGGCTGAGAGATAGGTATCCCCTTTAGTTACAAACGATTTACCAGATAAGTACTGAACCATAAAAATGACCCACACCTCGCAGGGTGGTAAAGGGTCTACACTAAGAAAGTAGGGGACGCCTATCTTCAGGTTGACAAAGATAAATGCAGCAGCAGTCCTTATCGTCGTATTCCCAACTGATGCTCAATCCTGGGAAAATAGTGGATCCTTTCACACCGGGGAATCAGGGACTCAATGAATCAACCTCTCTCTCTAAGATTCAGCTGATTGCCAGACACCGGCAATTAAGAGCTACCAAGGTGCCATAAACTGAAAGTCCTCATCATTTTCCTTTCATATAGACTGTAGGCAGGTCAAATGGAGACTGCCCTTTTATATAGGCTCTGACTGTCACGATAGCGAGACCGGGAAGCAGCAACCAGAATATTGGCGAATAAACAGTTCTCTCCAGGAATCCAAACCAACGGCCAACGCTGACCGGAGGGAGGAGGGACCAGTCTTGGAGTTCTTAAAAACAACAACGACCCAGACTCCAGATGCGAGGCGACGTCCAGAACCGCAATCGCAACCGATCAGGACTGGATTGGGACCAGTCTTTCAACATTTAATAACTGCGAGATGAACCAGCGTATAGAAACCCAGAGGAGGAGATCGGAGTACCGTTTGGTTGACTGGGTTAGGGACCAGTCCATAGAATAGAACCCAGGCGAATCAGCATAGTGTGAAATAAACTGCGTCGATGCCGGAATGGAACAGGAGTCGACCGAGAACAGATCGACCAACAGAGCCGTCAGGTTGAGGGAAAAACCTCGGAACAGGCCAATCACAACCTAAGACAAGTATCCCGTGTGGTGGGAAGAACTGAAGGGGAACCACGGACGGACGGAGCAGGTATCAGGGCACCCTTCTTGGCCATCCGGGTAGAGAGGAAGCTCCACGGAGATGGACCTCAACTAAACGAGGAAGGTGCGAAATACCTCTTCATCGGCGTTGCCTCGGAAAAAGAAGGTTCTCAACAGTGTTCCAGTGAATCTTGGCCTGCCCAAGTAACTTCATTTTGGCAAAACGAACCTTCCTAGCTTCCGATAGTTCATACCACTCAAAATAATGCTCCATAGCACCTTCCCAGTCAGTGTAGATTTTGGGATCCCTAGAGCTCTCAAAATTAGGGACATCTACCCTAACATTCCTCATGGCTCTCTCTTCAGCTTCCTGTACTTCCCTACCATTCCCATTTCTATGATGATCCTCATAATCAAAATGAGGTTGGTAAGGGGGACGACGGTCATCACGCCGGTGATGATAGTCATTTGGGCCAGGATGTCTACGCGGAGCCTGAAAATTTCTGGGCTCAGGTTGAAACCTAAGTGGCTCTACACGCCTTTCCTCAGGTAACTGGGGTAACCTATCCTCAAGGTTAACTACCCGATCAGTGAGATGATTTATGGATTGTTCTAACTGGTCTCTCATTTCCCTGATCATTCCCTCTATAGAACTAAATCTATCAGTCATTTGGGTAATCAAATCAGAGGGGTCACTGGTAGAACCTGACATCTGATTGGGTTGGTAGGTAGTATCTCTCCTAGTGGTCATGCAGAAAATAAAAAAGCCAATAAATGAATGTGCCCTGGGACTTAATCCTAGAACCAGACTGAGCTAACCTAAGCTCTGATACCAAGATTGATGGGGGACAGACTCGGACTTAACTAGCATGCACAGTAAAAGAAATCTGACTTTCAAAGTTCAGGCTCTAGGGTACCAATTTTAGGGTTCTCTAGTCAAGAAATTTTCATTTAGAGTTGCTTTCACTTTTAGTGAATCAAAATGGGGTAGGAGAATGAGGGAGAATGCTGTTTTGAAAATCTGAATTAGATTTTGAAATCGGTTCTACAACTAACGTGTCAGATTTTAGCTTATCTGAAGGGGGGGTTCTCTCTATTAATCTCGCCAAGACCAACAACAATTAAGAGAAATGGCTAGGACCTAATACGATCCCGGCATGGCATCACGTCAAGATAATGAATAAAAAGAATTTTAACTATGCAAGGAAGAGTGAGCCAAAGAGTACCTCCACAACTGAGTGTGGAGAAGACGGTCTTCGGTTGAGAGATAGGTATCCCCTTTAGTTACAAACGATTTACTAGATAAGTACAGAACCATAAAAATGACCCACACCTCGCAGGGTGGTAAAGGATCTACACTAAGAAAATAGGGGATGCCTATCTTCAGGTTGACAAAGATAAATGCAGCAGCAGTCCTTATCGTCGTATTCCCAACTAATGCTCAATCCTGGGAAAATAGTGGATCCTTTCACACCGGGGAATCAGGGACTCAATGAATCAACCTCTCTCTCTAAGATTCAGCTGATTGCCAGACACCGGCAACTAAGAGCTACCAAGGTGCCATAAACTGAAAGTCCTTATCATTTTCCTTTCATATAGACTGTAGGCAGGTCGAATGGAGACTGCCCTTTCATATAGGCTCTGACTGTCACGATAGCGAGACCGGGAAGCAGCAACCAGAATATTGGCGAATAAACAGTTCTCTCCAGGAATCCAAACCAACGGCCAACGCTGACTGGAGGGAGGAGGGACCAGTCTTGGAGTTCTTAAAAACAACAACGACCCATACTCTAGATGCGAGGCGACGTCCAGAACCGCAATCGCAACCGATCAGGACTGGATTGGGACCAGCCTTTCAACATTTAACAACTGCGAGATGAACCGGCGTATAGAAACCCAGAGGAGGAGATCGGAGTACCGTTGGGCTGACTGGGTTAGGGACCAGTCCATAGAATAGAACCCAGGCGAATCAGCATAGTGTGAAATAAACTGCGTCGATGCCGAAATGGAACAAGAGTCGACAGAGAACAGATCGACCAATAGAGCCGTCAGGGTGAGGGAAAAACCTCGGAACAGGCCAATCACAGCCTAAGACAAGTATCCCGTGTGGTGGGAAGAATTGAAGGGGAACCACGGGTGGACGGAGCAGGTATCAGGGCACCCTTCTTGGCCATCCGGGCAAAGAGGAAGCCCCACGGAGATGGACCTCAACTAAACGAGGAAGGAGCAACAATGGAGGACTCAAGCAGCTCGAAGGAGGATGTTCAAGTAAGAATCACCACTCGATGGAGGAGGAGAACAACACCGGGAGGGAGGTGCTAGCCCGAGCTAGGCGTCATCGTCAGGAGGAGGGGGAGATCCAGCGCTTGAAGAGGGATCCGGAGAAAAGGCCACTGCGGAACCCGCCGTCGGGACGACGAGACGACACCGGAAGAGGGAGGTTGAGGAGGAGCACCGCGGAGAAGGAATACCGCAGGGTAGGTCTCCAGGAGAAGGAGACGAAGAAGGAGCACCGCGGAGAAGGAACACCGCGGAGGAGGAAACACCACAGGAAGGGTCGCCGCAGAGAGGGAGCACCGCTGAGCCTGCCGCCTGGAGGAGGGTGCGATGCCGGAGAGGAGAGTGTGCCTGAGGGATTGTCACCCGGGAGAAGAGGGAGAGCGGACGCTCGCCGTTTGAGACCAGCGGGGAGGAAAAAGGGGGTTTTAGGAAGGTTCGGGAAACTGGGGACAAAACCGGAAAGCGAGAGGAGGAAACCAACGGGACAAACGGGGCTTAACTTTTCATTTCTTCCATAGCATACCAGCAAAAGGGGGTCTCGAGTTCTTCTTATAGGACCGAGGCCAGGGATATTTACATGTAAACCCAAAAAAATGACAAAAACATGTAATAGAACCTAGAATGCCTAAAATTCTAAAGACATCCTAGTAAAATAAAAAAAAATGTGAATGACTCCCAGAATAAATCAAAGAAATCAAATAACTATACTTCTTAACCAAATGGGGCCCAATGATTTTCTATGGCGTCCATAAACCTGCCTGAATCGTGGCCAGTGTCTAGTGTCCTCACTATAGTGTTCTCACTAGATGGACTTTGTATTGGAATCCGTAGGGTAAAGAGGAGGAATGCTGGTGGATTAGTACCTCCGCTAGGATGGAACCCTCATGGTGACAATTGCTTAGCACCTATGGTGGCTTCTCTGCTTTCCAAGGGATAAAGATAACATACTGATGAGTAGTAACGGCTATGGTGGGTATCCAAACTAAGGCAGGGATGCTGGGCTCAGAGGGAAAGTGATGCCAGATTCAGTCATTAAAGCTGCAACACTTGCAGCTAAGGGATGACCTTTTGAGGTTGTTTACTATCCAAGGGCTAGTACACCAGTTTTTTGTGTGAAGGCAGCATCTGTAAGGGCTGCACTGAGGATCAACTGGTGCCCTGGTATACGGTTCAAGATGGCTTTTGAGACTGAAGTCTCCTCAAGGATCAGCTGGTTCATGGGCACCATATCATCTGTCCAATTTTCAGATCCAATCTGCTGATCTAATTCTCCATGGAGGCTCCTTCAGATTTCCCTACTCTCACTTTGCCATAGTTTCTCTTTTCTCCAGTATTACTATAGAGATTGTGCATTACTATTGATCTTGTTAAGTAGCATGGTAATCATGGCAAACTAACTTTTCCATCACCCTGCTTTCTACATTCTTTGATGTCTTCAGTATTCTCTATTAGGAGCTTCTGACGAGGGAGCTGGTAGTTTGGCCGAGGGATTGGAATGCTTGTTGAATATCTTGTCGTGAATTCTCTTAATTGTTCATTGCTCGATTTCATATCCAGTTTTGCTGAAGATTTGAAGTGTTTTCTCCACCTTATTTGGATACACATTTAAACTTTACAATGCGAATAAATAGTTTGTTCATTGTCCTATTGTAGGAGAATGACGCTGCATTAAGAAGTGGTTGAAGTATCTATTTATCTGTCTTCCATTAGAATAGAAGTCAATATTAAGATTTGGGAAGTTCTTTTGACAAAACAAAAAGCCAAAGCATGCTTTGTTTCCGTTGATCCCAAGCGGCAGTCTACAATTTAGCCAAGAAAAAACAGGAACCGTTTTTAAATTCTGTCCACCAGTTCATGGTCATTATTTATAGGAAAATAACAGGCTTCTGTCAAGTTATCTTGTCTTTTGTGATTTCTTTATGCTAAAAAAATCAGTCAGTCTGCACGAGCTTTGATTGTTTTCTCACTTAACAGTCATACTAAGCATTTTTATGTCCCAAGGTTCTTTTCTGAGCAGCTTCTTTGCATTCTCAACCTCAATTCGTACAATAATCTGCAAGGGATGCAGACTTATGTATTTATCTATTGCTTAATATTTATCTTCGCAAATGTTTTTGTCTAACAAATTTCCGATGCACATTTTTGGGCCATAAGACAGTCTTCACTCTTGGAGATGGTAGTTATGAATGGCGATAATGAGAATAATGCTTGAAACTGACTTCTTTTTTCCACGATCCAAAGGCAGGTGTCTTGGGATGAGCCAGATTTACTACAGAATGTGAAATGTGTTAGCCCATGGTTGGTTGAAGGTTTCCAGTATGCCAACAATCCATATGATGCCCTTCTCACCACCATGGAAAAAGTTGCAACTTCTTCAAGGTCGTGACATTCCACTTGATGGTCAACTTCTAACTCCATTGTTCTCAAGAAATTCCCTTGGGACAAGCATTAGCCCCTTGTGCTGTCTACCAGACAACACTCCTGCAGGCATACAGGGAGCCAGGCATTATGCTGAATTTGGTTTACCATTACCAAACCCCCGCATGGATAAATTGCACCCAGGACTTATTCAGGATGGCTGTCACCAATTAGGATACACGACTCCACCCGCTACAACGTCTGCTAATCTCATTACTGGTAACCCTGCAATCCAGGAAAATGTTTCTTCTTTGCTCAAATGAAGTTCTTCTTCGGTGAGGAAACCTGGTGAATCGAAGACACTGCAGTTTTTGCTCTTTGGACAGCCTATACTGACGGAAAAGCAAATCACTTTGTGCTCCTTTGGTGCAACCTCTCCGTGGTGCTTCAGAAATGATTCTTCTGATGAGATTTCCTCCAAGATGGCGAACTTATCAGATGGTTCTATCTCTGCAATAAACCACCACAAGCCAATAGGTAACTTTTTCTTTTGAATCATCATTCTGGTGCAAAAATCATCAGGCAAGTGATACTGGATTACTGGTCTAGAGTCCAGACACTGCAAGGTTTTCATGGAATCGGACAATGTAGGTCGCACCCTTGATCTGTCTGTTATTGGTTTCTACGAGGAGCTGTATACAAGTTACAAGGTTGGCTGAAATTTTCGGTATTTTGACAATTTCGACATGAAGAAGCACTGGCGTTACCAGGATGCTACAGACACATTTAAACATACGGGAGTTGAGCGTTTTAGGTGAGTCTGTTCTCCTCTCTTCATTGCTTATGAGAAATCTACTTTGATACTCCAGTTGATGGAGATTTGTCTCGGTTGTCTCCCTCTGTGATGTTGTTTTCTTCTAGTTCTGTGCTTGGTGTGCATTATGCTGAAAATGTTGTCTTTTCGAAGCTAACAATTTAATTCGTCTTATTATGTAGTGATTTCATGAAATCTATAAAGAGGCTGCAGGTTCTGATTGACTCGTGAAGAGATAACGGCAGATGGCAAACATGCCTCCAAATGCATGGGGCTACGGGCTATTGCTCTAAAGTCTAAACAGCTGGTGAAGGACCACACAGCTGCTTCTCTGGGCTCTTCAAATTGTTTATTATTTATGTCAGATTTTGTGCGAATGTAGCGCCTGAAAAGTGCTGCTTCTTTAGACTTCCATGTTCTCCGGTTCAGTTTATGATCTCTCTAGTTCATTTGCTCGTATCATCGAAGATCGAATGGAGCATCTTACAAAGAGATGGTTGTCTCCTGCTGTCTATCCTTCCTCGTTGTCGCTTTAAACCCACTAGTAAATTATAATCCTCCCTTGCCGACCGGGAATCATGATTTCATCAGGAGGAAAGAGGGACTAACTTACATATCAATTAAGTCAGTATTTGAGTTCTTTCATATTTATCTAGTCATAAATAATGGAATGTATACATTATAGTAAAAATATAAATAGATAAACATATTTTTAAGCAATGAGAACTAATGATCATAGTATAAGTTTAATTTATTTTTATTTAACTATTTAATAATATCATCACAAAAAATGACTGTCCCTCTATTTTATTTATATTTTATTTTTACTCTATAAATTTTATCTCCTATTTGCTTACACTTTTTTCTTTACTCGCTCTTTTTACACTCTGTTTTTCATCTACATTTTTTTTCTCTCTACATCTCTCCAAACTTTTTTTATGTATATTTTCTTTAACTGCTCCATCTTTTTGTCTTCGTTGTATATTTTCTCAATTTACTATCTCTCAATATTCTGTCTCTACTTTTTCTCAACATTTGTTCTCTTTCTCTACATTTTCTCTACTATTACTAAATATTTTCTCTTTTTTCGTTTTCTCTCTTATATGTATATACTCTCTTTACTCTTTGTGTGTACTTTCTTGCTCTACTTTTTATACGCAATCTTATTTGTACATTTTCTTTTTATACTCTATTCGTGCTTTATCTCTCTATTATCTCTCGACATTTTCTTTCTATATTTTCTCTATCTATTTTTTGCTCTTCTACGTACACTATCTACTCTTTATGTGTACATTATCTCTCTATTTTTTTTTACGTTCTTTGTACATTTTCCTCTTTACACTCTATTCATACTTTATCTCTCTATTATCTCTCAACATTTTCTCTTTCTGTATTTTTTCTCTTCTATGTATAATTTCTCTCTCTACTATTCGAGTACTTTCTCTCTTCTTTATATATTTTCACTAGTACTATCCTCATATTTTCTCTCTCTATACTTTTTGCACTTTCACTCTATTGAGAAAAAGATATTATTAGTGATGGGCTAATCGCAACATCTTGGTAAAGTTATCCCTAATAATGGACATTAACAATGACTTGAGGGAAGTTGCTGCAATTGTACATGTATTGGTGACAACTGAACGATAGGGTGATGGCTTAATGTCAATGGCTTCTATCCGGTCGTCGCCGTAAGAGCTAATGGCAATAGCTTCAGCAGAGGTGAAAATAGAAAAAAATCAAGAAAGCCAATTTAGGAAGGACATTAGCGAAGACTTCTAAAATCAGTCGTGAATGCCATTTACTAGCGACAACACTAGTTGGTAGTGAGTAGAAGCCGACCATTCAACAGTCAGATGCCGATAGCGACGCCTGAACCTATCACCAATCACATTAAATGTACCATTGGTGATGACTTTAAAATTGTTGCAAATAATGTTTTCAAATTTTAAACACTCACACCCCCTTTTCCTCCACCCTCTTCTTCCTCTGCTCTTTCTTAGGCCCACGAAACCCTCCCTACCTCTTCCAGATGCACTACTTCCACCGCTACCGTTGTTGGCGTTGGTCATCGTTGCCACCAATAGTCTCTACCTCGCTGGCGACTCTCTCTCAACCTAAATCTCTGGCACCACTAGACTTTTCGCCATCAGCTACCAAAATTGTTGCCATTGTGCTGAATCTTTGCTCTTCTATGTATGTATAAACCCTAGTTTCTTTTAAGATTGTTGAAATACGTTTATTGCATGATTTACCGAACGTTGGCTTGTAAGAATCAGGGTTTATAATAAGAGGAGGATTAATGCCATTTTATATTTGTTAATCTTATTTTACACATGTTGATTGTAGATTGAATTTGTTTGAATTTTAAGAATTTAGTATTTTTAGTTCAAGACTTTCGTGTTTTTTGGCTTGAGATTTTAAAATATAAAATTAAGAATTTAAGACTTTAATATCTTTAATTCCATTTTGATATATTAATTTTTACATAACACTAGGTTTTGCTATAGTTAGGCATAATTTATAAGACTATTGTTTATGTGCTAAGGTTAAAAAACATAGTATATATTAAACTACTCATAAATACTAGTATATATGTTTAACTACTCATAAATACTTAATAAACTGTTTATTTATTTATTTAATTAAATACATAGTATAAAAATTATTTAATATGTTGAAATCAAACTTAATTTGAACATAAAATATGCTTTAATTTAAGTTTTAGAAAAAAAATTAATTTAAAATGTCTATATTAAATTTACATCGAACTCACGGTTGAGCTTCAAAGATCAACATAAATTTAACAATCATAAATAAGCTTAGTCCAATGTTAAACACTATCTTTCATTTTTGAGGTCTTTCGCTCTAAACGAAACAAGAAAACTGAATAAATATGTTTGTTTTGATTTCTAAGGATATTCAAACCAAATTAGACAGGTAAACCAAAGAAATTAGTTTCATTTAAATATATTCTTTCGTTGGTGACTTGTTAGACATATTTATCTAATCATATATTTTTCTTTTAAGAAAGTTTCAAATGAGATTCTTGTTTGAAACTTACTTCATTTGGAGAAGGATCGATTTAATTTAATATTTTTGTTTTTATAATACGCTAATATTTTGCATCAAATTGTTATTCATATTTTATTATTCATGCTTCATTTTTCAAATACATATTTTATTATATATTATATTTTTCTATTAGCGTAGATAAGTAACTTAAACAAGTCTTGGATAGATATTCTTAGCAGATTTGATCCTAAATATCTAAAATAAATAGATACATTTTTAGATTATGTTTTTCATAAATGTAGTACTCAATTTAGACATATTCAATAAAAAATTAATTCAATATTTTTGTAAAAGTTGTTGCAACACTTTTATTGTAAAAATAGATGAGGTTAAAGAACATTTAATGTGTGATGTCATATAGTCAAATTATCGAACATGGATAAGTTACGATGAAATCAAAGTTAATTTAATTAATGAATGTGATGTCTAATTAAATGAACCATAAGATGAAAATGTTAATGATTAAGTGATAGAAATATTTGAAGATATTCAAAATATTCAAGAAATATTTAGACATAATGAGAATGAACTAAATATAGAAGCACAAAAATATTATTGTTTATTAAAAGATGTTGAAATACTTTTATACGAAAGTTGAAAAAATATATCCAAGTTGATTTAGTTAAAGTCAATACATGATTTAACTAGAAAATGTATAAATACTATAATATTTTTATTTAAAGATGCATTGTCTAGAAATGCAAGTGTTCCTAACACTTTGTATGAACTTAAAAAAATTATTGTAGACTTAAGAATTAGTTACCAAAACATAGATGCATGTAAGAATGACAGCAAAAAAAATACAGATAAAATTGTTTGTCCACAATGTGAAACTCAAACATATAAAGATGATTCTAAACATAGGAGTAAAAATGTGATATGAAAAATTTTATATTTCTTTTCATCAAAAGATAGGTTGTAGCATTTGTTTATATCAACGAACATTGCTATGTGAATGACATGGCATAGCGAACGTTGTTATCAATTGAGTGGTGAAATATGTCATCCTGCTGATCCACTTTCATCAAAATGAGTTGATGAAATATACCCAATTATGCATTGGAGAAACACAACATTCGAGTTGGGTTAGCCGTAAATGGCTTTAACCCCTTCAGTAACATGTCTTGAAAGTATAGTATTTGTCCCATCGTTATAGTGGTTTACAATTTACCGCCATGGATGTCTATAAAAGTAACATACACGATGATTTCGTGTTAATATCGGGTCTAAGAGCTCTCAGAAATGATATTGATGTATATTTACAATCGTTGGCGGATGAGTTAAGGTACTTATGAAAAATCAGAGTGGAGACATACAATGCTTTAAAGAAAGATAATTATGTTATCAGAAATGTATTGCTAGGTACCATAAATTATTTTCTAGGATATGAAAATCTATTCAGATGAAGTACCAAAGAAAAATTAACATGTCTACTTTGTAATGAGAAAGCATATTCAGTTCGACTAATTCATATTCGAAAACAATGTTACATAGGACACCATTGATTTCTATCGATAACATATCATTGGAGAAGAATCAGTATATGCATTTGTTTGACAGTCGACGGTGTGGGAAGGGAACACCAAATATACAAACGTGATATGAGATATGGAAGCAACAATAAAATATGAACATAATATGAGTTAGAAAAAAGTTTAAGAAAAAATTAGAGAACTTGAGAAAGAATTTAGCAAGAAACAAAAACTAGAAGAAAAGAAGTATGTTTTTAACAACTATAATATTGGGTTTCCTTAATTTTCCGTCATCATTTAGATGCCATGCACACCAAGAAGAATGTGTGTGACAATATTCTTGACATGTTCAACCTACCAGAATCGAACAAAGACAATATGAACTCAAGAAAAGATTTGGTAGGGTTACAAATTCATTCGGATTTACATTCACACGAATGTTAGTCTAGGTTTTCAAATGTAGTTGATAGGCTTAGCAATGAAAAAAAAATTATATATACTTGATTTTGTGAAGAATATTCGAGTGCTAGATGGGTATTCTTCAAATTTGACTAGGTGTGTATATGTAAGCACTAAAACTATTAGTGGGTTAAAAAGTTGTGATTATTATGTCATGGTATAGGTGATTATTCCTTTGACATCTCAAGGGATTGTATCAAATGATGTACTCATTCTCATTGTAGACTTGTGTTAGCATTTTAAGATCATTTGCACTAAGATTTTGGATAGTAACATTTTGAGATATTGTTAGTCTAATATTGTAATAACATTGTGTAAGCTGAAACAAAATTTTCACCATTAGTTTTTGATATTATGATCCACATAGTTGTGCACTTATGAGGCTAGAATATTTGGACTAGCTCAATACTGATGGATGTATACAATGAAAGATAGTTAAGGAGGCTCAAAGATTATGTGAGCAACCAGGCGAGAGTTGAAGGTTCAATTGCCTAAGACTATTTAGTTGAATAATGTACACAGTTTATTTATATGCATATGCATGATGCAGATGATCATAGTAGAGATTGAAATTATGATGGTGGACCATATGACGATGAACAAGAAGAGAATTCAATATTTAAACCAGTTGGTCATCCATTGAGATATAGATGTGTGCTTAGAATTTTGATGAAAAAGTATAAGATTTAATCCATACATGTGTGTTGGATCAAATTGATGATATAGATTATTTTTATTGAGAGCAAAGTGATACTCTTAATAATAGAGAGCGTATAGAACAAAACTTTTCAATATGGTTCAAATCAAATGTTAATGAGTTAAAGAATATAAGCTATTCTAGGTATATTATGGAGCTTAAGATTTTGTTGCTTAATCTTTTAAGATTTGCATCATCGTTATCTGGATATATGTGCAATGTGTATTGATTTCAAATGATGAATTCATATTTCACCAAATATACTCAACTATATGGTGTCATTGTAAACTTCGAACGTCAATCTGGTTGTGACAAATATTATCGACAAATTTAAATATAGCTAAGATATCATTTTATAGGAGTGGCTATTTAATATTATTTGAATTTGAATGGTGGGATGCGTATAATAAAGATAGATGCTTTAAGGTTAATGATTATATATTTAAATCATTAAATACATAAAGAAAACGAAAGATTGATGAACTATTTACAGTTACAAATCAAGTGGAACAAGTTTTTAATGTAGATGATAACTTGAATAAAGAATGGATGATACCAGTTAAATCCCTACCTCATAAGTATTATAATATATCAAAAAATGAGAGTGATGATGAATTAGAATTATATCAAGAACAACTTGTTAGTGTACTTATAACATTTGATGTAACCGATGAAGAGGTATAACTTCAAAAAACTCAACTGATAGAAATAGAAATTTAGAATTTATATTTGTATTGATCGAGTTTCTTAAAGTTGTTCTTAATATGGCTTTACTTTCATTTTACAATATGTGATAATAGTTATAGGAAGAGAATTTTATCGATATTAAGATAGAGATTAGGATTGGCATTGTCCTAAATCATTATAGAAACTCAAAAATGGAGTTAGAACTCAAACTGTGGCTAGTTATGTTGATCCAAACCAGTAACCAATTTGGATGTTTCTAAATGGCCATAGAAACCCAAAAAAGGAATTAGAACCCAAATAGTTGTTAGTTACATTGATCCAAATAGATAGCTAGTTCGAATTGGCCAAACAGCCACATAAACTCAAAAAGAGTTAGAACTCAAAACATGGACAGTTATACTGATCCAAATCGGTAACCAGTTTGGATTGTCCTAAACAGTGATAGAGACCCAAAAAAAGAAATTAGAACCCAAATAGTTGTTAGTTATAGAGATCCAAACAGATAGCTAGTTCGGATTGGCCAAACAACCACATAAACTCAAAAAGAGTTAGAACTCAAAACATGGCCAGTTATATCGATCCAAATCGGTAACCAGTTTGGATTGTCCTAAACAATGATAGAGACCCAAAAAAAGAAATTAGAACCCAAATAGTTGTTAGTTATAGAGATCCAAACAGATAGCTAGTTTGGATTGGCTAAACAGCCACATAAACTCAAAAAGAGTTAGAACTAAAAACATGGCCAGTTATATTGATCCAAATCAGTAACCAGTTTGGATTGTCCTAAATGGCAATATAAACCCAATAGAAAGACTTCGAACTCAACATAGCCTATTAGGCAGATCCAAACCGATAATAACTTTAGATTGGCTTAAATGCCCATAGAAACCCAAAAGAAAGACTTAGAACTCAAAACATGGACAATTAGGCAGATTCAAACCTGATACCAGTTTAGATAGTCCGAAATGGCATTATAAACCCAAAAAAGGAGTTATAACCCAAATTGTGGCAACTTACACTAATCCAAATCGGTAACCATTTAATATTGGCCTAAATAGTCATAGAAACCTAAAAAAAGAGTTAAAACTCAAAACATTGTGGTTAGGCTGATCAAAACCTGTAATTGTTTTGGATTGTCTTAACACCATAGAAATCCAAAAAAAGACTTAAAACTCAACATGGCTGGTTGGTCAGATCCAAACCGATAATCGATAACCCATAACCGATAACTAGTAATCGCTTTGAATGGTCCTAAACAACTATAAAAGCTCAAAAAATGAGTTAGAACCTAAACCATGGTCGGTTACGTCAATCCAAATTAATAATTGGTTTGGATTGGCCTACATGGCAATAGAAATAAAAAATAAGAGTTAAAGCTCAAAACATGGTTGGTTTGGCATATCCAAACTAGTAGGATTGGCTTAAATGAGCATAAAAACTTATAAAAAGAGTTAGAACTTAAAATATAGCCGATTAGACCAGTCCAAATCGGTAATTGGTTTGGAGTCAACAATCAATTTGGATTGGCCCAAACACCTAATTCCAAAAAAGACTTAGAACTTAAAACATGGCTAGTTAGACCGATCCAAACTAGTAACATTGATCTTTGAAGCTAATATCTTAAGTGATTTAAACAAGAAAAAAATCCATTTCAACTCCAATTAAGAAAACAAGTTTTATCGTTAATCTATTGACCGAATTGTAAGTAATCAATACATGACAGCGAAAAAATTTTGATTCCTTAAAACCATGATCTTTGCCTTGGTCGATGCTGAACGAGTAAAACCAAGAACCAAAAATGAAGTATAACGAGAGTATCTCATAGGATTTTTAAAATATCTCACCATATATGAAGAGAGAGTATTCCTCCTTGCTGAAAACTGTTCAAGTGTACGATTTCTAGCGGTATCCACACGATCTACTTCAATAGACAAGTTCTCCCTTCCTTCGGGCCTCCAGAAACCTTCCAGATCCAAGCTTGACCATGGGAGATCACCTTCTAGAGGAGAGAGGAGGGAGAGAGGCTGCTTGGGATGTGCTCTAGCCCTATGGCTTGTTAGTGTTTGGCTTCATAAGCCATTTATATATATAAGATAGAATTTTTCACAAAAACTCAAAACTTCTATAAAATTACGTCCATGTTTTCATCTTATTGACTAGATCTGATGTGTATGACCCACTAGGCCCAATAGTCAATTTGGTCGAAGTCTTAATTAATTTAAAAGAATAATTTCTTTAAATTAAATCAAAATTGTTATCTGATAACAGTTTTACAGCTTTTCGATCATAAAGGGTATAAGCCACATCATATGATCCCAAATGACTTTGGAGAGTTAAATAATATCCATTGAGCTTTTCCATCATCAATTACCACATAGATTTAAATCTTCGTTGATACAATGTTCCGGTCAGTCAAGGGTTCGACATCGACTGTGAATCCCTAAATATTTTGACTCTATGAGATCTTGTACTCAAGTTCGGATCAATTAAAAAACTTATTTTCCAATTATCCTAAGTACTTTGGCCAAGGATTTAGAGTACTATCTTATAGGACAATCTCTCTCTCCTATCGAGAGTGAACGATCCCTTGTTGTCCGCTCAATTGCCTCCACCGAGTTTCTTTTGCACCCAATACATCAATTATACTGGACCATCAAGATGGTGATTCATAAATCAATAATCAAAGTATAAGATATATCCGGTAAGTCATCTTTGGCGACTTAGGTTAAGATCCAACTGTGCTATTGAGATGTAAGAATAACCTGATAGACATTTCGGTAAGATACCGATTAGATTTTCTTAAATTGGTCAGTTCAATGAACTCATTCCACTAATGAGTACCTATGTGTGTATCTCAGTGTCTCCACACTGATGACTAATGAGATCGGTCATTCTCATCACATGAGAAGATATCACACACACTAGTCTATTCGTATCCTTGATGTCCCGTCTCAAGAATCCTATGATTAGAAATATTTAGATCACATACCTCTCGATGATCGATCTCATTATCATGATCTCATTATGATTCAATCATCATTACTTGTAATCAAAGACTTTATTACGATATACGCTTTTAATAAAAGCTAATAATGAAGTTTTACTTATTTAATTAAATGAGATATTCTTAAAATTGTCTAATCATATTATATATATGATTGACTCGTAGGGAATACATTTCTATCACGAATGTCCTTAATCAATGGTCGGACCATGAATATTCAAATCATGACCGGTTAAATCGACCCACACCATGAATAATTAATGTCATTACTCTAAATTAATATTATATTTATTATGAAAAATTATTAAGATCATAAAACTATTCATTACGTCTGATTTATTATTACAAAACAATAATATCTTTAAAATATAAAATAATTACATTTTATTTATATCAATATTTAAATAAATTATAATTATTAAATATTAATCTATTTATTAATCATGTTTAAATCAAAAAATTATTACATCTTACTTGAATCATGATTTAAATTTGATTCAAAATATAAAATATTAATTTATTTAAAATTTTATGTTTAGAGTGAAAAATATTACTATTAAATATAATTATTACACTAGATTTATTATATATATTTATGATTACAAAATATAAAATGCTTGGAGTGAAATTATTACATTTGAGTTATGCGAAGATTTGACTATAATATAAATCGTAGTCATTCTCATCTATTCTTATATATTCATGCTGACAGATGACTTATAGCTCATCACATATCATAATCCATTATTGATGTTATTAAATAGTTGATTAAATATTTTATTAATTTAGATCGATCTGATTTTGCAATCTATTTAAAATATATTATAATAATCAATCTTTGATTTTTCTTAAAAAAATTTAATATATTATTTATTTTATTGGGCCTAAGAAAGGAACAGCGCCGGCAATAATTGAGGAAAGCGGCGGCCACATTTCCAGGTTTTTTACGCTAGGGGTGGGCAAAAACGGTTCAAACCCAGAAATCAAATCGAACCAGCCTATTCGGTTCAGTTTGGTTCAGTTTGGACCCCCTTTCGGATTGATTCGATTTGAAAAATCTCTAAATCAATTTAAACCAAATCAAACTGTTTAAATCGAATTAATTTAAAAATATAAAAACTATTATAGTATTAATAAAAATGATATTTTTATAAATTTTATAATAAAATAATATTTATTTAAATTATTTTTAACTTAAAAACTAATATACATGTAAAAAATAATTAATTTAAATATTTTTATTTATTTTCGATTTGGTTTGGTTTGGTTTGGTTCAATTTGAGAGGGTGATTCGATTTGGTTCGGTTTGAAAAAGAAATAATCTAAATCGGACCAAATCGAACCGTGCCCACCCTTATTTGACACGGTGTCCTTGAGGGTAAAGAAGATATTTTACGTGGCCGTTAACGTGTTTAAGCAATTTGACATATATGTATATATTTATTTCTGGTTTGAACAATTTGATATATGTTTATTCTAACTTTTATTCCTCTTATGTATATAAGAGGACGTCGTGACAATATTCTTGACTATTGAATAAATAATAAGTTTAGTGGTAGTAAACCCTCATGGATATTTCTGCAATATTTTCTTAACCTTGGGAGTGTATAAAATAACTAACCTTTTAGGAGTATAATTGCAAACGTGATCATTTTTTATACAACTCTCTAGTTGACCCATATAACTAATTATTTATTAACTATATTTTTGTGGTGTGTAGACACTCCGGATAATACGAGTAGGATAGGGTGTTTGGTTAAGTGTGTGTGTATATATATATATATATTCATCGCAAGTTATAAATATTTGATTCGAACATTATTTTAAGCACTATATAAACACCATTTAATTTCTAATAATAATAAAATAATTTTATTATATTTTGATTTGTTTAATTTACCTAATTCGGTTTACGTATAGTGTAGATACCCTCCCCCCCTTCTGCTATGCGCTACTTCACTCTTTTTGCCATCATATCTCATTAGTTATTCTATATATTTATCTAAGATAACCTTTCATCATAAAATCATATTAAAAAAAGTATTGTGGAGCCAAACACCCCACGAGCATCTTGTTCAAGAACAAGCATTGAGAGCTTGACCTGTGAGGAGGCCCGCTGGTTGATTTTAACGTGATCCAATGGATCAGATCCATCCAACGGTGAAGGGTGCGCGCATTCATGGTCGACTTTATTATAGGGTGTTTGGTTACGTTTTTTCACTCTTTTTGATCTAAATTTTAAAAATATAAGAGATAAGATGTTTGGTTACAATTTTTAACTATTGTCTCATTTTTAAAAGTGATATACTCTGCCATGCCCCGGATTTAATCCTGCACAGCGGAACATAATCCGACGACGTAACCGGAGAAAATAACCCCTAAATATATATATCAGTTTGGAACGAATGAAAACAACTAGATCCAAGTTCATAATTTCACAATTTCAAATTCAAATACATCACTAATCACTACAATCTAAACAAAACTAAATAACATTTAAAGACATAATGATTATCCATTTGCTTCTTGGAAATCGATCCATCACGCTTCTGCTGTGCTAAATCTGATTACCTGAAAATTGATAAGAGGATTGGGATGCGTACGACGACTCAGTAGACACCCCATCATCCGCCAAATCGGATAGCTAGAAGGCCCTAGATGTTAATTAAATAGATCCCCAGACCTACACCAATTTTATGTAAATATAGGCTAGTCAATACCTTAGATATATGACTTTATCCATGTGTTTTACACCACCAACCAAAGCCTATAAACACGCTGACCAGCACCTATATGCACCATAACATGACAAAAAAAATGGTATGAACATATGCATAGACACCTACTATATGCTCCATATGATGATATCACTATAAATGAGTCAAACTATGCATACACCGTGCAGCACAATATGATAATTGACAAAATGAAATACATCACTAGACCACCTATACAATATCACGCAATAAGTGTACCTATCCTCTAATGAAGGACCACATTCACAAATGCACCTATCCTCTAATAAGAACCACACATTTTTCTTATTAGCAAGGAATGCGTCGTCTTGCCACCTCAACCAGCTACCACCAGATCTACCATATATAGCAGTACCATATAGCTAAACGAAATCCCATAGTGCACCTAGGCAGTGGTGGCACAGGGACAAACCGCGGTATTGTGGACGCCGGGAAAGAGGGGTGGAGGGGGGAGAGAGGAGAGGAGGGAGAGACACGGGTGTATAGGTGCGCGGCGCGCGTGTGTGTGTCTCCTTCCTTACGGTTTTGATATGGTGGGTTTGTGTTAATCACGCCATAGGCACAGTCATGGATGATTCCAACGAACCAGTCTATTGCCCGCTTCTCTTCCTTCTTTCCTTCTCCACACTCACCTTGATCCCCGAACTACTCAACCCTTGATGTCACTTGGGCATCAAAGGACCGGTCCGGGTCGTGAGGAGAATCGAGGGGAAAGAAGATCAGATAGCCGGTGGCATTATCAACACTAACTTAACCTACAAACCGAAAGAGGAAGGGATGGTGTGGTCGCCAGGAGCCAGAGAGGCTCCAATGATAGAAATAAGAGAGATAAACTAGTAAAGAAAGTGAGAGTGACCGGTTACCTCGGTAGGCTAGGAGATTGCGGGGGTTCTATCTTCTCATTCCTCGGCCGGCCGGGGAAGAAGAGCCTTGGAGAAACTCGCTTGCCTGAAAAGAAAGTATGAACGAAAGCACAACGATTAGAACTAAAGATGGAGCAGCAACTATTCGTATGAAAGAAGAGCGATGGCAAAAGGGGTTGAACGAACCGGATTAGGACTAACTCCTAACCCCTTCTTAAGGGAGGATCTAAATGACCTAAGACTAAGATACGTTATGCCATACTAATGCAACATGCATAATGAAACCCAAATGAACAATAAAGGAGAGGGTAAGGTAAGGAAGAAGATCGTAGAGAAGCCCGGTGCTTCTGGCTTCTGGAAATTGCAGGCGCTCCGACCACAGGTCGCCTGGCGTCGCGTCGGGGGAGCGCTCCAGTCCTTCTGCGGCAGTCTTCAATACAATCTTCTCCCGGTTCCAATGACGAGGGATCGGATTCCTAGTCGGTTTTGGAGGTTTCTTGGTACTCTTTGTGATGGTTTACAATGGCTTTCAATGGTATGATGGCAGGGGTCTTGAATGACTTTTTTTGAGTGGTATTGAATGAGCGGAGTGAAAGGGGTGTAATGGAGGATGGAAAGGCTTGGGAGTGAGATGGGGCATGGAAGGTGGTGGGAGGATGTTGGAGGGCTCAAGAAAACTCTTGGGAAGTTAAGACTCTAGGAATCCTTCCTTCAACTCCTTGGAATCTCTCTCTTGGAACCTCTTAAATGTGGGAGAAGGGTCTCCTTTTATAGGTGCGCAAAAGTGACCCTAGCGCTCCGCCTTGAGGACGCCTGGCGTCGCGGTATGGGAGCGCCTTAAAATCCACCGACAAGTCGGCGGATCAGCACATCCGACCAAACCTGTCGCCACCTACCACCCTGCGTGTCAGGCGGCGGTTGTCAGCGGAAATCCTGGCGCTCTGACAGGGGAGCACCTACGACCTACGGCTGTCAGACTGTGAATTCGGCGCACGCGAAGCCTGCGGTGACAGTTGTCAGGCGGGAATCCAGGTGCTCCGACGGCGGAGCGCCTGTACCCTAGGTACGATTTCGACAACGCATCGCTGACCGTTTGAAAAGCCGACTGTCACGCGCGGAATTGCAGGCGCTCTGGCAGAAGAGCGCTTGTACTTTCGTACGTCTCTGGGTTCGAAGTCGGCCGGCCGGACGGAAGGGTGAAAAGGCGGGAAATGCCAGGCGCTCTGACGTCGCGACGCCAGGCGTCGCGACATCGGAACGCCTCAAGATTTTCTGAAATTTGATTGTTTTTATGTCAAATCGACCTCTCCGATCGGGAGAAAACAAGTGTTATCTATAGAAATGGGATTGTTCTTTCTTTAATCGGGCCGAATTCGCGTAGCTACAGGTATCCGGGATCGAAGGATGCACCGGACTGTTCTAACCTCCGCTGCCCTCGGGTCACGACTAACTAGTCTGGTGTAGCTGTTTTCATTATAATTTCAATGCATCATGCATTCACCACAATCATGCCATGCCATATCACACTTAAAAGATAAATGACATACAACATACCATGCTATAACAAATATACCATTAATGCAAATACCATGACCAACTACACCTAAACAATATGTTCATGATGCTAGAACCATAAAATGACAATAATACATATGAGCTAGTATGATACCACCACAGACTCTCAATCAAAACATGATATAAACAGACCCAATCAGACCATATCCTTTGGTTTAAAGACATAAACATGGCTGAAAATCAAGTAGTTAATAAGACTAGCTAAACAATATCTAGTTTAGTTATCTATCACCTTACATATACAATGATACCAACTCGAAAGAATAACCATAAACTAACTAGATATAGGTTATCGAGGAGAGACTAAAATCAGCCAGGAACATGATAATTAACATATTGTAAACAACCTAAAATGATCATAATACGACCTCCAATATATACGAACGAAACAACGCCGCTAACCACACTAACCACAAAATACAATGCTAACCCGATTAATTAAATCACTAATAATCACTGCAAGTCATGGAGAATTAAATATGAATTTTTAATGATAATAGACACGTCAAGGATGCCTACCGGAATGACGCTGGAAGAGTCGGGGATTGGCTGTCGAAAATGATACCGAAAGTCAACGACGCGATGAACAAACCGAACCTCTCAAACAAAATATCTTCTTCTACCAGGGTTGCTGCAAGAGAAGTCCTCAGCATGGGGTGGAAGCCATCGGATGGGGGGGAGAGATAAAAAAAAAGAGAAACGTACATAGGAGATAAGAGAGAGGAGAGCATAGATAGGAGAGACATATTCACCCTGCGCTGGATAGGGGGCGGCGCACCCTGGCGCAATCGAAGGCGGCGGTCGGCCGGACGACGGCCTGGTGCACGCGCACCGCACGGTGGTGTTCGCGCGAATGGCAGCGTGGCGCGGCGGATGGCGCTGACCGGGGCGGCGCCGGCGAGGATGCACACGCATGTGCAGGCGACTCCACGAGGCAGGACGGCGGCGGCTTTGGCCGGGTGGCCCGACTGGGCACGCGAAGGCTCAGCGGGGCGGGAAAGTGGTCGGGCGGCGATGAAGAGAGAGAGAGAGAGAGAGAGAGAGAGAGAGAGAGAGAGGCGACGGCGTGGATGGCGTGAGCGGCTAAGCGCGGACGACCGTGACAGGGCGGAGCGACGCGGCAAGGCCGCGGACGCGCGGGGATGCGGTGGCATTGCGCGGGGAGGTGCGCGGTGGCGATCGACGACGGCCGTAGGAGCGGCGGCTGACCGACCGGAGGGGGGGCGCGAGGTCGCGGCTGGCCAAGGAAGGCGGGCAGGGATGTGACACGGAGAGAAAAAAAACTGCAACAGGGGGAGGGGGTGCGTACGCGGGAGGAATAAGAGAGAGGGGGGGGCAAGGAGAGAGTAAAATATGGAAACCGTGAGAGAAAGAAGAGAAAGGATAAATATAATAATTAATGTACATAAAATTCACACTAAATATTATATTAAATAATATTTAACCTTAAAAATATACCATACATTACATACTCCATGTACATAATCTTTTCCAAAATAAAAACAAGACAGGTCATGTTTTATTTTTTAGATAGACGCGGAGGCAGGATGTGAGAGGTGAAACATGGGGGGGGAGCAGGTCCTCTCCGCGGAGGGAGCCCGGGAGAGTTTCGCAGAGTCGTTGGTCATAATCAAATACTACTATCTAATTTTTAAAAATTCTAATATTTTTGTCAAACACAAAATAATTAGAATGTTTTGATTTTAAAAATAAAATTAAAAAATCAAATAATCTTGATTTCAAAAAACGAGGTTGTCTTAAAATCAAAAGCGTTACTAAACACCCTATTAACCATTAAAACCATGAAGCCGAACCCAATTGATGCGGCTTGTTTGATCTGAGATGGAAAATATTCCAAATATTTAATTATAAATACCAAATTTTTGTAAGAAGAACATGTTCGTTCATTCCACGATAAACTACATAGCTGGTAATATAACAGTATTAAAAAGAAAATTGACGCTCAGGCCGAGTTAACGAATAGAAGAGTTTGGAAATTAATATTTTCAACGACCAAACACAAATCTATAAAACGACCAATACGTATAAGAGTGTACAGACGGTCAAATAATGAAAAAGAGTGAACATTCTCCAGATTAACAGTCTCAGAATAAAAATAATGATTGTGAAATTGACAAAGGAAGTTAACATACACAACTCAACTAATCGACTACAAACAACAATAATGAAAAAATAATGAAACAGACAAAATACCGAAGATCACACTTAGACGTAGCGTTGAAAATGAAATTTGGGAGGGAGGGATCCCTCCCAACGAAATCAACCACAAAATAGGGACCGCAGTCACCTTCCACAAAAATTCTCATTTAAGTAGTGAATAGTTATTACAATCGTTTTTTTTCCAACATAAACAGTATATAAATATCCTTTTTGATACTGATAATATGTTTTTTATCACGTTCTGATTCTTCAATTTCTCTAGTTTGTTATGCATAAAAGGGTCTAAAATAGGGTTAACCGAACCAATCAAATTTAAACTGAATCGGGTGTTTGGTTGCGTAACAATTAATCCGAACAGCGATCCAATCCAACTAGGGTGACTCCATTTGTTTGGTTGGAGATCGAAATGCACTTAAATATTTAAAAAACTCATTTACATATATATATACACATACACAAACATTTTATAATTAATATAATATAATATATACCCCCCCTCCCCTTCCCCTGCGCGGCGCACTTCTCCCACGGCAGGCTGCACAAGGCGGCGCGGTCGGCCCTCTCCGGCGTCGGCGTCTCCGCCTCTCCGGTAAAGACGCCGACGCTCTACCTCTCCGGCGACGCGATGCGCCGACGCATTGCCAGTCGGCTCTCTCCGCTCTCCGCCTCTCCGGGAACGCGCCGACGCATCGCCAGTCGCCGTCTCCGCCTCTCCAATCTCCGGCTCCATTCCACCTCGAAGGCTCAAAGCCGACGGCCGACGCCACCTCGGCGCCTTGCATCTCCCTCATCCGCTCACCGCCGAGATCTCCTCCGCACTCCGCGGGGAGCTCCAGGCTCCAGCGCTCCCTCTCCGCCTCTCCCTCCGCTCGGTAACCGTCAAGGCCGGCGCCGAAGCAGAAAAGCAAGGCGCAACCCTTCGTCCTCTCCGCGGCTCCGATCGAACCTCGATCCGCAGGCGCAGAAGCAGAGGCGCTGTCCGATCTCCTTCAAGCTTCAAGAGCGTCACTTCCTCCTACCGGCTCGGTACCGGTGCTTGTTACTCTTCGGCCAATGGCGAAGGAGAACCTGAAGTTGAAGCTTGTGGAGGACGAGAAGAATCGGCAAGTGCTCTTCGCGGTGGCGGAGAAGGAGGCGGTCGACTTCCTCTTCGGCCTCCTCGCCCCGCTGGTGGGCACAGCCGCCAGACACGTCGCCACCGAGGGCAGCCCGGCCTCCGCGGCCAAACTCTACCGCAGCGTCCGGAAAGTACTCCTGGATCCCCCAATTTCATCTCCGTCTTCTTCCTTTCTCAGGGTCCCCTTCCTTCTTACCGACCCGCAGTCCGTGGTCGAATATAACCGCATCCCTCCTTCTCTGAGGGCGGGGACTTACTTGGTGATGAATGATCTCGCGGTGAAGTTCGTGTCCGAAGATCCGCTCATCCAGTTGGATTTCAAGAACTACGGACCTTTAGAAGAACGCACCGTAGATCTTGGTATGGATGAGGTAATTTTACTCAATTTTTTTTTAATCTTTTTACATCATATGTACTTGGTTTCATCCGATCCGTGATACTTACTAGATACAAATTTGAAAATTGTTAATCAAATCAGGTGGTCTGAAATAATCTCTGGTAAATAATTGAGCTCGGGGTATGGATGTTGACAGGGTCTCCGACTCCTGAAAGCTTACCTCCACGGCTTGGCGACGGTACTCAGCGACGTCTTCGTCCGAGAAAGAGAAACCTGAACTCGCCGACGGATGTCTCTCTATACGGCCATTTGTCTCGCCATGTGGCTGTGTTGTTAGACTCTGATCTTTCTTTGTTGTCTCACGTTAGTATGTGAACGTTCTGGGTTTCTCTCCGCAGAAAAAAAAAGAGAGCCATTTGGCTCTTCTTTTTGTCCATGTCAAAACAAAACAAATAGACTAATCGAATGATCCGAATCAGATACAGTATTTATCTTAACTTGGTCGTAAAGCATTATATCGAAATTTAATTCAAGTTTAAATTGAATTTGAGTCCAATTATTATTCTAACGTGAGTTAGAACTCATCTTGATTAATTAAGTAACGACTTTAATAAGCTTAAGTAAGAGTCCAACTTATTTATAAAGTCGGAGATCGTGCTTAAACTTGAGTAAAGATAAAATATACTATTCATCGTTGAGTCTGGAAGTGAGATGATCTAGTTATTGGAAGTGACAAAAGCAGATGTGATCGTAATCTCAGAGGAGACCATCAAAATCCATAAAAATAACCAAAAAAGTAATCATAGGTCAGCATTCAAACAGAAAACTCTAGGGGGGAGATTATACCTTTGATGAGAAAAGAAAACCACCAATTAGTACCAAGACAATGTGTTCAAACATCAAGGGACGGAAGCAGGATTCCATTTCCAGCCTAAAAACTAACTTCAAAAGGGGAAAAAAAGATTTTCTGTCCACAACTCATCTGCATTTGCATTATCAACTGTCAACCTTAAAAAAGACAAAGGGAAAAGCAAAAGAATAGAGAAGAAAAAGGGGAGAAAGATTAAGAGATGGAAAAGGCCACATGAGTAGGAGACCTTGGGAAAGCCACTGCTCCGGCCGGGGATCAAGCTTTGCGGTACTGCTTCAACTACGTATGTATGTGGTATGCATGTAGATTTATATGCTGAGAAAAGAATAAACTAAATTTCGCTGCCATTTGCAAATAAATTTGGTAGTCTACCAACATGCATGGATTGTACATTCCGATCATGCCAAAACTAGCTATAATTTTTTTTTACTATAAACATAGTTGTCGAGACCGACACCCAGGCATAAAGACAGGTATTGAAAAGCCGCCCAAGCTGAGCGCCTAACTCAACCCAAACAAAGACGTACGCCCGGCACCGCTCAGTCAATCGGCTGCAAGGTCGGGCCCGTCTTTTTCAAACCGGCCGGTCCACTTAAAGTTGAACCAGTTCGGCTTGTTTTAAGTGAAACCCTTCCTTAAAGCGGCCAGCCCGATGCCCGGTCACCCGAACACATCGCTGCGGACGGCTTCTCGGCCCTTGCCGTCGCCGGTGCTACCCTTCAGCCAAAGAAGCCTCCGCCCCCTTTAACCGTTGCCACCGCACATCAACTACGCTGACTCAACAACCCTCGGCGATGTCCTCTTCCGTGTACTCTCTCGTCGCCCTCGTTCGGTAAACATTCATTAGATATTTTATTTTCTATTTTTTCATTTGTCTATTCTCATTTCTTCTTTCAAGTTTAATCTTATAGTATCTATTATGAATGTTGTTTTTAATCTTCTTCTACGTCTCGTCGTATGTTCAAGTGTTGAAGATGCTGTGAGTTCAAATGTTTTCGGTGGGAAATTTTCAATCTTGTTTCTTGTTCCTTCCATCATTTTTTTTTTGCATCTACATATGGGCTGATCGATTGTGTGATTATGATAATGTGGAGTAGTTGTGCATATGCCATATTGTATTTATGTTTGTTTATTTTATTTTCCTGATTTTTCAAGGAAGAGGTTCAAAGAAGAATGGTAAAACTCCTATCATTTAATAAATAAATTTTGAATATGTGATGTGTAAATTTAATTTATAATGCTTGTCTTTACAATTTTTAAAATTTGTGTACGATTGTTAGTTGTGTTTGTCTTTTTTTCTACTCACATTTAGGGTAGACTACATATATAGGGTAAATACATATATATACATAACTACATAATTACATACATTTAATCTTACTGAATCTCACCCCCTTTGAGTGAGTGGTCACCTTGTCGCCTAAATCGATTTGACATCTTTCAACATTTTGGACGTTTTGTCGCCGTGACAACTAAGACTATGAGTAACAAAAGTAGATGCTACTGTAATCTCATAGGAGACAATCAAAATTCACGAAAAATATTAATAGGCCAGTATTCAAACGGAAAACTGACAAGGAGATTGTACCTTCAATGAGAAAATCACCGATTACTATCAAGGCAACTTGTTCAAACATCAGGGAACGGAAGGAGGAGGATTCCATTTCTAGCATCAAAAAGAATTTTAGATCCTCCACCAATCAGTGGAGGATTCTTTGTCCCCTACTCATCCATATTTACGTTATCTGTCCACCTTACATAAGAGAGACAAAGGGAAAAGAAAAAGAATAGAAAAGAAGACAGTGTAAAGGAAAAGTATTTGCATAAAAAAGTAGGGACTAATTAAAAACAGTACGAGAAGGGAAGTTCACAAGGGTCGGAGACCTTGAGAAAGCCGCTGCACCAACCGGGCGTTACAAGTGTCAAATGGGTTAGATATTTACTCTTGTTTGATAAAACATCCGAACCAACGTCTGGGTTATCCTCTGAAATCTTAAAAACGTATGAGCCGATCAGATCGATGACCTAGCTTTTTTCTTCTTTCTTTTCTTTTTCAGATGCGGTCCCTCTTCGTCCGCGCGGTTGCCTGCACCCAAAGATCGACATCGTCTTGTAGCCGGTCGCCTCCATCCTCCAGCCTCCTCGACGTCGTGCTGCCAGTTTTCCTCCGCTCGCGAGATTTCTTGGTCACCAGGTCTCCTCCTCGCAGACACCCACCGTCAAGGTCCCGCTTCCCACCGCTCACAGGCGGTGCCATGGCAGGCACCTCGGCTTCTCCAAATCACTTGTCCAGATCGTAGTGCCAGCTAGCCCCGGCTTCTCTAGATCGTAGAACAGGCACCTCGTTGCCGAACGGCTGCTCTGCCGGCAGCCACTTCATTCCGCATGGTCCTGGAGCAGTTGCCTACCTCTTGCGTTCGCGGCATTGAGGTGATGCTCTCGCTCTTGATATACATATATATACAAACCTTCCTCTCGATCTCTCTCGTGCAGCAGCGGCGCTTTGTTTTGCCAGCTTGATCTCCACCCCCATTGTCTGATATCAAGATGACGCTCTTGATTCTGCTGCTGCAGGTCCTTCGAGCGTTGCATTTTGACGGCAGAATTATTTTCTTGAAGTCATTTTAACAGCAAAAATTTGTATAAAAAGTTATACGATGATAGTAACGTAGCAATTATCAAACAACACTTTTAAGAGGATGATCCAGATTTTTTTATCAAAACAACATGATTCACTTGTGTATTAATCAAAATCAGTACCTTTTCTACCACTTGTTAAGAGGTTAGACGTGGTTAATGTCCTGTTTGGTACACTACAGGAAACTGGGTCATTGGCGACGGGTTATTGGCGACGACTTTTTTAAACCGTCGCCAATAATGATAAAAGCGACGGCTAAACTAACGTCGTCGCTAATATTTGGTAAATAGCGACGGCTAAATTGAGCCGTCACAAATAATGGTTTTTGCGACGGTCGAAGCCGTCGCAATACCAGGAAAACGACCGTGCGGGTTTTTTTTCTCGGAAAACTGGCGACGGCTTGTTACGCCGTCGCTACTAATATTAGTGGCAACGGCTTAAGCCGTCGCAATACCCAGAAAACGCCCCGTGCGGGTTTTTTACCTCGGAAAATTGGCGACGGCTTAATACGCCGTCGCTAATAATATCAGTGGCGACGGCCTAAGCCGTCGCCACTAATCCATGGTGACCGTTGAACGGTCGACTTCTGTTGGCGACGGCTTCGCCGTCGCCAATGTAACTTATCCTGTTATTGGCGACGGCTTCAAAAGCCGTCGCCAATAAGTTTGGGTTAAAAAACCCTCGACGCCCTCCTTTCTTCCCCCCGCCGCGCTCTCTCTCTCTCTCTCTCACCGTCTGGCCCTGCCGCCGCCGCCGGTCGCCGCCGCTTCAACCGTCGCCGCCGCCGCCGGTCGCCGCCGCCGTGGCCGGCGCTGTCGCCGCCGTCATCGCCGCCGCCGCCGGCTTGCCCCCCCCTGCGTAGGGCACCTTGAGGGGAGAGCTACCTCCGTCACCGCCGTGGGTGTCGCCGGCTCCGCCGCCGCCGCCGCCGCCACCTCCTTTGTGCTAGATTTAAACCCTACTTAGGGTTAATCGAACCTCCTTTGAGGTATACATCTTCAACAAACGAATTTTTTTTTAATTTTGTTTATATACATCACAAAGCATATATGTGCCAAATAGCCCTAACAAATTAATAGGTTAGGACCTCCTCAAACCAATTATGTAGCACCTTGATCACTTTAATTATTTAGGAGATAGAACAAAGGTAGATAGGTGCATAATTTATTTAATCATGGAATGAGCCTTAGAATAATATTTCATAATGCATTTGAGAGAAATACACAAGGGTAATGCCCCTTTGCATATAAATTCCCTTTAATTTTACCGATATTTTTAGAGCTTGGTAGCATTAAATCATATTTAACCCTAAAATTTCGTAATAATAATTATTTTACATAACTAATATGTTTAGAATATTATTAGAAGACTATAATGTATTATTTGAATTTATTGGCATGATTGAACATGGATAACTCATCATAAATAGTAGTTTGGAGTTGGTCAGCATAGGGTGCGGCCTTGAAGGCTAGACCCTTCTAACTATTGATTTTGTATAATTTTTTGTTTCTGTTTTAACTTAATATAACAAATCTGAATTCTTAGTTTTCATGTCTAACTATTCGTTTGTGATAAAAATATTTAATTGGTATGTATAAACATTTATTGTTCAACAACAAGTCTAATTTTGATCATTTTATCTCTTTTTCTGGAAACTTCAATCGAGATATACACTTGAGAGTTTCTTCTTTCGGTGGAGGTTCGGTTATATATTGATTTATTTATTAAATTAACATTTCTTCATTGTATTTCAATCTTTTGACAAATTAAGATGAGTAACTTAGACAAATCATGGATGCATATTCCTAATAGATTAGATTCTAGATATATTGAAGGAATCGAAGAATTTTTAAACTATTCTTTTCATGATTCTAGAATACAATTTAGACATGGACAACATAACGATCTAATACAGTGTCCTTGTAAAAAATGTTGTAATACATTTATTTTTAAAAGAAATGTTGTCAAAGAACACCTAATATGCAATGGTATATGGTTAAATTATCAAAAATGGATATGCCATGGTGAAATTGAAGTCAATATGATAAATGAGGACATTTCAATTTTAAATGAACCACAAGATAATTATGTAGATGATGAGGTAATGGAAATGTTACAAGATATTCAAAATAACAAATCTTCTATTCGACATAATGAGGAAGAACACAATGAAGATAATTTTCAATATTCTAAATTATTAAAAGATTACTCAAACACCTCTATATGAAGGTGTTAAAAATGTATCTAAATTAAAATTTATATTAAAGTTGATTCAACTTAAGTCCATTAATGGTCTCACTAGAAAATGTATGGATATGATATTATCTTTATTTAAGGAAGTCTTACCTAATGGGGCATGTGTTCCCGATAATTGGTATGAGCTTAAGAAATTAGTTAAGGAATTGGGACTTACTTATGAGAAAATTCATGCATGTAAAAATGATTGTATTCTATTTTGGAAAGAGAATAAAGATAAAAATGTTTGTCCATATTGTAACACCTCCGGATATAAAAATGATCCTAAAAATCAAAATAAAAAAATAGCACAAAAAGTTTTACATTATTTTCCATTAGGAGTTAGGTTGCGGCGTTTATTCATATCATCCAATACGGCTAAGTGGATGACATGGCACGATCAATCACGATCATATCAATTGAGAGGTGAAATGCGTCGACTGCCGATTCTCCCGCTTGGAAAAGGGTGGATGAACTTTATCCGAATTTGCGTTAGAGAAACGCAACATTCGGATTGGATTGGCTTCGTATGGCTTTAATCCATTTGGTCAAATGTCTTCAAAATATAGTGTGTGGCCTGTTGTTACAATGGTGTACAACTTACCACCGTGGATGTGTATGAAAGCCACATACACAATGATATCATTATTAATACCCGGTCCGAGAGCTCCCGGAAATGATATTGATGTATTCTTACAACCATTGGTGGAAGAGCTAAAAGATTTGTGGGAGATTGGATTGAAGACTTATGACACCGAAAAGAAAGAGATTTTCATAATGAAAGTCCTACTTTTTAGTACGATAAATGATTTCCGGGATATGCAAATTTATCTGGATGGAGTACTAAAGGAAAATTGGCGTGTCCTATATGTAACGAAGAAACACATACCATTCGACTTACCCATAGTCGAAAACAATGCTACCTTGGTCATCGTCGGTTCTTACCAGTAGCACATCGGTGGAGAAAGAACCAGTATAAGCATCTTTTTGATGGTCGACGATGTGTGAAGGGAGCACCAAAGATACTTACGGGATATGACCTATGGAGGCAACAAAAGGAGATGGACACTATTAGGTTCGGAAAACCGTTTAAGAAAGATTTAGAGAACTTAAGGAAAAATTTGTCAAAGAATAAAAATTGGAAGAAGAAGAGTATATTTTTTGAGAAACTCCCATATTGGTCATCTCTTATCATTCGGCACCATTTGGATGTCATGCATATTGAGAAGAATGTGTGCGACAATATATTAGAGATGTTTAACCTATCGAGGAATTGACAAGGACACTTTGAACTCACGGAAAGATTTAGTAGATTTAAATATTCGTCCCGAGTTACTTCCGTACGAGGATTCATCAAAGTTCCCAGATGCAATTTATAAACTTAGCAACGATCAAAAGTCTAGAATACTTGAATTCATTAAGAATGTTCGAGTGCCGGATGGTTATTCGTCGAATTTTAGTAGATGTGTAGATTTAAGTGTCCGAACAATTAGTGGTTTAAAAAGTCATGATTGTCATGTGATGATGCAAATAATTATTCCTTTGGCATTTCAAGGAAATGTGCCGAAGGATGTACTGAGTCCTATTGTAGAGTTATGCCGGTATTTTAAGATCATCTCGCGCTAAGGTTTTGAACGGTAACATTTTGAGAGATTGGGAGACAAAGATTGCGGTAACATTGTGCAAGTTGGAACAAATTTTTCCACCATCATTCTTTGATGTAATGATTCACCTAGTTGTGCATTTGGCTTATGAGGCAAGAATGTCTGGACCGATTCAATACCGATGGATGTATCCAATTGAAAGATATTTAAAGAGGCACAAAGATTATGTGGGCAACAAGGCGAGAGATGAAGGTTCTATTGCCCGGGGCTACTTGGTTGAGGAGTGTACCCAGTTTATTTCAACATATATGCGTGATACGAGTGAATATAGTAGAGATCGGAACTATGACGGTGGTTCGAAGAAGTTGATACGGATGATAGTTCAATATTCAAACCAATTGGTCGCCCTTTGAGATGCAGGCGTATGCCTAAAATTTTGACGGAAAGAGAACAACAGTTAATACATGCATACGTGTTAAATCAAGTTGATGACATCGATTATTTTCTTCAATCTCATAGTGATGCTCTTAAAAATAGACCAACTACGGAAGAAAACTTCTTCGTGTGGTTCGTAACACACATTCAAGAGTTAAGAAATATAGGTTCTTCTAGATATACCAAGGAGCTGGAGATTTTATCACTCAGTCCGTCGAGATTTGCCTCGTCATTAAACGGTTATATATGTAATGGATTTAGATTTCGAACATTGGAATCCGATTCAACCAAATCAAATCAACTAAGTGGTGTTATTGTAAATGACCATCTTCAATCTGGTTGTGACGGTTATTATGGACGAATATTAGATATAATTGAGATATCGTTCGATCGGAATAGCCGTTTAACACTTTTTGAATGTGAATGGTGGGATGTACATGATAATGATCGAGGTTTTAAGGTTAATGAATATGGTTTTATATCATTAAACACACGAGAGAAGATTAGGAACGGATGAACCGTTTGCACTAGCAAGCCAAGTGGAACAAGTTTTTTATGTAAATGATAACTCTAATAAGGGATGGGTGTTACCGATACGATCACTACCTCGTAACTATTACAACCTTTCGGGAAATGAAAGTGAAGATGAAAACGAACCGTATCAAGAACAACTTATTAACGTACCTATAACATTTGGAGTAATCGACGAAGATGTACAACTTCAAGAAACTCAGCCTATACAAATAGAAAGTTAATCCGAAGAATTGGCCAAAAAAGCTAAGTCCCACAATCCGAAGCCGGATTGCCCGATCGGAACCCGGAACGGGTCTCGGATTGGGCAATCCGGCCTCGGATTGGCCAAAAAAGCTAAGTCCCACAATCCGAAGCCGGATTGCCCGATCGGAACCCGGAACGGGTCTCGGATTGGGCAATCCGGCCTCGGATTGGCCCCGGAACGGGTCTCGGATTGGGCAATCCGGCCTCGGATTGGCCAAAAATCCAAGTCCCACAATCCGCCGGATTGCCCGATCGGAACCGGAACGGGTCTCGGATTAGGCAATCCGGCCTGAATTGGCCAAAAATCCAAGTTTCTCAATCCGGCCGGATTGCCCGATCGGAACCGGAACGGGTCTCGGATTGGGCAATCCGGCCCGGATTGACCAAAAATCCAAGTTTCTCAATCCGGCCGGATTGCCCGATCGGAACCGGAACGGGTCTCGGATTGGGCAATCCGGCCTCAATTGGCCAAAAATCAAGTTTCTCAATCCGGCCGGATTGCCCGACGGAACCCGGAACGGGTCTCGGATTGGGCAATCCGGCCTCAATTGGCCAAAAATCCAAGTTTCTCAATCCGAAGCCAGATTGCCCGATCGGAACCAGGAACGGGTCTCGGATTGGGCAATCCGGCCTCGGATTGGCCAAAAATCCAAGTTTCTCAATCCGAGCCGGATTGCCCGATCGGAACCCGGAACGGGTCTCGGATTGGGCAATCCGGCCTCGGATTGGCCAAAAAATCCAAGTCCCACAATCCGAAGCCGGATTGCCCGATCGGAACCCGGAACGGGTCTCGGATTGGGCAATCCGGCCTCGATTTGGCCAAAAAATCCAAGTTTCTCAATCCGAAGCCGGATTGCCCGATCGGAACCCGGAACGGGTCTCGGATTGGGCAATCCGGCCTCGGATTGGCCAAAAAATCCAAGTTTCTCAATCCGAAGCCGGATTGCCCGATCGGAACCCGGAACGGGTCTCGGATTGGGCAATCCGGCCTCGGATTGGCCAAAAAATCCAAGTTTCTCAAGCCGGGATATAATATTTTTATGTGACAGATGAAGAGAATTTTCAGCAAAAGTCGTAGGACATCTCAGACTTCTACACCATCTGAGGGCGGTGGACCTCGGGGTCAATCTCAAGCATCTAGGGATCGACCTTCCACCTCCAGGGGTGTTGCTTCCGAGCCAATTAGGGAGGCACCCCATGAGCCTAGTCCATCTCGGACTCCTTCTCACCGGGTTCCGACGACGCCTCCTACGGATGGTAGTAGTCCATCTTCCCATGCTTCGAGTAAATATTTGAATAAATGCTAGTAAAAAGTTTTTTTTAAAAATCGTCGTTGTCTAATTGTAATTTTTAATTTATACTTAACTAGCTACATCGATTAGACGTGGGAGAGGTCCAAAGAAAGGCCATCGGTGTGCGAACACTTGGCCCCGATGAGTCCTACAACGTCGTTCTAGTAGGAGGATCCGGCGTTGGATCACATGGACAGGAGTTTACCTCCTACTTAGGAGTTATGAACGAGTTCATTGCGATTTGTGGGAGCATAATTACATGGCTCTACCGCGGGGAGAAAAAGGATGCCATATTCCGTGATTTAGAGGTAACATTCAAGTAGCTTCATCTTATCTAAATTTTGGTGAACTTTTTAATCATTTTTATATTAATGCAAAGCAACATTTTACCTTTGAGCGGAATCCTCAATCGGATGCACGAGATATTAAGGCATATGGGAGAGATGCAAAGAAAACAAAGAAATCATTTGAAAAGAAAGGTAAAATATAATTTAGAATGTAAATTCGAGATAACTAATTTTTTGTTAACAATATTTGTGTACGGTATTTTACAGACGATCAAATGAGGAAGCTCGTGCCAACATTCCTCCACGGTAACTAGGAACAATGGCATCATATGTGCCATTTATGGAGTCAAGATGATGCTAGAGTAACTCCAAATTTTATTTCCTCTTATAATTAGATCCTATTCTTTTCATTTGCATTTTTTTAATGTTGTATATATATATGTAGGCATTGAGTGAAAAGAATGCCGGTAATAGGCGGCAATTAACAATGCCGTACGTAAGAGGAAGAACAAATATACCTCCGGTAGAAAGAGACTTTGTAAGTAGTTAAAACTTAAAATTTCATATTAGTTGATTCTTATTCTGTAATCATCTCTTATCTTTTTTTTTAATTTTTTGGTAAGGTACGAAAAGAAGGTCGACCTCCAACTCGTCCGGAGGTATTCCAGATGAGTCAAACGCATGAAGAACTCGATGGAGCAGTCATTTGGGATAATGACCAAAGTCGTCTTATGATGGTAATTATTGATTATCATAACCTATTTTTCTTTATAATCCACAATTCATCACGGTGGAATTTTAATTTTTATTCATATTATTTATAGGAAAATATGCAAGGATTGATGAATCCCCCAGCATCTGAATCCTCGGATGTTGGGGTGTCGCAGCCTCCACTCACCGCGGAGGAAGCTTTCGTATCCGTGTTTGGTAGAGATCGACCTGGACGGATCCGATGTGGTGGGCGAGGTGAAACTCGCCACACTTGGTATGGTGAGTCAAGCGGAGGTGCTTCTAGCTCGACTCAAGAAGTTCGAGAGCTTAGAGATCGGTGGCGAGGCAAGGAGAAATCAATGAACGTTATGAAGAACAAATAACTTCATTGAAACATCAATTGGACAACCAACAGAAATCATTCCAAGATAATTTCGATCGCCTCAATCTGATCATTGAAGGCTTGACTCAAAGGTTCCCGACTCTTGATGTGCCATCCACATCGGGGCATCCTCCGCCTCAACAAACAGAGGACAGAAATGGCGATGACGACGAGGACTACGAGGATGCCGAGGAGAGTGAAGATAATGATGAAGATGAAGATGAAGAAGATGAATAGAAGATGTATTTTTTACTCTCTATGAATGTTATTCATATGTATCAAAACATTTTGTGTATGAATGTGATTTTGAATATGGTATGTGAATATGAATTTAAATTTGGTGAATTTACATTTTGGTATGTTAATGTGTGTTGTTTCATCCTAATTCGGTGTCCGTTCCGAGTTTGAAACGAGCAATCCGGCACCGAAATTATTAATATAAATCAATTTTTGGATTGGTAGATCCGATTTTAGATCTTTATGAAAGTTTCAAGAATGATTGATTTTCCGGATTGGATCGTATGATTGATCCAATCCGGCCAATCAAATTATTTTTTTTTTCGTAAATTTATTATTGGCGGCATTTGTGTATAGCCGTCGCCAATAAAGTTATTTGGGACGGCTAAAGCCGTCCCGAATATTAAAAACGACCGTCGCAATACCGGAGAAAAATTCGGAACCGGTTTTTTCTCCGGTATTGCGACGGCTGTTTTTAATATTAGGGACGGCTGTAGCCGTCGCCAATAAAGTTATTGGCGACGGCTATACGGCCGTCGCAATACCGCAGTAAATTTCCGACAACGGGGTGATAGGGTTTACGGTTGCCATTTGCGACGGCTTACGTCGCCGTCGCAACTACATTTGTTGGCGACGGCTGATTAGCCGTCGCCAATAAGATTATTTGAGACGGCTTAACCCGTCCCAAATAACTTCGTCCGCCGTCTAATCTCCTTATCGTTTGCGACGGCTTAAGCCGTCGCTAGTAATCTTATTGGCGACGGCTGTCTAAGCCGTCGCCAATAAATGGTCGTTTTGCTAATAACTTATGCGACGGCTCATAAGCCGTCGCCAATAAATGAACTAGGGACGGCTTAACAATAGCCGTCGCTAATATTATTGGCGACGGCGTTATTTGCGACGCGTTTGCGACGGCTTTTTGGTTTTTTGGGACGGCTGTAAGCCGTCCCTAGTAACCTATTTTCTTGTAGTGGTAACACTATTAGACATCTCTATCATTATTAATTTTAAAGTTGATATTAATAGTAATCATCTTGAGGTGTTTGGCTAATAGTATTAATTTTGAAATTTGTAGTGCAAACAACACATGTTACATACTACAAGTGTCAACTTGTATCAATTTTGATATTGATACTCCATCTTCTAAAAATATCAATATCAATACTAATATAGTATCATTTTTGATACTCTAACCAAACAGGTCATAAAGTTTCCGGATGAAGACTGTGTTTGATAACACTGAATGAACGTATTTTGTGTGATTCGATCAGACTTCAGACATTTGTGAATGTTTGATAAATACTCTGAATAAATGTCTAACCTAACCTCTATACCTGAGCAAAGCTCTGAGTGATTGGGTTTTATTTTTTAGCTATTTTGCATTCAGACGTCGGATGGAGACCCAGGCATGCAGAAGATGTGACATCTTTCCCTTGCTCTCTCTCACTCACGTCGCACACACGCACACCAACAACATAATATATATTCTCAAAAATCATTTAATAATAAATAAATGATATATAACTGATTTAATTAGAATATAACAGGTTAAGAGCAAAAAATATATATATATATTAGATCAAAATTAGTAGTGATACGAGAGTTATTAACTTATTTATTAATAAAATTATAAAATTAAATTAATTATTTTAGGAAAAATATATTCTTAAATTGGTTTGAGAAAACACTATTTTTATATATTTAAATTAATGTATTTATCATAATGTTTTGTATTAATATTATGTGTATTAAATTTGTATATATGAAATCATTTTAATTAGACGTTGATTTAGATGTTTTATCGAACACACTTATCACTTACATCTTAATCAAGTTAAGTACTTTTTTATCACAAGTTAAGAGATTGGAGGTGAAATTTTAAGACTTCAGATTTTTTCAGATTAAGTATAATCGAACGTCATATAAGTCTAATCAAATCCACTGGCAGGCTCGTTATGGATTGAGCACGGGATTCTTCTTCTGCCCGTTGGGCTCATGCTAAGCTCACAAAGGAGTTCGGTGGGCTGAATGGGCTTGGATGGGGTTGGGCCCACGTAACCCATTGGCTGTGAGTAAAAAAGATGTTTGATCAACGACTGGAAATGTGGACTGTGGAGTCAACTTTGTGCCGAGGGATGTCACACTCTTGAGAAATTGCTACCATGTGTGAATCAAATACATATAGATGTAAATAACTATATATTTTCTTGAACTTTTTATTTCAACATTAACGAACCATAAACACAATTTGATTCAACTTGATATATAAATTAATTTTTAAAAGAGTAACTTTTTGTTTAAAATTTTACAGCCACAAGGTTCAAATATTTTCTGATAAATAAAACGTTAATTATTTTTAAAACATTTTTAACTTTTTCACTTTCAGGTAGATCTAAATAGAGTTTTATTGAAAAAAAATCATGTTATCAGCCAAGGCATGCAAATTAAAATTCGAATCATTAGTAGATTAAAATAACACATTGAACTATGCTTTGTGATTTTTGTTCTCTTCACATGTGTCAACTTATTGTGCATTTTTAAAAGACTTTGTAACACATTATTTATTTTAACTCTTTTACGATAAAAGTTCAAAATAATCAAGAACTTTTGATTCTTCCAAAGTTTTGGAGATTTTAACTAATAAGCTAAAATAAATGTTGGTCAGAAAAAGTCAACCTAAAATTTAATTTGTTCACTAAATATACTTGATATCAAGGAAGGATAAAATATTGGGGTTAGATTTTTTGGGCTCGACCAAGATTGCAAATCAAATTTGATTATAGATATTTATATTAAAATTTTTAAAAATAAATTACACAAAATATTTTTAACATTTTTTAATTTAATTAATTATAGTTATTTTATTTTAATATATAGAATTATTTAGAGTAGATAATATAAAATAATTAAAATATATTATTTAAACATTTTATATGAAATATTAAAAATAATAAAAAAAGGGCTCTAGTAGTCCTTATCGATTCGGTAAAATAATGAAAATATTTTATATGGAACTAGTTTTTCAAAGAATAAGAAATACACGTTTTGTTTAGTACACAATTTTCAAAAATATTTTCATTTGTTTGGTTGGATGAAAAATATGTTTAAAATATTTTACAACTCAATTGTTAACATGTTACAGTAATGATCACAACAAATTAATTCCAAAATTTAAATTATCATATCTTTCATTGGCATCTAAATTTGTAAATAAAATTTATATTGTATCATAACTTACATATTCTACGTAACTTACGTATTCTAACATAATTGATACTTTATTGTTGAAATTTATCGTTGCTTCTTTTTTATCAAAGGTTCATAAGGTTGTATGGAAAATAAAATTTCTTTCAATGTTTTACATAAATTTAGTTTTTAATGAAAAAAGTTATCTAAATATTCCATTTGATATGTTTAAAATAATTATTCTAAAAATATTTTGTTTGTTTGATTTTTACAAATTACTTTTGTATATTTTAAATTCTAAATATCTTAATTACCAAGTTTTATCATGTATTAGTATAAAAATAATGTTAATATTTTACATAGTATTTAATTTTTTAAAAAAGTTAGAACATTAATCAATATAATTATTTCAATAATAGATATGGAGGATGTTACCCCTATTTATATAAATTGAAATTTCTATAACCAATTTTTATAAATTATGCCCATACTCTTGTATTTATGAATCAATCATTATATGTGTGACACATTGTGCTCATAAGTTCATTTAGTTGAAACTTAACTAAAATAACAACTTATTTTAATTTAAGTCTCTTATCTAACAACATATTTAATTAGATTTTAAAACTTTTATAATCAATCATATTTGATAGAAATGTAAACTTTATAATCAATCATATTTGGTATGATTTGACATTTCTTGATATATATATATATCACTCAATTAAATTAGCATATCATCATTAGTTGCACTTATTAGACACGTATATCACAATGAAATCATTAATCATATGTAATGATAGTTATATCATGATGAGATCATGATAATGAGATCAAATATCTAAATATAAGTAATCTAAATGCTTCTAATCATAGTATCCTTGAGAGAGGATATTGAGAATCTGAATAGACAAGTGTTTGTGATGTCTTCTCATTAGATGAGGATAATAACTTCAATAGTCATTAGTGTGAAAACTCTAAGATACACATACAGGTACTCATTAATGAAATGAGTTTACTAAACTGACCGATTTAGAAACTATGAATGGTATCTTACCTAATTGTCTATTAGGGTTTTATGTCATCACCGTTACATGTTTAGACTTTTAACCTCAATCATCGAATATATATTATAGAGTGTATGCTCTGACTATTGACTTATGGATCACCTATTCGATTGTCCCGTGTAGTTAATGGATCGGTACAAGGAAAACTCAGTGGAGACAATTGAGCAGACAACAATAGATTATCTACTTTTAGTAAGTGAAAATGAATGTCTATGAGATAGTACTCTAAATCTCTAGTTAGGGTAGAGTTAATAATTAAAAAATGAGTTTTAAATTGATCTGATTCCATATACAAGATCCTAAAGTGTTGATTTAATAAGGGGTTGACAGTCATTGCCGTACCCTATCCGATTAGGGTATTAGATGGATGATAGTTTATATTTGTACCATAATTGATGATAGAAAGGTTTGACGGAGATGAAATCACCCCTAAAGTATTTTAGGAACATGAGATGTGTAGACACACAAATTTTGTCTATTTGAGGAGTTTAAGATTTATATTTTCTTAGGAGATACTCGAGTTTTCCGATAAACAAATTGGATTTATGAAAGAATGGCCAAAACGAGTTTTGGAACAGAAAATAACCATCCAGATGGGTCACATGGTGACCTGCCAGACAGGTCACTTGTAGACCCCCCTGCCGAGTCGCCTGATGACCCACCAGATAGTCACCTGGCAACCTAGGAGCTAGGATGCAGGTGACCCAGGGACCAAGTCACTACCTATTTCCCGCCCGAACTCAACAAATTTGACCGTGGTACGTGGGCATTTACTTTAGGTTAGGTACGAAAATGTCCCAATCAATGGGACGCCTACCACTGTAGCATACGGATTTATTAAAGTGACCTGCGAGTGGTGCACGCCCAACCGACGGCAAGAATTGACTGTATGATTGCACCCTATTAGTTGGGATGCCAAGTAATGTAGTAGGCCCAGTCGGGCATGCGACCGACTTTCGACGCATCCGCGCATATAGAGTTCTATAGGTGGTCACCTGGTGACCCGCCAAACAGGTCTCCTGGTGACCCACCTGGCAGGTCATTTTCTATTTCGTCTAACACTTTTAATTCCTGAAATGCTCTTTTACCATTTGCCTATAAAAAGAGACCCCCTAATCACATTTTCATGGGTTAGAAAGCTGAAAACGTTTCAAGGCCCCAAAGAGGATCCTAGAGAGCATCAAGCCATCTGTTTTCTCTAAGTTTCATTGCAAGAGAATTTGAGAGCTTCCCACCCATCCACCTCCAAAAATTGACATTTTCTACATTGTTTTTTCATCGGGCATCCATTTTGATGTTTGTCAATCTTCTCCACCTCAGGGGAGATCATCATCCATATCCTAGGAGCTCTTAGGAGTAATCATCAAGCTTTGAAGATAGTCTAGGAGGGCAGTGAGAGCATCCAATAGTAAACTGACTTCTGGAGCACCTTGTGACCCACCTACTAGGTCGCCTAGTTACTCACTTACCAGGTCACCTAGTGACCCACTTGCTAAGTCGCTAACTACTCTAGTTAGCCATTTTTAGAGTCAAAACCTAGTTTTATTTTCTCGTCTCCTAGCATTTCTTTACTTCTATGTTTCTCAGCTTGCATCATCATGTTTGTATGCATATTTTAGCTGAATCATCTCACTTTTATAATCTTAAAACAATAAAAAGCGGGGTTGGGAGTTATTTCCAATCCGGTTAGTCTAACTTCTTTTGTGATTTTAGTTTATATCTTTTGCAAAATGCTTCACTTTCTTAGTTCTAATCAACTTTCATTTATTTTTGTGGCCTATTTGATTGTGTAAGAGCAACTAATAGTGCTTCAAACTCTTTCTTCTTGGCTGGCTGAAAAGGAAGAAAATGAAACTCATAATCTCTCAACACAATCTCTCCGCTTAAGTACATTTGGCCATTTCTTTTAATACTTTCATTGTCTTTCATCTCTTGTATTTTTGGAGCCTACGGCTCTTAGTGACCACAACACACCACACATCCACCGGATCAAGGAAACCAGAGGATGAGAGTGGCATCAGGCCGAGAGACCACTCGGGCATTCATAGGATGTTACTTGTACCCTTAATGATCAAAAAATAGTTAAATATGTTTAAATAACAAATTTATTTTAAAATAAGTTTTAAATTTAATTAAGTTTCAACTAAATTGACTATTGAGTCTAGTGGATCACACATAATAGAGCTTATCCATAAGTACATCGGCATGAACATAATTTATAAAAATTTTGAGTTTTTATAAAAAAATTAATTTATTTATAAATAGTGGTATATTAAAATAAACCTAATTAAGCCATAGGTTAAAATTTGATCCTCAAACTCCTCCCTTAACTTTCTCTGGAGGATGTCCTTGCATAGTGGAGCTTCGTTCAAGAAGAGTTTTTGAGTCTGGAGAATTGAAGAACCTGTCAATGGAGGAAGTACGTGTGAAGATGGCTATAAGCCATGCACTTTGATAGTTTGGATATCAAGGAAATGTTTCATCTTCATCAGGCTTAAGGGCTTCATCAAATCCCAAGAAGGTATTTTTGATTTTCATAGAATTTGATTCTCAGTTATGTTGTTTGGTTCTGATTTAGACAATGACCATAAAATCCAAGGAATTAAATGCTTTCACTGCCATGGAATGATTCCTTGCATCCCATGATTCCAAAAAACTTTGGGGGTGATCTCATCTCCATTGATCATTCTTATCATCAATCATCATATGGATATAAACCCTTGTACAACCCACTACTTCAGTTGGATAGGGTAAGATATCGGCTATCAACTATTTAGTATACTGACACTTTGAAATTCTATACTCGGCTTTAGATCAATTGAAAAACTTCTTTTAAAATTATCATCTCTATCCTAACTAGTGATTTAGAGTATTATCGTATAGGCATTCTATCTCACTTACCAAGAGGGAATAATCATTTATTACGTGCTCAATTTACTTCACTGGGTTTCTATTGTACCCAATCTATTAACTGTACCAGATCATGAATTATGGTGATCTGCAAGTCAATAAATAAAACACAAGATATTCTCGATAAGATATTTTTGGTGACTTAGGTCAAAGGTCTAACTATGCAATCGTGATACTAAAAAACACTGATAGACAATTCGATAAGACATCATTAAAGGTTTCCAATTTGGTCAGTTCAATGAAATGATTCTATTAATGAGAATATATATGTGTACCTTAGTTTCTCTACACTAATGACTAAAGTTTTCATCATCTTATGAGAAGACATCACATACACTAGTTTATCTGTATCTTTAATGTCTCATCTCAAAGATCCTATGACTAGAAACATTTAGATCTTATAATTTTAGATGATTAATCTCATTATATTGATCTAATTATCATTATATGTGATTAAGGATTTCATTATTGATAGAAATGTATGCCCTACAAGCCAATCATATATGATATGATTCGATATTTCTAGAAATATCTCATTCAATTAAATAGGCAAAACTTCGTTACTAGCTTTTATTAGAAGCGTATATCGTAATGAAGTCCTTAATCACATGCAATGATGATTGAATCATGATTAGATCATGATAATGAGATCGATCATCTAGAGGTATGTGATCTAAATGTTCCTAGTCATAGGATCCTTGAGACAGGACATCAAGAATCCGGATAGACTAGTGTGTGTGATGTCTTCTCATATGATGAGAATGACCGATCTCATTGGTCATCAGTGTGGGAACACTGAGATACACACACAGGTGCTCATTAGTGGAATGAGTTCACTGAACTGACCAATTTAGGAAAACCTGATCGGTATCTTACCGAACTGTCTATCAGGTTATTCTTACATCTCAATAGCACGGTTGGATCTTTGACCTAAGTCGCCAAAGATGTCTTGACAGGCGTACTATGTACTTTGACTATTGACTGATGGATCACTTAGTATTGTGGTTCTATATAGTTAATGGATTGGGTATACGGGAAACCTAGTGGAGGCAATTGAGCGGACAATAGGGGATCGTTCACTCTCGGTAGGTGATAGAGAATGTCCTATGGATAGTACTCTAAATCCTTGGCCAAGGTAAATAGGATAATTGGAAAAGGAGTTTTCCAGTTGATCCATTCATGAGTACAAGATTTCATAGTGTTGGAATACTTAGGGGTTGACAGTCAGTGCCGAACCCCTGACCGACCGGGACATTGTATGAACGAGGATTTAAATCCGTGTGGTAATTGATAATGGAAAGGCTCAATGGATGTTATTTAACTCCCCAAAGTCATTTGGGATCATAAGATGTGGCTTGTACCCTTTATGATCAGAAAGCCGTAAAAACTGTTATCGGATAACGGATTTGATTTAATTTAAAGGAATTGTTCTTTTAAATTAATTAAGGCTTCAACCAAATTGACTATTGGGCCTAGTGGGTCACACACAATAGATCTGGTCAATAAGATGAGGTCATGGATGTAATTTTATAGAAGTTTTGGGTTTTTGTAAAAAAATCCATCTTCTATTTATAAATGGCTTATGAAGCCAAACCCTAACAAGCCATAGGGCTGGAGCACGTCCCAAGCCTCCTCTCTCCCTCCTCTCTTTTCTAGAAGGTGATCTCCCATGGTCAAGCTTGGATCTGGAAGGTTTCTAGAGGCCCGAAGGAAGAGAGAACTCGTCTATTGAAGCAGATCGTGTGGATACCGCTAGAGACCGGATACTTACGGTTTTCAGCAAGGAGGAATGTCCTCTCTTCATCCATGGTGAGGGGAGAAATCCCATGAGGTACTCTCGTTCTACTTCATATTCGGTTCCCGGTTTTACTCGTTCGACATCGATCAAGGCAAAGATCATGGTTTTATGGAATCAATATTTTTCCGCTGTCATGTATTGATTCCTTACAATTATGATATATATGCATATACTAAAAACATGTAATAAATAAATATCTTTTATATTGAATGAGATATTTTAAGAAATATAGATTCATATCAAATATGATTCGCTTATAGGGCATACATTTCAATTAGTATTTTTTGGTAAAAGTGAGGTGCTAAAGGGCCCTAGGTGGTGATGACCCCTAGATGCAAGAAGGAGGTGGTGGCAGCTTTTTCCCTTCCTCTTCTCTTCTATGAATAGGCATTGTGGTGGTGGCTACTTTAGATTTAAGTTTCCTTTTCCTTTTTCTTTTTTTCTCTCTTGTATTGTGAAGAGGAGAGAGAGGTGATAAGATAGACCTAGAGAGTGACAGAGAGAGAGTGGGACCAAGAAAGGGAGAAAGGATCTAATATTGTAATAGTTGTTGTGTCTTGGTTATTTTATCAGATCTAGTTATTAGGACTTGGTTGCTAAGTTTGGCATGATCCAATAAGGTTAGTTTGCCTTGATCTAGGTTATTGGTTAGGTTGTCAGGTCTCGTCCATACCCATTAACAAGATCCCATTTTAAAGGAGGAGGTTTATCAATTGGATGATTGAGATTGTTTCAACTTGATCGAGGGTGATTGGTGTTGGAATTAGGTGATTTAAAAATTCAACCCTAGGTTTTTAGGCACTCCGGGTTCATTGGATGGTTTAGATCGATCAAATTTCAAACCATAGGTCTCATTTGTGTAGGTGCAAGGCAAGTGTCAATATCAATTTGGGACATACAAAATCGAGATAGATCGATGGTGAGGCAAGAAGGCACAAGTCACAAATCCATTGAAAGGGTTATAAGTTTCTATATGGAACCCTCCAACAATCATGGCCACTTCACTTTATGGTAGCAACTCGTAAAAAACATTCTTACGCGGGAAGAACTTATCAAGCCTCTCAACAAAAGGGCAAACAAGCTAGGAAAACTAATAGAGGAGGAGTGGGTTAAAACATGGGCACTCGCAAATAGAATGATTTAGCTATGCCTAGTGGACAACATACATCGGGAGGTGATCAGCTTAGAAGACCTGACAGATATTTGTGAGAAGCTAGAAATTAGGTATATGTTCAAGTCATTGACGAAATGGCTACTAGCAAAGAAGATGTTGTATGGCTTTAGTATGATCAATGTAATGATTATATAAGCACATCTTGATGACTTCAATAGGATTCTAGCGGAGGTGTCATCCCCCTGGGCAAGGAAATCAAAAAAAAGATCAAACACTTTTTCTATTGTCATCATTGTCGATGTCATATGATCACATCATGATGACTATGTTATATAAAATTGACACTTTTAGGCTAGATGACACTATAACTTCGTTGCTTTAGAATGAGTCATGTTAGAAGAGCAATGAAAGCTAGAACAATGAGTGAGGGTTAAGCTTTGATTGCAGGTGGAGGTCATGGAAGATCAAACAATCGACATGGGAGACAAGATGACAAGGGATGTTCCAGGATACAAGGCCACAAGTGCTAGTATTGGGACAAGGAAGGACACTTTAAGTGGGATTACCCGCAACGTAAAAAAAGTGGAGAACTACATGAGGCAAAGAAGGAGAAGGTAGAAGTTTCAATAGTAGAGAATAATGAAAAGGATGTGAATGGCATCCTTCGTATAACATTTGCAGGAGAGGGGGATCCAAGCTACATTTTAGATTTTGGCCACTCATTTCATGTATTCTCAGATAGGATGAAGTTTAACTCATATCAAGTATACGGAGGCAACTCAGACATTGTCCAATTGGCAAATGGAGCATATTGCTCGGTTGTGGGTGTCAGATCCATGAGGATACACATGTTCGATGAGAAGATGTAAATGCTCATGGACATATGATAAGTGCTAGATCTGAAAAAGAATTTGATCTCATTGAGAGTCGTGTGTTTGAGAGATTATCTACGCGCTCTTGAAGGTGGAGCTCTCATGGTTTGTAGAGAAGCACGGATCCTGGTAAAAGGGTTGTTGATGAATGACTTGTATATGTCGCTTTTAGAGATGGTTGACATCGGTGTAGCAACAAAATCCCTGATGAGTAGCAGTTTAGTGAAGGTCGATATCCACTAAAGGTGGAGCGTAGAAGAAGTGCATGATGTTTACTTCCACAGGTGATGGTAATCAATATCTCTTGCATGAACCAAGAGAGGAGAGGCCATATCGAGGCATGCAATGGAGTCAAACTATGTGGGCACCTGGTTGAGGTGTTGGCCATGTTGGCAGAGCTGGCAGACAAATAGACACTTACAACTATAACCTAAGGTAGAGGATGTTACGTAACTAAATGGGTTAAACTGGGTAAGTGGATTAGGATCCAATTGTGAATCGGATTGGCATCAAGCTATTTGAGTTAGGACAGTATTTGGATAGGGATTAGGAAAGCTCTAGTCGAAGTAAATTTTCAAGGTTTTTCTCCCTATTAATAACCCAAATCGATGGTTCATTCTAGGTGTTTGGTGTGGAGGAAACCATAAGAGGAGAGATAGATTGTACGTAAATTTCACCAATCTTGTCTTGTTTGTGTCTTGGTCCATAGGTGATTGATGGCTGAGTTTCATGATAGTGTAATGGGGTATTTGAGTACATCATGAATTGAGTTTTTAATTTTATATTTATGTTACAAAAGTTGTAACACAAAATTTTTCATCTTGTATTCTTTCATCTCTCTTGGTCGTATTGTTATCTTATCTAATCAAACATGACAATTTTATGCCATTGATTAATTTATATTTTATTTTTATATAATTTCTTTTCTTAAAAATATATAAAAGAATTAATGTCTGACCAAACACCGTGTAAATAATAGGAATCGTCCCATGATGACTGTTATTAACGTGCCTAACATGGTGTTTGTTTACCACTTTTATATTTAGATAATTTTGCTTTCGAAATAAAAACTATACAATGCATTATCATAACTTTCAAAATTTTGAGAAATAGTCACTGTATGTGTCCGTAAAACTTAACATAATTTTTAAAAATTATACAAACCTCTTTGGCAATCTTTTGACTTTAAAATTTTGTCATTACTTTTGGAAATAATAACCAACAAGTATATTGTAAAATGGTAATAAAGTAAGTGGCAAATTATCTAAAATATATAAGATAGATTAAGATAATTAGTAGGGTGTTTGTTAACAATTTTTTATGGAGATACTTTTAAAAAAATGATATCAAATTATGTATGAACACAAATTTTAAAATGACAAAAATAAGCAATTGACTTGTTTGATATAAATGACGTATGTTTTAAAAATTGTATAGACTTATTTGGTAACACTTAGAACTTAACATTTTTTATGAAATTATCAATATATATATTTATGAAAAGATAAACAAATTGATTTAATGCCAGCTAGCGGTCATTATTGGCCACAAAGTCTCTGATATGTCTTACTGAAAATAACAAATTTTGTTGTCCGTTAATTTATTCAGGCATAAAAATAACTATTTTACAACATAATAAATATAGACGTTTTCACTAAGAAATTAGAATCTTTAAAAGTACCGACTGGTTGAGGGTGCTGCTCGATGATAACAGGTTTGATATGTAATGCCCCGTTCGATTAGAGTTTCATTTTTGATACTATATCAATATTGATATTAATATTTTCAAATGTTTGAAGTATCAATATCAAAAATAATACAAGTTGACACTTGTATTATGTAATATGCTTCGTTTACACCGTAAATTTTAAAATTGATACAATTAACCAAATACCTCTTACTCATTCTTATCGATATCAATTTTAAAATTGACAGTGATAGAGGTCCCCGATAGCGTTACCAAACAGGACGTAAAATCACATACGTCACAAATTAAGACTTTATACGAAACATCTTAAAAATTATTATCTACACAACTTTTTAAATAAAGATATATCAAATTCTATATTTCTTGTATAATTTAAAAACCTCACTGAATTAATCAATATCACCGTGACCATTCAACCATCTGTCGTCCCGTCACGTCGATATCATGTCCTCCCGTGGTTAACTTTCGCTCTTCCGTGAAAATAAAACAAGTGTCACCTTATTTTGATTTTAGAAAAGATTACAATGAAAAGATTACTCACTTTTAAAAATAGTAATAGTCAGCCGAAACAGGTTTAATTTATTTTGCAATCTTATTTTTAAATTTAAGATAAAAAACTTAATAAAAACGCAACCAAACACCACAACGGATGACGTAACCAAACTAACTGTAATTAAAGGTACTTTTTATACCTGTGGGGTTGTGTTCGAGAAAAAAAATACTTTTTTTAATAGTTCTAAGCACCATTTTCAAAAAAAAATTCTTGAAACGTAATTTAGAAGAGAAGGAGACGAAATTTATGGGACAACCAAACATTCCATTAAATTTTAGGGGTTTTTGACTTTCGGTCCTATTTTAAATCCTAATTTAGTTTTTAATCTCACCGTTTCTTTTTCTTGTTTTTAAATCCCACGCCCCGTTAAAACTTTAAGTTTCCCTCTTTCCCGTCACTTTTCTCCTCTTTTCTTTTTTAAATCCCAAATTTGCCCTCCTCAAACCCACAGTTTCGGACGGAACAGTGTCCAGCGGCCGACCATGTCGCTGCATAAAATAAGAGAAATGTCAGTACATGATATAACGGAATTATTTATTCAAGAAAAATATCATTAATTCACATATTTAAATAAAATATTGTTTATTGAAATTATTAGAGGATTTCAAGAAAAATAATATCACCTACTGTTGCAAAAAATATTTTACAGACAAGAAATAAGAAAAATAATATCACTCTTTTTATGTGTATTTTTTTACTTTTACATGGATCTAAATAAATATTTTGATAAATATAATGGATATACACGTTATATTTATTTAAATGGGTATTTTTAATCATATTTATGTATAAATAGATTAACCGCGTTAACAATTACATATCATTATACAATAAATTTAGAACGATCAATCAATAATTAATAAAAATAAAAACTATTTATTTAAAACTTATATTATTTCATTACATAAAATATATATTTTGTAGAATGAGTTACGAGTATCTAAATTAATAAATCTATTTTTAAGAAAAAATAATCTACAAACAATTAAGTGATTGACTATATTTTCAAGACAAATAAATTGGGTGTAACCAAACAACATGTTTTTAATTTCATCTGAACAAATAATCTGCGAGAAATATTTTACCTAGATTTCGGTGTTTCTTATATTGTAATTTTTCCTTCAACTCTATATGTCTGTACGATTACATCTCAGTTTACAGGAGGTCACAACGTTATGACCCACCGAGTCTGACCTCAACGGGGTGAAATGGGAATTTTCGCTACTTTAGACGGTGTGACGTGTTAGCAGGGGTGGGAGTTAATAAGATTTCAGTGATGGGATTAATAAATAAAAGATGGATATCACGAGACTAAAAGAATAAAGAGTCTGGCTGAATCAGGAGCGAGAGTTCATCTCACCTGAATTTTATTTTAATACTGAAGATGGGCGATATTAAAACATAGGTATCACCCATTTTACATGCGACAGAAACGTACGACCCCAGGAGTAAGCATAAAACATGTATGGAAATCAGTGCCTCCCGAAAGAACAGGAGGAGCACCGGATTCCCAGAGTCTCGGGCACCGCCGGGATCTGAGGCGATCCGGCTCCCGATCGACAGCCCAAGACTACCAGCATGATTAACTAAGAAGACATACAAAGGAGCAGAAGATATATGATGATAGACGCGCTCCCGGCCGGCGACTCCAGATCGAACACGGATCAGGAGGAGGACCGCGCCGTCTGTAGGGTATGGTTTCCCGGCCGGAGGCGAAGAAGGGACCGCGCGATCTCAGGGCTTCTTGCGGTACCAGAGAACACCCTTGGAGTCGGGCCCCCCGGCGTCCGGCTCGACGTAGATGCACTCCCTCGCCTCCCGCCAGGTGGCCTTGACGATGGGCGTGCCGTCGAAGCGGTAGTAGTCCCCGAGCACCTTCTTGATGGCCTCCGTCGCCTCCATGGCGTGGTAGTGAGGCATGGACGAGAAGAGGTGGTGCAGGACGTGGGTGTCGGCGACGTGGTGGACGACCCTGTTGAGGAAGCCGTAGTCCCGGTCCACCGTCGCCAGCGCCCCCCGCAGCCACTCCCACTCCGACGAGTCGTAGTGCGGCAGCGCCAGGTGGGTGTGGTGCAGGTAGGTGATGAGGACCAGCAGGCCGTTCACGATCAGCAGCGGCACGCCGTAGACCCGCGCCAGCCAGCCCCAGGAGTGGGCGCCGGCCAGGCAGAAGATTGCGTAGGCGGTGCCGAAGAAGCCGACGTCGGAGAGGAGGATCCCCGCCCGCTCCCGGTCGGAGTAGAGGGGGCTGTAGGGGTCGAAGTGGGACGTCCAGCGAGGGTAGCGGCGGCCGGAGATGTTGAAGGCGAGGTAGGCGGGCCAGCCGAGGGTGAGGGAGACGAAGAGGTAGAGGAACCGGCCGGGGGGGTTGTTGAGGAGGAGCCTGAGGAAGCGGGGGAGGGTGGCCCACGTCTTGGGGACGTACACCTCGTCGGTGTCCATGCTGCCCGTGTTGGCGTGGTGGCGGCGGTGGCTGTGCTTCCAGGAGAAGTAGGGGCAGAGGAGGGCGGAGTGCAGGACCCAGCCGACGGCGTCGTTGACGACGCCGTAGTCGGAGAAGGCCTGGTGGCCGCACTCGTGGGCGAGGACCCAGACGCCGGTGAGCACGCTGCCCTGGGCCGCCCAGTAGACGGGCCAGGCGAGCAGCCGGACCGGCGCCGGGAGGAGCGGTATGACGGCGACGGCGAGGTAAAAGAGGGCGGAGGCGGCGGCTAGATCGCGGACGACGTAGGAGAAGGATCGGAGGAGGGAGCGCTGGAAGCAGTGTGGGGGGATGGCCTTCCTGATGTCGGACAGGGTAAAAGGAGGCTTCTCCGACGGCACCCGCCGATGATACATGTCGTCGGGCCCTCCGACGACCTTCTCCTCCTCCGCCGTCATACGCCCGCCGGCACCCATTTTCAGCCTCCGAAATCTGAGCACCCTGCTGCTGCTCCTACCGGAGACGCCAGTGTGCTTCGCTCCACGGCTCTGCTCCGCGTACTTATATAGCCGCGCGCCGGGACGCCGGGAAGCCGGTTCTTACATTCGAGAGTGCGGATCACTTACAGGGACGTCAATGGTTACCGATTATTTGACCCATTCATTAGTTAACGAACAGTTAATGAATAGTTTAAATTTTCTGAATAAAATATCAGTGTTCATTTACGGATTAGCCGTTATCTTAGCGGATGCGGTCATGGATACACCATAAACTGAACCCGAAAATCGTTATCCGTATTCATTAACTAATACATAAATATAATAATTTACAATTTATGACATCTAAGCATATATATGTCAAATCTAGAAAATCTTATTGTCATTAACTCACCGATTCACCCTCCTCCTTGAGATCTTAACATTTGACAAGTCTTGCCCTGACGTTCGATGGCGATGTCTTCTTCCTCTTCCACTTCATGATGGTGCAATCCACAAACACACTTTTACTGCAAATCGACTATCTCATATTTTATGTTGGACATATATTATTTTGGACATGTAACTAAGATTTTTTTCTATCTCATATTTTGTGTTGAGCATCAAATTATTCACTGCAGACTCAAAAATTATTTTTACTATAGACTTGTAAATTATTTTTTTTGTATCTCATGTTTTGTGTTAGATATATAATTAAGATTTTTATTCTTGTTTGTTTCTATAAATAGATACTTTTAATTGTAATATATATATATTTTTATATATATTTCTATCGGTAAAATTATCTTTACTTTTTTTATTTTGCTGGGTTGTATCATACATATGTTATCTTTTTATATATTTGATAACCATCCGTTATCTGACTGTAAACCGTTTCTAAGCGGATAGAACAATGCGGTTCACGGATACACCCGATACCGATAGTTAACGAAGAGTAAATGGATACACCTTTTTCTTATAGGATACGGATACGGATAATACTATTATTCGACCCGTATCCGACCCGTTGACATCCCTAATCACTTCAGCTCCACGTAAACACTCGTCCTAATCCTAAATATTCTCTGTCTTCAATCAAAAAATATCGACTCACTTGTCGTTCGATGTTACTAAATTCTTATTAATCTATCATTGAATTGTTACTGAAATCTTATTAAATAATTACTTAATATTACTGAAATATTATTGACTTATTATTATTATTTTTTGAGTCATTAGTAAAACTCGTTATTGGAGTCAATGTACTTTGTTACTGAATTATTACTGCATTTTTATTAAAATATTATTGAACTGGTACGAAAACATTACTGAAATTTTATTAAATTACTATCGAGACGTTATCGAATCGTTATTGAATCATTACTGACATCGGTATAAATGGTTACCGACTCTATTAAACTGTTACCGACTGATTTAATAATAAACACTCATCCTAAACCTTAAATATTCTCGGTCTTCAACCAAAAAATATCGCGTCATTTAAATGATAGTTCAATAAAAATCAATTTATTTTTTTACTGACTTAGCTAGTTCATTATTACTAAATTTTTGTTAGTTCATTGTTGAAGTATTATTGAAATTTTACTAAATAATTATTGAATATTATTAAAATATTACTGGAATATTATTAAATTTTTTTTGAGTCATTAGTAAAACTCGTTATCAAGTCGATATATCTTATTACTGAATTGTTACCGAATCGTTATTAAAATATTATTAAATTGTTATGAAAATGTTATTGAAATTTTATTAAATTATTATTAAAACGTTATCGAATCATTATTAATGTCAGTATAAATAATTATGGACTCTAGTAAACTGGTACCGACTGATTTAATAATAAATGAAGTGTTTTTTTACTGAATCGTGACTTAAACTGCACGAGATTGCTACATATTTTGATCGAGAAAATCCGAGCTCTAGTCTCTAGGGCGGCACCGAGACGTTGGACTGCCGATTGCCGAGACGACTGTGGGCTCTGACATCCGGGAGGTTCGCCGCTCCAGTCAAGCGAGGCGGCGCTCGGAAACAACCATATATATGTTAATAATAATTTGAGTGAAGTTATATTTATAATATTTTTAATGAAAAGAATAATGCCGGAGGTTATAATATCTAGAAATAATATTCAACGTAGAAAAAATGACGAAAGATGAACAAGACAGCCTGGACTGCAGGGCGGCGATCAGCTGGGGGACACGACCCACGCCTAGACGACAACGATGCTACAGCAGAGCTCGACGCCACAGCAGGCAGGCGTTGGATTGGCTGGGCGGCCCCGGGCGTCAAATATAAAAGATCGAATTAAATAAAACGACTGGATGCCGGAGTGCCACAGCTCTGGGCCTCTGGCTCATCAATTTATTTTATATTTTTATTTTTAAATCTACAATGATAAAATTATTTTTTTTATCACGCGATGGCCCAGTACCGCTGAAACCTACTGCACTGCACGCAGCAGAGGTTCGAGCCCGCCCGAACCTCACGGTACATCCCTCTGGAGTGCCCGGCTTTGACGCCGCCAAGAAGCGAAGCCTCCACTCCACCTTGCGCCCCCGTGCAAGACTGGTGCCAACCGAGCTAAGCTCGACCAACTACAATGATAAAATTACTCAATTTTAACATAATTTTCTGTTTGAAACAAGAGTATGCTTTTTTTTCAAAGAACTCGAAATTATTTAAAAATAATTTATATTTGATTTTAGCATGATTGCCGGACTACCGTATCATCTCCTGCATGAATTATTCTAGGACAAATAAGTAAAAAAGAATGCAATGGAGGTGGGACTAAAACGATCAACTGATTTATATATCCATTTTGGTCCAGTTTAAATAAGGTTTGAATCAAATCAAATCAATACAGCATTATCGATTTGATTCGATTTTGTTTACGAGTTCGTCAGTGTTTTTTGACTACCGTAAATCTGTGTTAAATTCTGAAAAGATACTAATTTAATTTTCAGTTGTGGCAAATTTTATATTAAAATAAAAATAATTTTAAAATAAAAAAATTTCGAAAATTCTATCAAAAATACAAGAATATACTCGCATATCGAATAATTGTTTGAATGTGTATAAAACTCTCACATTTAATTTATTATGTAACTTGAAGATGCACACTGACTATAAGACAAAGTTTTTCGGCATGTTAGGATAGAATATCAATTTTGATACTAACACTTACAAAGGATGACGAAGTATCAATATCAAAAGTAGTAATATCAAATCCCTTATATTTTTTGGAATGTTATATCAATATTAAAATTGATATTAGGTGCTAGATAACACTGTATCCATATCAAAATTATTCTTGAATAAAAAACTAATTATAGAGTCAAAACTATTATTATACATCAAGATATCAAAAATAAAAATATTAATATCAAATACATTAATAAAAATTTAAAGTATTAACGATATTTACAAAAATATAAAATAATTTTACTTGCACGTCAAATTAGACCGCTGATTCAAAATTCACCCAATATACACAATTAAACAAACTCAAGAGCTCCTAGAAACTTAAGGTTGGATCCCTGCATCGTCTAATTTTGGCACTGATCCCTCCCCCTCGATCAAGTCGAAACAAATTCAATCATCCCATTGGTAAATACTAAATATGTTCCCTCCAAAATCAGATCTTTGTTAACCAACATGGATAAGACCTAACAACCTTTCTAATGACCCGGATCTGACAATTAATATCCTATCGGATCTCAACCGAATCCAATATGGGCTAACCTATTCTAGAAACCTAGCTAGTATAGCTATCCCATGCCGGATCCCTTTTCTTCACCCGTCTCGCCTCCAACCAGGGGTGGGCACAGTTCGATTTGGTTCGGTTTAGATCATTTTTTTCCAAACCGAATCACTGTCACGACTCGAAATATACAAATGCGCAGCGGAAAAACTCCGGAAAATCGGGACAGTTTAGGAGAACAAACCAAATCCACATATCATTAAATCTGAATAATTAAAACAACCTGTAATGATCCAAACAAATTTAAACTCCAAGAAAATACTATAAATAACCAACACCAAACAACTAAGAAGGACTCAACACATAGTCCAACCAACATCTAAAAAAAATCACACCAAACCAATACTAAACTAATAACAGAAGGGAAACTCAAGCAACCTAGATGATATGTGGTGATCACTCGTCACCAAACTCCTCCTCTTCTGGGTCCTCGAACGGCTCTGGATCAACTCCAAGGTCTTCCTCGAAATCTTCTCCAAAGTCCTCCTCAGGAAGAGGCTCCTCAAAATCAGCTGAAAAAGTTAATAATGGGAAGGGGTGAGTCACCACAGACTCAGTAGGTCTTACACCCGAACTACCCTACTATACTAGTGATTTCTAGTGATATACAATACATATTAAGCCTAAAAATCAGATTTAATACATATGATTTAAACTAATTATATATCTTTAATTAAGTGATTACAAAGTCATTCAACTATCCCATATGATAACCAGACTCTATATGCATTAAAACCAACATATCCTACACATTAGGCTACTCTAGGTATGCTCATAACACACATGACCTGACATAAAACCAAGGACACATCTAGAACACTAACATCTATGCCAAAATACACAACTAAACACCTGTCTGAGTAAATATCATGCTCCATCTGAAAAATATAGTCACATCACAAAACTAGCACCAGATTTACCATATAGTAGGAAGTAACATATAGTAACTAAATCCCATAGTACCCCTAGGCAGGGGAGTACTTAGGATAAACCGCGGTATCTGAGATCGAAGGATGCTCTAGATTCAACTAATCTCCGCTGCCCACGGGCCACTAATATAGTCTGGTGAAGTACAATTCAACCACAATGCAGCTCACTGCACTAACCACATTCCACACAATACAAGCATATTAATTAACTCAGACAGTAAACATGAACATTTAATTGGCAAATCAAATATGAAATACATAGATGAACACCCATGGTTCTATGCACCACATATTTGCATACCATACCACAATCTAACACAAACTAATGTATATAAATATGATCATGCAATTTACAACTTAAACATATCAATTACATGCTTAAACAGAACTACCTATTACATAAAAGAAAATAAACTAAATTCTAACACCACTATGCCTAAACCTTACATCGGCTTTTTATCAAATCGGGATATACATGTTCAAGGTTATCATGATGCAACCATGCTAAACTCGCTAGATTTTAACATATACAAACCTATCATGATGACTAACATACATGAATAACCAAATTAACCTAAGCATGCACGGTTTAAACAGATTAATCTAACTCTATCTAAACATGTAAATAAATCAAAAATAGCCTATTATTTCCAACCTATTAATCATGATAATCTACCTTTACGGCGACGACGAACGGCGCACGGAATTCCAAGGAAAATGAATCAGGTGACGAAATTGCCGCGGTTGCGTCGGGGATGAAAAATCGAGCCGAGTAGGTGTTTGGACAAACTGCTGGAACAAGGGGGATAAATAATTTAAGAGGAACAATATGCTAGAAGAGGGAGTGCGGCGATACGAGAGAGAGAATAATAGGAGAGAGAGGGTTACCGCGCGGAGGAGAGGGGCCGGCGCACGGCGGCAGCGCGCGAGGCGCAGGCGGGCGCATGCGGGCGGGAGACGGTCGCGTGGCACGACGACCAAGGCAGCGGGTCCAGGCGGCGGGGCGGCGCCGGCGAGGCGGTGGCCGGCGTGGCGGCCAACGGGGCTGCGCGTGGGCGGCGGGCGGCGCGCACGGGCGGCCGAGCGTGGCGGGACACGCGGTGGCGGCCGCACGCGCGGGCGGCGGCGGTCGCGAGCGCGGCGGCGGGCGGGGCCGACGCGGCGACGGCGGGTGGCGTCAATGCGGCGGGCGGCCACGAGCGTTGACGGGCGCGCACGGCGAGGCGACAAGGACGCGCGAGTGGGAGACGGTGGAGACCGAGGCGGCGACCGCGAGCACGCGGGCGGCGCCGGCGGGCGCGGGAGGACCGAGGCGGCGACAACCCGGCGGCGCGCACCGGTGGCCGAGCGCGGCGCCCGGCGAGCGCGGCGGCCGAGGGCGGGATGACGCGGCGGAGACGCGTGGGCAGCGGACACGCGGCGGCGGCGGTCGCTTCAACGCGCACGCGCGCGGAGGGAGAGGAAGGCGACAGGAGGGCGGCTGCGCGTCCGGAAGAGGGAAAAGTAGGGTTCGGGGGGAAGAAAAACGGCGCCGCAAGAATTTTTGGACGGGGAGGGAGAGAGAAACGAAGGGGGGAATATATAGAGAGAGGAAAGGGTAAAATAATAATAAATATTTATTAACTAATTTTTTTTTTTCTCTTTTTATTAAACTAAAAAAGTAACGTTACAATCACCCTCTCAAACTGAACCCAACCAAACGGAATCAATTCGGTTTGGTTCGATTTGGTTTGGTTTAAACCGAAAATGAATAAAAATATTTAAATTACTTATTTTTTTACATATATATACTAATTTTTAAATTAAAATTAATAAAAAATATTATTTTATTATGAAATTTAAAAAATATCATTTTTATTAATACTATAATAGTTTTTTATATTTTTTTGATTAATTCGGTTTAAATAGTTTGGTTTGATTTAAATTGATTTAGAGATTTTCTAAATCGAACCAAACCAAAAGGGAGTCCAAACTGAACCGAATCGAACCGAATGGGCTGATTCGGTTTGGTTTCTGGCCCACCCCTACCTCCAACAACATCGCAAGTCCTCCACCTCGCTACGGACGTTGCTTGCTCCTCTTCCCGAAGCATGCTTCCCGCCACTCGACCCACCCCCATCTCGCTAGAGATCGCATGCCTGCTATCAGCTGAGTTCTGCCTAGAGCTCATCGTCGATCCAGTCCGCCGCTACCACAGGAGCTCCCTCACCACAGCAGCTGGAGCCTCTGCGGTCACCACTATCCTGCCGAACTGTCATCTGGGAGCCGCAGTGCCTTGTTTTAATTATGAGGCGCCGCTCTGAGCGCGCGCCTAGAATCACCACGGTGGGGTAGAGGACCTGCGCAGCCAGGGCTTCACGAATAGCAGAGAAGTGATGGGGGCTCTGTGGAGAGGAGAGGCCGATGGGGGCCAACAGGACAATGTTATTTTCAGAGACCTATACTGACTTCGACTCCTGCCCGTCTGATCACTCCGTCCGTCTGACTTGTCCGGCGGCGGCGTCAGCCGTGGCGGCTGCAGCTCACCGCCGGCGTTCCAAGATCCTACCGTCGGTCGCGCAGTATTATTGTCCTTGCACACGTCGGTCCGAGGGACTGAAGAACCCTATATATGGACTTCCGCGTCGGGCAGTATTGTTCTTGCATACGTCGGTCTGAGAGACCAGACGCTCCGGACTTCCGCGCCGTAAATCGATTTGCTTTCATAATCCATGGAAACCGAAAAGACGACGACGACGGCGTGCGCCTCTTGGTGGACCTGACCGACCACAGAGCAAGCTCCTACTCAGTCGGGGAGGACGCTCTTCCCTCAGCCGCCATCCACGACCCGACCCGCGTAGAGACGGATCCGGAAACAACGATGCGCACTTATAGCTTGAATAGTATGCGAGACTTGACTATCGGTACGTACCGTCACTTCAATTCTTTCTCTTTTATGACATTTTATGTCTGGTTCGATCGGAGTGTTGGGAATAATGCGGTATTCATTTCGATGTGAACGTTTCTGGAAGATGATTATCAGTGATAAAATTACTAACACCTAACTTTATAAATTTTTTTATCCTAAATTGTTGTGATGCCAACGTGCTTAATTCCCCGTTTTTGTACGCAGCAGCCTCGTCCCGATATATCAGTGCCCCGTCAAATGTTGACCGTTCCGTTTCGATCTGATTGGATTTGAATCATCGGTTCGATTTAATCGATTTTAAAAAATATTTTTAAATATTAAATTTACCAAGATATATACTCAAGTAAAATAGTATATTATCATTGATGATAAATTTTATGATCGAATAATATGTACTTTTTTTGCTTATGATCGACGATAAATGAACGAATTATTTTAAACATTTGGTTAATTTTCAATCAAGAAAACCGAATCAATCGATTGAGCCGCTTTGGCTCGATTCGATTTAAATATCCGATTTGATTTAATTTGATATCGGGAAAAGAAATACTCAAACGAATCAGATCAGAAACACGCACGTGTCGCTACCGGTGGTGGGGTCCGCCGTTCTACAGCAGTGACTCACGGTCTCCACGAGATGTCGCCGTCACGTGTTTTGGCACTACTGTTCTTGCACGCTTTTCTACGGGCGCAGCTGCCGCCGGCTTTTTTCCCCCTTTTTATCCTCTTATGTACGAAAAGTACGAGTGCAAACGAACCAATACAGTTCACAAATAATTCAAAACTATACTACGTAAAAATTAGATCCAGTTCATTAAATTTGAATAAAAAATAAATTTCGATTCATTATATGAGTCTAGTTTGAACAGACTCTGTTCGGCTCGATAAACTTCTGAATAACTCGATTAAATATTATATTATATATTTATTTTTAAAAATTAAATTTTAAGTATTAATATTTATATATTGTCACTTAAATAAATTAAGTAATTTAAAAATTGAGTTTAAACTTATATTGAGTTTCATAAATAAGTTAAATCTAAAGTTTCACAAATAATTTTTCATTGATTTTGAGTTTATAAAGGAGTTTGTATATAGCTTAAGTTGAATATGAATTGAATTTTAGTCTAACTACTACTCGAGTTCGAGCTCGACTCGACTCCATTAATAAGCGAATCAACCTTGAACAAGGATTCCACATACTCACTAAAACTCGAGTTCAAATTCGAACTCGTGTAAAATAAACGAGTCGAGCTTAAAAACCATACTACTCGACTCGTTTGCACCCCTAACGAAAAGAGAGAGCCAAGATTCGATCGGCGTTCTGTTCTATGTACTGGAGAAATCAATATCCCCCCGTCGCGGTAAAAATCCCGTCTTTGACCGCCGACGGTATCCACGCGAGCCCAGGGTCAGTCTCGTGAGAAGACGTCGATAGTTAATACCCACTCTGTCTTTTTGCGGTCGGCTCGGCGGCGATGGAACGTCGCCGTTGCCGCCCGGCGGACATCTCCACGTTGTTCTTCATCCGTTCTTCCCGCTCTCGGAATCGGAGCGAGGAGCACGTCAGACGTGTTCATAGTTTGATTTAACTTAACTTTTGAGTATTTTTTTCAAGTCAATTAATTTTTTAAATTTAATTAAACTGAACTAAATTAATTCGATTCGATTTAACTCGATTCAACTCAAATCATATTTTGTTAAGATACGATAAATAATTTTATTTTATTTATTCTAAATTATATTCTATTAAAATTTAATGTGTGTGTTTATACAATTTGTTAATTTTATCTAACAATGTTTTAAAATAAATTTATTTTTACAAAAAAGATACATAAATATTACATTAAATATACTTAGAATTACTCGTGCGGTTTAATTGGTTAAGTGGAACCGGATAATGAACAATCTTTTTAAGTGCACGTCTCGAGGGAGGCGGCGCCCGTAATCCCCCATCGGAGATGCCGGGCGAGGGCAACTTCTATCTTCGTTTTCGGTCAGTCAACATCTTTGTGTTCATCGATGCAGCCACCCGAGAGGAATCGTCCAAAAGAAGACTGTAGACACGCAAATTTTGCCTATTTGAGGAGCGCAAGATCCATGTTTTCTTAGAAGGTATTCGAGTTTTCCGATAAACAAACCGGACCACTAAGAAAAAGGCCCAAAAATGAAATCTGGGGGCCCAGGCGACCCGTCTATCGGGTCGCCCAGGCGACCCGTGTACCGGGTCGCCCAGGCGACCCCCCTGCCGGGTCGCCCAGGCGACCCGTTTGACGGGTCATCTGCCAAATCGTCCGTTCTGACGGTGGTTGGTGAAACGTCGAATCCGGTCGAGCACGGCAAGCGACCCGATCAGCGGGTCGCCTGCCAAAACAGTGTACGAACTGGGCGAAGTGACCCGTGAGCGGCGCACGCTCGTCCGGATGGTCGGAGTCGACTGGGCGCAGGCGACCCGACTGACGGGTCGCCTGCCACTGTAGCAGACCCCGGGCGGCGGTCGCCAGCTTTCGGCGCACGCGCATTTAATGGCATTTATAGTTCCGCAGGCGACCCGCCAGACGGGTCGCCCAGGCGACCCGGCCAACGGGTCACCTGCGGATTCCGAAAAGTGATTTTTATGCCTGAAATGCCCCTGGGACGCTTGTGCCTATAAAAAGGAACCCCTAACCACTTTCAAAGGGTTGGAAGAGTGTTAGAAGAGAGAGAACGTCCCAAGCTCCCAAGAGAGAGCCTTAGAGAGTTCCAAGCCTCTTCCATCCCTCCCAATTCTCATTGTCAAAGAGATTGAGAGCTTCCCACTTCCATCCACCTCCGTAAATCGACGTTCTTCATCCCGTTTCTTCATCGGCATCCATTGCGAAGCTTCTCAAGCTCCTACATCAAAGGGAGAATCATCATCCACGTCCTAGGAGCTTCCGGAGTCGTCATCAAGCTTCTAAAGCCATCCGAAAGCCTTGCGGGAGCATCCGGGAGTAAACCGACTCGGTGCAGAGGCGACCCGCTGCTGTCGCCCTGTGCGACCTCGCCAGACGCCCTGTGCGACCCGTTCTCCGTGTCGCCCAGCGACCTCGCTGTGTCGCCTGTGCGACCCGTTTGCTGTCGTCGCCCTGTGCGACCCCCACGCCGGGTCGCCCGGGACTCCGCATTGCCGTTTTTGGAGCCGAAACTCGTTTTTCTTCCACAACCTTCTAGCATTACTTTGTTCCTATGTTTTCCATCATAGATCATCATATTTACATGCATATTTAACTTAGTAACATTATATATCATTATCCAAAAATACATAAAATGGGGTGTTGGGAGTTATTCCCAATCCGGTTAGTCTATCTCCATTTGTGGTTTTAGTTCATTCATTTTGCAAGATGCTCCACTATCTTAGTTCTAATCCACTTTCACTTGTCTTCGTGGCTTACTTGTTTTTGTAGGAACAACTAAAGTGCTTCAAGCTCTTTCTTCTCGGCCGGCCGAAAAGGAAGAAGATGGAACCCATAATCTCCCCAACACAATCTCTCCGCTTAGGTACGTTTGGTCATTTTCTTTAAGACTTACATCGTTTCTTGTCTTTTACTCTCGGAGCCCGCGGCTCCTGGCGACCACAACCCTACACCACCGACGAAACCGAAAGGAGGAGCGGCGCTCATCGTTCCGACCCGGGGAAGAAGAGAAGAAGGAACCGGGTCCGGATCGGGGGTTCCACATCTTTTGGCGACCACGGTGGGACCATCTCATGCTTGAAGCAAATTTAGTTGTTCCTCCATTTCCAAGTAAGCCTCTTCTCACTTTCATTATCATCATATTGTCTTCCGTTTCCTTTATCTAGTCAGTCCCCACGTGAATCTTTTTCCGGTTTGGAGAAACAAGTTCCTGAAAGTGTCCTGTTTCCACAAATGACCCCCCCGCCGGGTCATTTCCTGTTTTTATGATTTAGAGCTTTCCGCTTCCTTAAGTCCCTACGTGGATCCACTTGTTTTTTATTCACTGTTATTGCCAAGCATCTTGTCCTTAGTTTACTTTCAAATCCATGCTATTTCGGTCCCCGCGGGACCCCGGTTATTAAGTGCTTTCTTTCGGCTCTGTTTTCTGTTTTCCGCAGTGACCCCCGCCGGGTCACTCGTCGTATCCGTAGGTGACCCGTCCGCCGGGTCATCTACGCTTCCGTAAACTCTTTTTCTCGTTGTAGTCTTTAGTTTTACTTGCTCTTGCTTATTTTTCTTGATTTAAGCTTGCAAAAAAATCAATATTTTCTAGCATCTTTGACTTGTTTAGTTATTGTTCTTGATAGTTTAATCATCATCCTAGTTATTATTTGTTGATCGTTGCATTGTTTTTCTTTCTTATTGTATGCTATCTCATCCTTGCTAAATTCTTGCATTAGATTGCATTGAGTACCGGGTTCGCCCGACTCATTAGGTCATTCGAGACGGGAGGCTCACCCACCTCCCAAAAGACATCTCCATCCCACCCGCGTCTCTTGGTGGATTCCGATCTCTCTTCCGGCAGTTCCCTCTCGGTTGGGTCGATGGGTTTTCACTAAGACCTCCCTAAGTCCCCAATAGTGAAGGATTCCCTCTTCACCGATCGGGCCGGTTGTACCTTTTACCCCAAAAACCCAAAGGTCACCTATCACCCAATTGTTGTGAGAAAAGTGTTAATCCTAGATTGCTCGGCTTTGTGAGAGCATAGGGTCCGACCTATCATTGAGAGGACAATATTCTCTTAAGAAGCTCACTAATCTAAGGATTGAACAAAAAAAAAGCGCGTTTAATCATTCCAAGTCTTTGTTTTAACTTGTTTGTGCAACAAAAGTGAAAATCGAAAAAAAGAGAGGGTTAACCTTCTCACAAAAATCCTTAAAATCTTCCCAAAAAAGAAATCATTGCTTGAGGTAATACCTCTTTGATCACAACAATCAAAAACAAAAAACAAAAAAAAAAATAAAAACAAAAAAAAAATCCAAAGGTATTTATTTTCTGTTACTTGCTTTTTCGCTTTATGCCTATGTCACTCAGGTCCGGACGTGTCATGGCGGACTACTACGAGCCCGAGGAGTTTGACCAAGCGCACGCCGACCCACAAGAGGTCCAGTCAATCCACGAGGGAAACATCTGTGCCGTCCACGATCCCGACCATCCCTACGAAACCGATAGGGTGGGTTCTCCCCTCCTAACCCGATTTCTCTTCAAGAGGCTTTATCACAAGCCAACCCCGATCAACTTGTTCAAGCCCTTCAAACCGCTCTTCGGGGCAAATCTCCCGTTAATCACCCGCAAATGGAGGGACCTCCTCCTATATCCACCCCCGATCCGTGGGTCGCCAACCCGATGTGGTACCACACGGTCATTCACACACCGGTCCAATCGCTCCCGATCATCTCTTCCCGATAGCGAATCTCAACCATCCGGATCCTAATTTGGCGGGGCCATCTAGACCGTTGGTCTATTCTTCTAATCACCTCCTTCATCCCGCATACCCTTCAAAGGCAACCACCTCATCGAGTTACAACCCTCCCCCTCAAAATCCAACACATCGGGCACCTACATATGCCCCGTCTCCCCCAATCACTCGAGAACCAACCACTGATAATGTGGCAATCAACGAACTCAAGGAGCAATACAAGGAGCTTCGCCGCATGATCGACACTCGGTCGACACCCGATGTTTCTCTCCCTTCTCTCCCGATTCTCCGCTTCCCACCCTCCGAATTACCGGTTTTTCGCCGTTACAATGGCACCGGTAACCCTTACATTCATGTTAAAGATTTTCTTTATGAGTCATCTGCTTGGCAAGACGATCGGCAAGCTCTTGCCTATCTTTTTCGAAGATCTCTGGAAGGGCACGCTCTAGAATGGTTCTATTCACTTGACCCCTTGGAGGCCGGCAATTTTGACATTGTTAAACCTAAATTCTTGCAGAGGTACAGGGATAGGATGGGCCCGAGTTATTCAATTACAGATTTGTGGTCAGAAAGAATGAGGGCAGAAGAAGATTTTGTCAAATATGCTGACAGATGGAGGTCCATGGCTGAAAAGTTGGCTGACCCGGTTTCTGAAGCCGAGCAAGTTAAAATGATTATAGCTAATGCCGCTCCAGCACTGAGAAACATACTTGTCATGCACCATCCGGGAACTATGGCAGAGTTATATGAGAGAGCTAGATACATCCAGACTCAGCTTAAAGACACACCCTTGATGAATCTTTATGACCCAAAACCCCGGGCCACCAAAAAGGCCGCCTTCACCACTTCTGGCCCGGTAACTGAAGGGATAGTCAACAATGAAAATGTGAGCTTGGTGGGAAACCCGATCCGTAACCCTCCTCTTCAATACCAGCACCCTTCTCCCCAATACCAAGACCCTCGACCTAACCACAATACAAGAACCTACCAGCAGCCACCTCCTCGACCCCCAAGGCCCCGCTTGCCTCCTCCGCCTCAAAGAACACAAAACCCGGTTAACAACCAACGCCAACGACCCAGGCGACCCAACTACCAACAGGTACCACCACCAAACACATATGGCCAGAAAAGAGTGGGGCCCAAGAGAGAAAACTACCCTCCTCTGCCTTATTCCTTAACTGACATTTTCAACGCCCTAATGGCAGCACAGCAAATAACACTCCCAAAGGAGAGAATGGTTTGGTCAGGAACCAGCAAACACAGACAAATATTGCATCTATCATAGATATCCCGACACAACATAGAAGATTGCTATTATTTTCGGGATTACATTCATGATTTAAATGAACAAGGCAGCATTGATCAAGCACGTATGGGAGAATACATCAGTTCACTCAAAACTCGAGCACCAACTGTACAAGAAAGACAACAGCAACAAGTAAACTTGGGAATAGTGCAAAACCCGCTACCAACACATGCGCCCGCGCCTACACCTGACAACCATCGAGTTGTCCACATTTCAACTTCTTCGGAAGATGCTCGTAACAGAGAACAAAAGTGGCACTTTGAGAACCTCACGCCCACTTTCCCAACTCGCCCACAACCAACCCATGCCAACCGAATTTTACTCACCATACCCCGATCCCCAATTAACCTTCCACCCATTATAAGACCTCCTTCCGCCCCGTTGTACCCAGGACGAACCATAATCCGACCAAGTATAGCCCCATCCACTCCACCACCGCTCCCCCTCGGACCCATCATCCGGCCACCTCCCGCTCAGCCCAAAATCACACCTCCAAATACCAAGAAGGAGCCTCCACCACCTCAACCCACGCCTCTCACTACCCCCACATCCCCTACAACTCTAACTTCGACGACCATCGAGCCAACGACAACTACTACCATCTCCAACCCACCGCCTATCCAACCAGAAACAACCCACAAGCCCACTCAGCCCCAACTCGCCACGGTTCTCAGGAGCGGGCGTATGTTCCAGCGCGTATTCCCACAAGTAGGGGCAACACAAGAACCGGAGGAAGAGGTTGTTGAAGAGCCAGCCCCAGGAACATCATATGACTTGTTAAAGCACTTGGATAAAACGCCAAGACGAATATCCATTCGGGAATTAATCAAGAGGTCCAAAACTCATCAGGAAGTCTTGCAACAATATCTTCAAAGGGTAATGGTACATGAAAGCCTCCCTCCTGAAAAGATTACTGCTGTCCTGGCACCAAAAAGTGCACACCCTGCTCTGACATTCACAAATGAGGAGCTGGCAAGTCCTGATGTCCGTAGGTGTGCCCTATGCCTAACTATTGGTGTCAAGGGAGTGTTACTCACAAATTGCTTGGTGGACACCGGAGCTTCATTAAATATCATGCCACCGGAAACATTAGAGTTATGTAACATCTCCATGGGAGAAATTAATCCCTCAGGTCTCACGGTTACAGCATTTGACAATGTCAAGAGGCCCGCTCAAGGCACGGTAATGCTAGAAGTAGAGCTAGGCCCCAAGATTATCACGGCTGAATTTCACATACTTGAAATGGACCCTACTTACAAGGCTATATTGGGGCGTCCCTATTTGGAGACCCTTGAGGCAGTGGCATCCACAAATCACCAATGCATCAAATTTCCATACAAAGGACAAGTCATCAAAGTATCAAGCTATGTGAGTCCTTTGCCATCTACAACTTCGTGGCTGCCAACCCGGCCGGTGCTAACTTTGATGGAGCTACCAGAAACCGGGGAGTCTTCACAGCAAAGTCAACACAAAAAGAGGGATGCTGAGCACCCCATTGGTCGGCACATCATGAAAATGTAGGGAGATGAAGAAGGACAAGGTGTGGGTAGGAACTCGCAAGGGAGTGACAAACCCACTAAACTTCCTCACCAGAAGACCAAGGGAGGGCTTGGATACCGAGGAATCAGTAAAGACAAAAGGATATATGAACCAGCAACATGGAAAAGTAATATGTCCGAATATTTTCTCCGAGGAGAAGTCATCCAGATTTGCCAGAGGGTCCAAAGATACTGCCATGATATCAACACGAGGCCTAGAAAAAGACAAAGGACCGATAAAGGTGAGGAAGAGCTCTATCTTTCGTTGCACTCATTGTTTTTGGCCGATGAAGAGGGATCAAGTGAAGGAACCAAAACGAACTCAGCTCTGATTCACGGGAGCCGATCCACCAAGCAGTTTTCTTTCCATTATCAATCCATTCCTCGAGGGCCGTCTATTGTCCTTACCTTCTCAAAGCTTTCGATCACCTATTCAACTTAGTTTGTCTCACGGACTCCCCATTCCCTTCAGTAATAACAATGTCGGGCAGCCATCTTTCTCAGACAACATTGGGTCTAGGCAATGCTTCACCGACACTCTTTCCATCGGGCCCGCTAGCCCCTTACATCCGACGCTCCTCCGAGCATTCTCCTCTTTAACCCTCGATTCTATACCACCAAGATCTCGCGCAATCCCAGCAAACCCCGATGATTCAGAGAGCTTGTCGGGTCTCCTCACCCTCTTATCTTTGTGTGCCAACCAGGCACCCGAAAATAGGTCGATCTCCATGATTGATTTTCGCCAAAAAAAAATGTCCTCTTCGCGACTCGCTGGTCGATCGAGGAGACATCTCTCCTGGCCCCGGAGGCCGCCTCTCCCACCACCAACCTAGAAAATCCACTATTTCCCCTTGTAAATACCGCACCTTCACTTTCTGTAGGAGTAGCTCAATCTAGGAAAAGAGAGAAGAGAGTTCCGAACCGATACTTACACCAGCTAGCACGAGCAGCATTAGAATGTACCAAGGTGCCAGGATTTTTAGAAAATCCACTTTCTCTCGGAGAAGTCAGATATGAAGAAAGAAATAACATTGATACGTCCTTAGGGGTATACGAGGTGGCCACCGGAAAGGATTCTGAATCTGAAGATGAAGAAGAGGACATGGCCGACAGCTACGCGTCGGGAATCAAGAGATTCGAGGAACCTTCGGCCGCTGCTGATGAGCCTACTAAGGAATTAAATCTTGGCACACCGGAAGATCCCAGAACTGTCCTCATAAGTGCCAACCTCACCCCTCTTCAAGAAGAGAATTTGGTAAAAGTCTTGCAGGATCACAAAGAAGCCTTCGCTTGGACCTATCAAGACATGCCTGGGTTAGACAATTCCTTAGTTGAACACCGATTAACCCTTAAGGAGGGAGCAAGCCCGGTCAAACAAAAACTTAGAAGATTCCACCCAGATGTTGCCTTGAAGATGAAAGAAGAGGTCGACAAACTACATCAAGCTAAATTCATTAGAGTCGTTCTCTATCCGCAATGGGTGGCAAACATAGTCCCTGTTTTAAAGAAGGATGGCAAGATTCGGATCTGCATTGATTTTCGGGACTTAAACAAGGCCTGTCCTAAAGATGATTTCCCGCTCCCTCATACCGATGTATTGGTTGACAACACGGCAGGTATGAGGCCCTTTCGTTCATGGATGGGTATTCGGGTTACAATCGATCCGGTTAGCCAAGGAGGATGAGGAGAAGACTTCTTTCACCACGCCCGGGGTACATATTGCTATGTGGTCATGCCATTTGGACTAAAGAATGCTGGTGCGACCTATCAAAGAGCCATGATGGCCATCTTTCATGATATGATGCATAAGGACGTGGAAGTATATGTGGATGATTTGGTGGTTAAATCTAGAACCCTAGATGATCACCCAGAAGCTTTGAGAAAAGTTTTACAGAGGGGTGAAGAGTGTAAGCTCAGATGAACCCAAAGAAATGTGTGTTCGGAGTTTCCTCAGAAAATTGTTAGGGTTCATTGTCGCAAGAGAGGAATTGAAATTGATCCCAACAAGGCTAAAGCAATCGCCAACCTCCCGCCACCACGCAACCTCAAGGAGCTCAGAGGATTGATTGGAAGGTTGCAGTTTATCCGGCGGTTCATTTCTCAACATTCCCAAAGGTGCAAACCCTTTTACGAATTAACCAAAGCAGGGGCTGAGTTTAAGTGGGATAGGAAGTGCCAGGAAGCATTCCAAGGACTTAAAGACTATCTAGCAAATCCACCGGTGCTCAGACCACCCGTCCAAGGAAAACCCCTAATCTTGTACATTTCTGTGCTCGAGGGATCTCTAGGGGCAGTACTGGCACAAGTAGATGAAGAAGGCAAGGAGAGGGCCACCTACTATCTTTCCAAAATCTTCGATTCTTGTGAGCTCAAGTACACCAGCATGGAGAAGACATGTTCCGCCCTCGTGTGGGTGGTGCAGAAGCTCAAACATTATTTCTTGGCTCACGAAGTCCATCTTATCGCCCGAATGAATCCAATCAAGTTTCTCCTTGAAAAGTCAGTACTAACCGATCGGCTAGCCCGCTGGCAAAGCTTCCTTTCCCAGTTTGATATCAGCTATGTCCAACAAAAGTCAGTCAAGGGGTATGCTATCGCCGAACACCTAGATCACCATCCAGTCCCTACCTTCGACCCTGTCCGAAATGAATTGCCCGACGAAGAATTAATGTCCGTCCAAATTCCTGATCTATGGACATTATACTTTGACGGGGCTCTTAATTCCCAAGGTAGGGGTATTGGGGTTGTTTTATTGTCTCCTGAAGGCGTAGTCATCCCTCAGGCCTTCCAGCTCAGCTTCCCCGTGACCAATAACATAGCTGAGTATGAGGCATTGCTGGCTGGGTTGAGAGCTGCTCATTTACATGGAGCCACCAAGCTTAGAATAATAGGAGATAGTCAACTGATTCTCCGTCAAGTTCTGGCTCGTTATAGGACCTCTCACCCCGGACTCAGGCCCTACCAAGAGCTTGCTTCACATGTCATCAAACTCTTTTCCAAGCTTGAATTCGTCCACGTTCCCCGTGCTCAGAACATCCTTGCTGATTCTTTGGCATCATTGGCATCATCTCTACCCATTCTGCCAGATGGATCAGAAAAGAATATTTTCGTCCACCGACAAGTTATGCCTGCCCTAGAAGACCCCTATTTCCTCAAGGTAAAAGCCAGATTCGAGGATAAGGACAATCTAAGGCAGAGAGAAGAATTAACTTTGGTCGAGGTAGAAGAGTCGCTCGAAGAAGAAGAAAAGCCTTGGTTCTTTGAAATTGCCCAATTTTGCAAGGATCAATCATTCCCGCCAGGATCAACACCCTCCGAAAGGAAAATCATTAGGAGAATCTCTCAGAAATACGTCTTACTAGGGGGAACCCTATACAGGAGGAGCCTGACCGGAATCTTGCTAAGGTGCATAGATGAAGGAGAAGCCGAACTGGTGCTCAAGGAAGCCCATTCTGGAGTATGTGGGGGCCATGTCAACGCTCAAGCCCTTGCTAAAAAAATCATTCGGCAAGGGTACTATTGGCCCACTCTCGAAGAAGATTGTTCGGTCTTTGTCCGACATTGCCATCAATGCCAACTCCATGCCGACAAAATCCATTCACCTCGCTTCCTCTCTTCACCCAATACACGCTCCATGGCCTTTCGCCATGTGGGCCTTTGATATCATTGGACCCCTTGGAGACCCGAACGCCGCCATCAAAACCAAGTCTTTCATTCTTACGGCCACGGAGTACTTCACCAAGTGGGCTGAAGCAGAGGCATATGCGGAGATCAAGGCATCTACTGTGTGTACCTTCATCAAGCGCAACATTCTCGCCAAAGTTCGGTATCCCTAGCAACTTCGTCACCGACAATGGGCCGCAATTCATCTCTCAAGAGCTACAGACCTCTCGCAACAGTATTGCATAAAATTGCATCATTCATCACCATATTACCCTCAAGGCAATGGCCAGCAGAGGCAACAAATAAAACCCCGATTAAAATCATCAAGAAAACGTGTGAGTCTAGCAAGTTCGCCGATTGGCCGATAAGCCGGTAGACGCTCTATGGGCCTACCGCACCTCGGCACGGACCCCAACAGTCAAACTCCCTATGCCTTGGCATATGGAATGGAGGCCGTAGTCCCATACGAGGTGCTCATACCGTCCCTCCGAGTTCACCTTGATCAGAGATCCCGTAAGTGAACGCAGGAATCTCTCCTTGTGCAACTCGATCCGCCGGACGAAAAGAGGTCGGCCGCCGCCGAACATGCTAGGGCTTACCAAAATCGGCTCAAAAGATTTTATCGTAAAAAGTGATTGAGAGAAAATTTCGAGTCGGAGAAGTAGTGCTTAAAAGAATATTTGTTAAGCCGGGTGGTCCCCGTTCCAACCTTCACCCTAATTGGCAAGCCCTCTTTATAGTTTCAGCTATTTATCCTGGCAATTCTTACAAACTGCTTAATGCTGAAGGAGAAGAATTGAATCATCCGTGGAACGGACTCTTTCTCAAAAAGTATTTTCCATAAAAATCCAAAAAATCATATATACAACAAAATGCTGCGAGAAGAAGAACTTTGCTATCATCCAAGGCTTGCTTGTTACACGGCACAACCATTCAATCAAGGTTAAGGATAAGCACCATACTGCACCCACTTCACGCTCTGATCTGTCATCCGATGGCCTGATACTGGAAGAAGGGATGGGAAACCTCCTAGTGAAGAAGCGACATTCTTATCCGATTCCTTCCACATATCGGTCCACGGCAGGTGCAAGGATTAGAACAAGGAGTACTCGAAAAGCCCGCTACCCTAGTAGGAGGCAACCTCGTAGAGTCTAATTTCTCAAAATAATAGGTGCCAAAAGATGGGCAATGAACCCCTCAGGTCATGAAGAAAAAGAAATATATATATATCTCTGACCTGTCTGAATGAGCACCTGAAATAACCCCAGAGATGAAAAATGGCTCCAAAAGATGGGCAATGGGCCCCACGGATCAAGAAAAAAGAAAAGAAAAAAAATCCGTCTGAATGAGGGCCGCAAAAACAGGGGCAATCAAAAGAAGAGACCCGAAGAGGCCAAATCCCAACAGGTGATTCGGGCATTAGTAGGGAAAACAAATTCGAATTCTTTAATCCTACCGTGGACTTGCCTAAATTTTCTTCCCTCTTAACCACCACGGATAAAGATTGACTAATCTAACTAGGAGGAACCCCTGACCAACTAAAGGTAGAAGGACAAAGGATTCAAGTCAGGGTAAGCTATTTACACGTGATGTTTACCTTTAACCAAGAAAGGAAACGAAAGGATGCTGGGGTACAAGCAAGTCAAAGGATGAAAGATGGTTACTCTCCTCGCACAACAAAAAAATTAATTATCCAAAAAGAAAGAAAAAAAAAAAAAAAAAAAAAAAAACAAAAAAAACAAACAAACAAAACAAAAAAAAAAATGTTATCTTTTGCATCCATGTTTAGTTTTTGTCTTGCATGTTTCCTTTAATGCATCGCATACTTATTATCTTTCCTGTTTAAGAGGGGAAACGCCCCTTGACAAATTGCAAGGGGCTATACCCTAAAAGAAAACTAACGTGCTCTCAAAAGTCTGGACACGCAGGAGAAAGAATGAATCCAATATCACTAACAATCACAATGTACAAGGATAAGGAGAGAGCCGGCACAATCAAGACTCGCCGCTTCCCTCTGGTACAGGATCCTCTGGGGTCGAGACAGGAGGGGGCATCGCCGCCCTCTCATCTCCTCGCCGAGCAGACGCGGCCGCACGACTCCGACTAAGACCCTGCTGGATCGTCATCTGGGAGCCGCCAGAACGGTGAGAGCGCGACTCAGACCGGGCCCGAGCAAACTCCAATGTCAACTGATGCTGCTGCTCGGAAGCCCTCCGCAACTCTGCTATGTGACGCTCCTCCAGGGTCTGAACGCGCTCTGCATGGCGCTCCTCCAATGTCCGGATGCGCTCTGCATAGCGCTGCTCCATCGCACGAGTCTCCTCCATGAAGGCTAGTCGGAGGCCCATCTCCCGCTCACCAGACGGGCGAGAGAGGTCCTCCACCCTCCCTCGGAGGGTGGCGAGCTGCAATTAGACCAAGAGACCTGTCAGAAAGTGTCAAGAAAAGCAACTTCGTAAAGATTCTTTTTATATACCTCTCGCGTACGAGGAGGAGAGCTGCAACTCGAGCTCCCCGATGTGCCTCGATAGCCGGTCAACCTAAAAAGGGGAAGCTGTTCAACAACGTGCAAGGAGAAAAAAAGAAGGAGAGCATCGAACTCACCTCATCACGAAGACTCTGCTCAGAGTCGCGAAGACTCGCTCGGTCCTCGCCGACTCGGCAACTTGATGAAGAAGCTCTGTGTTCTGCAAGAAAGAGAATGTAAGCAACAAGCAAAGGAAAGAAAGACCGGTAGTAAGCAAAGAAGTAGCATACCGCGGCCAACAAATCCGCCCACAAAGTGGAGCGGTCACCATAGGGGACAACCGCTGAGCAGGAGGGCTCCCCCACTGGTGAGGGCCAGGCTGTGGCAGCTCCCTCCGGGAAAAAGGTCGTCGTCTCTGGGATGCCCATCCCGTCAGTGTCCATGGGCTCGGCCTCTCCGGCTCGGCCCCGTAGCTCCTCTAGCTGACGGCGAGCCTCGTCACGCTGAAAAGAACTGAGAGGAATCAATAAAAGCAACAGAAACAAAGCCTGAAAATGACAGAACAAACCTCGTGGCAAGTGTGAAGGAAGCGATCCTCCGCCGCCTGCAGCCGGCGCTGAGCTCGCTCCTCCTTCTCCCGGCGCCTCTCCCGCTGAAAGAAGAAGATAAACGGCATTAGTCTGACAGTCATAAGCAAGCAGCAAGGAAGAGAAAGTGGATCATACCAGGCGCCGGGCCTTCTCCCGGAGGGAGGTCACCTTCTCGCGAAGGTGAACCAGCTCGCTCTCCTCCTCCTCCTGCATCAAGGAAAGTCGCATCATCAGTCATCCAGACAGGTAACAAAAATTCTAAAGAAGAAAGGAAGGGGTTACAAACCTCCGGGTCAGAGAAGAGGTGGCCATAGAACTCAGTGTACTGTCGGAGGTACTCTGAGCTATCTGTGGCCGTGGACGCCACAGGAGTGCCGCCACGCCGCCAGATGTCCAAGGCGGTACGGCACTCGTGTCGCCAGTCCACGGCGACAGTGAGGCCTCGTGACGACCTCCCCACCCGCTCGTGTGGGTCTGGGAAGACCCACTCCTGGTGGAGCCCCAACGAGCGCATCGCAAGACGCACCCATAGAGGCTCCACCTCGTTGAGGCAGATGAGGAAGGTGTCACGACCCAGAACCCCTTGGGCGGCCTGAACCCAAGGCTGCTCCTGCTCATCCGACCCCGCATAAGGCCGCCAAACGACCCGTACCAAATACCGGTTAAAAGAGCAAGGATATTAGAAATATGATCAGAACTAAGGGCAAGAGGCATACCTGATCGTGGGGGAAACGGAGCAGTCGACGGCGAAGGTCGACCAGCTGGACGTCATCGGAACCGGCTGGTCGCTGTACCGACCACCCGCATAGAAAAGGGTACTGGGGCGGGTCCGAGCGGACTCCCCGCCCCAGAGGAAGGTGCATGTAACCCCAGATCTGAAAAAGCAACAAAAAGATAGCCGTTAGTTTTCTTTCATTTAATGATAAATGCTACAAATAAAGCAAGGCATACCTGTAGAAACGGGGTGAACCCGGCAACTGAGATCTCACCACTCTCACGTGCCAGGGACGAGAATAGGTGGGCAAGCATCGCGGCGCCCCAGGCATACTCGCCAACCTGCTCAAGGTTAACGAGTAGGGGCACAAATCGAAGGTGTACCTTGTCGCTCTTCGTGGACAGAAGAAGTCTGGCCAAGAAGAACAACAAGAACCTACGGAGGTCCACGTCTGCCTGAGGAGTACCCTCCTCACCACAGAGGGTCTCCCGAACGCGCAAGACCAGCTGCGCAAGGAAAGCCGGTCTGAAGACCCCTGTCGGCACGGCATCGCGCATACCAACAAGGGCAGCGAAAGGACCCCTCTTGAGGGTGCGCCATCCCCCGGACTCGCCGGGAGGGAAAGTCCGAAGTAACGCTCGAGTTTCCTCGAGTAGTCAGCATAGGACTTTCCCGTCACGGGGAGGCCATGGACACGCAAACCGGTGATGCGTGCCACGTCCTCCAATGTGGGCACCATGTGCCCCCACGGAAAAAGGAATGAGCAAGAGGTGGAATCCCACCTCTCCCTCATCGCCTGGACAAAAGGGAGGTCCTCCCGAATGGCGCGCAACGAAAGAATGGGCCGAAACCCATCCCCTCCAAGCGCACCTTCTGGAAGGGCTGGAGCGCCTCGTATACTATGCCCACCAATTCCCAAGAAATCCTGGAATGAATCTTCTTCTGCAATAAATGGAAGTCTTGTTAGTCCCAATTAGAAAAAAGAAAAAAAATATAAAAGAAAATCATGCATGATTACCGGAACTTTGGGCTCCACATACTGCTCTGGCGCGGCGAAAACGTCATCATCACCGATGTCCTCGTCGGACATCGCAGGCGCCGCGGCGGAGGTAGAGGCCTCAGACGTGTGAGAACGCCGCACCATCTGAAAATAATGAGGTCAAGTTGTCAGTTACATGGAATAATATGAAAAATAAATTTCCTGGGCATTCCGGCGTTTCCGGAATGCCCAGGCGACCTGGCGCCCAGGTCGCCTGGCCAGGCGGCCCGTGCGTCAGGCCGCCTGGGCGGCCCACGCTTCGGGCCGCCTGGCGCAGGCGGCCCGTGCGTCGGGCCGCATGGGCGGCCCGCGCTTCGGGCCGCCTACCTCAGGCGTCCCGAAGCTCAGGTCGCCCTTGCGGCCCGCGCTTCGGGCCGCCTACCGTAGGCGACCCGAAGCCGGGTCGCCCATGCGGCCCGAGCTCCGGGTCGCCCAGGCGACCTGAGCTTCGGGCCGCCTGGGGGAGGGGGCGCATGCGCTCCCTTCCCCGACCGGTTTTTCAACCTACTGACCTCCGATTTCAAAAATTTTCGCGCCTATGAAAAGTTGAAACGACGATCTACAATAGTCGTGAAAGGAATAACGGACCTCGGAGGTCGTAGAAGAAGCAGGAAGCCGCGGAAGTAGACCGTACACTTTTTCACACGGAATCCTCGCCAGAACAAGTGAAAATGAACGGTAAATCTGAGCCCTTTATATAGAAACAGTGAAAATTTTTCTTTCTATCAAAAAATTCTGAAAAAAATCACCAAAAACATTAGAAAAATAGAAAATCTTTATGGGTATCTTCCAATTCCGAGATCGGAACATGGAAGGCCGATTTGGGCCCGGTAGACGCGTCACATCAACCCGGTTATCCGGCACGACCCGAAAAGAGAAAAAGAGGTATTTGCAATCACATAAACATTCTTGTAAGCATGGCAATTAACTTTTTCAAAATACGAAAGTTTTTTCTTGTACATCTCCATGCTAACCCTCTTACAGAGCATACTCTAGTCCAAAATAACAGATAAAAACAGAAGTAATCCATGAAGCCGTCAAGAGAATGGAGCTCCCCGAGATGCGGAAGCCAACCGACAACATTGCCACCGCTCGAACTAAAAGAAGATGTCGCTCATTCGCCTCCACACGCCTCGGCTCGATCCTCGGAATCGGGGAACGATGAAGAAGCTCACGGACCGGCACGTTTAGCCGAAGCGCACATCGATGTGGGTTGTACAACACGAGAAACCTCGTCGTCACCGTAAATAGCTCTCTACCAGAACAAGGCAAGTCCGGAAGAGTGTGCGTGTCACCGGCCGAGTAATGGTAAAGAACCGCCGATGCATGACGGACTCAAAGTAATCCCGCCAATCGCGCCTCGACCGGAACCCGAGGCAATGATCCCAAACGCCTCGCTCGTGCCTCGCTCGTCTCGCCACCCCCGGCCGCAGGACTTCGGGTAAAGGAGCTTGGGAAGCCGGGGGTAGACGCCGTGAACTCGAAGTGAAGATCAGCCCAACAACTAAAAAGCAAGAGGCTACCCGTAAAAAGAACGGCCTAAGCTAGCTTCAGTTAATCCTTGGTAGAGGAAACCAAGAACTGACATAGCCAGCCGACGGCCACTCCATAAGCCCTCCACATGGGCCAGCTGAGCAGAACTGATAATGTCATCTCCTGAAGGGTACAAGACGGTTATCGCGATACATACGGCAGCCCCTTTCAATCCAGACATTAATTGCTCCGCCGAATCACCAGTAGATTCCAAGCAAGAGAGAGTCCAACAGTATAGGCGAGACAAAGTTGACCCCCTCGCCATCCATCAAGGCAATCGCCTCTGAATAAGGCATAAATTCCTGCAATATCTGTAAGCAAGAGCAATCTATGGACGGAGTAAAGAAATCCGGAGATTCGCCCATTTCACCGGCCCTTAGGCCCAAGATGAGCTCCACTTCCTCCAGAAGAATGGAGCATTCAAAATCAGCAAATATGAATGTATGAGTTTCCGGGTGCCATCGTTCCACTAACGCACCCAACATCACAAAATCCCAGTGGTAACGATGTATGCGTCGGAAATGGGCAAGAACGCCCCTTAAGCCCCAATCGTGTAAAATTTCCAACGAATGACGTGTCAACGTCCGCATCAGACGTTCAGCCCATGCAAACTGACCAAAGCGATTGGAAGAAGGGAAGGACGGCAATTCCTGAACAAGGCACAGACAATCAGGAGAAGAAAAAGTTCTGTGGGTACCAGGCGACCCGCCTTCCAGGTCGCCCAGGCGACCCGTCTTTCGGGTCGCCCAGGCGACCCGCCTCTCGGGTCACCCAGGCGACCCGTAGATCGGGCCACTTCCCAGAACAGTAAGGGACACCCTTTGATCCAATGGGTCATGCATCCTCTCAACAAAAGGAGTACGAATGGAGGAGTCTAGCACATGAAAATGAGAGAATGGAAGAGAAAAAATCAATACGCTTACTTCATTGAGATGACGAAGACCCCGGAGGTGATCCGGAAGAGCCGATATGGGTAGAACCGAGCTTTGCCTAGCATATGGCATGTTGGTAACCTCCTTGCTCAAAAATCTCAACACCTCACACTCTAAAGGAAGGTAAAAATGTGGTAGGAGAAGAGACCCACGAGCTTATGGTCTCTTAAAGCCTTAAGTGTGGTCAAAGCAAGTACATGACCACTCATGTCAAGTACATGTCAAGGACAGGCACAGCAGGCGACCCGTCTGCCGGGTCACCCAGGCGACCCGTCTGCCGGGTCGCCCAGGTGACCCGACAGGGGGGTCACCTGGGCGACCCCCCAGACGGGTCGTTTCCTGCTAACAGAACCGAAAAATACCCTTCTTTACTTAAAGGAAACATGCATTCACTACATCAAATGTTCAATAGTCTGAAAATACATAGCTTGGAACTAACATAAGTGCAGGAAAGAGAAAAATCAAGCACGGATCGCCCGGAGCTTCTTCAAGTAACGAGCTTTGCGCGCTTCATCTTCTTCAGTCACCATCCAAGGACTATGTAATTTGCACGTCTTCCACAAAGCAATTGCACTTTGACATTCCTCATCGTCATCCGGTGTTCCAAGGCGACGATCCTTGATGCTCGGAAGGTGCGACACCAATGGCATCTCCTGCCTGCAAAGACCTAATTGGGGAAAGCACCGGTGAGCATTATATAAAACCAATGAGGTACCAGTTATAAGCCGAAGGTCAACTCCCGGGATAAAGCATGCTTTAAGATCCTTCCGGAGTAAAGGGAGTGGCACGCATAAAAAGCTAGCTCGGTTGAGCTTGGATAGATACTGGCGCCAGTCTTGGCGGGTCTTCACTGTAGGACACTTGTTAATAACTTTCTCTTCCATGCCAAGAACGGAGGATAAAGAATGCAAAGGGCTGCGGAGAAACAAACGCGAGGCCGGAACAATCTCCTCGGCAACATCAAATTTGAAGTGAAGTTCCGCCCAAGAAATTAAAAGAAGGATGCTACCAAACATAGGACGACCGAGGCATGCCGCAGAAAGCCCCTCATATAAGAAGCCCAAGACAGACGGGGCAATGCGCTCTCGGCGCCACAACCCCCAAATACAAGGCAAGGAACTCGGGGCAATCCAACCGTCCTCCGAAGGGTAAAGGAAAGCAGAAACAGCACAAGTCACCACTCCTTTCAACCCACAAATGAGATTGTCAGAATCTTCAGAAGCCTTGTCCATGCTCTTGATAGACCATGCTAAGAGACCTTCAAAGGAAATTTTGCTACCGACAATCAATGAACAAGCTTCCACTGGAGTCATAAGTTCCTCTAAAAACAAGTAAGCGGTCAAAGGAAAAGGTGGGATAAACATGAAATCTTCTTGACCATAAGGAGAATTTGGGAGGCCTAGCAACATTTCAACTTCTTCAAGAAGGATGGTGCATTCAAAAGTATCAAGAATAAACGTGTTAGTGTCCGGTGCCAACACTCAACCAAGGCTCCCACGAGAGCAAAATCCCAATAATATTTAGAGCAATTCACCACATGAACGAAGAAGTCGGCCATGCCCCATTGTCGAAGCACATGGCGAGCTTGCAAAGTGATATACGGGATAATGCGGGAGACCCACTGACATGAGCCATAGCGACGAGCTCCCGGAAATGCCGGAGGATTCTGAATATGCACATATAAAAGTGTCAGCAATGCGCAGGTGACCCGCCTACCGGGCCGCCCGGGCGACCCGTTCACCGGGTCGCCCGGGCGACCCCATTTTCGGGTCGCCCGTGCGACCCGTATGTCGGGTCGCCCAGGCGACCTGATGCCGGGTCATTTCCGGATGACAGATTTAAATCCGAAAATAAGAGGAAAAGAGGGATCCACATAAGAAGGGGATAATTTTGTAGGAAGAAGAAATAAGATACTTACAATTCCAGCCACTATTCTGTTGAAGATGTGCCCCGGAACCTCCGAAAATCGTCTTGCCTTCTTCGGGTGGATGAATCTTGAAGGATGAAACATTGTGAGAGGAGTAAGAGAGCTAAAAGAGAGAGAGAAAGTATGATGTTCTCACAAGAGGGGCGAGTTGGGGGCTTAAAAGAAGGAAAGGAACTGCTCTGCGCTATATTCAAGGCTGAAAAGATGTCCAGAGGTCTAATCTGCCTGCTCTGACGACGGGTGCAGGCGACCCGGCAGACGGGTCGCCCAGGCGGCCCGGCAGACGGGTCGCCCAGGCGACCCGGCGGACGGGTCACCTGGGAATTCTGTACACTTGTCGGCTGTTATTATATGATTGAACGTTGAAGACCTCGAATTCGGGACAGTTGAGCTTGAGAACCCCCTCAACAAAAACAATGATGGTTCAACTGTTTCTAAACTCGCGGATATACCAAAGTCTTATGCACGGGGACGATGGTTCTCTTCAAGAGTATCCTGACCCGTTAAACATAGGACCTATATCTTCAACTATTTGCTTATTTTTGAGTTTGTTTTTCTATTTTTCCCCACAAAAAATATATAAATCATGCATCATGCATCGCATACCCTCCAGACACTTCAAACGAGCTGTATTCCGGTGTTCCGAAAAGTTTCTCGCCAAGATTCAGTGAATTCTAAAAGAACATGGAGTCATTCCACTCCGGACAAAATCGGTACCCATGCAAGGACCAAATGAACTCGGAAGATATAGCCCCGAAATGATTGGATGTTCACTCTTTATTTTCGTTAGTTTAGTTAGCCCTTCTCGGTACAAGCACACCACAGAGCTGGGCCGCTAACCGAGATGAACTCACGAGCCACGACTCGGAGGTCCCCCACGCTGGGGGGCAGGCTTCTCCCTTTATGTTCGTGCCCGCGGCACTGCATCCATCCAATCAATGACGGAAATTATCCGAAGAGGACAAATGGGAACGGCAAAGGACCGGCAATGTCCGCCCATTGCCCAATTAGGCAGTAGCCTGCGTGTCTAAATCTACACCTTGGTGCCACCTTTTCAGTCCGCGCCATTGCACGCCGCTACGCCTCATTACATTCATCTACGCTTCATTCCATATCGCTCCCCTACAAAGCCGACACCAAGGCGAGGCAAGCTGTAGACACGCAAATTTTGCCTATTTGAGGAGCGCAAGATCCATGTTTTCTTAGAAGGTATTCGAGTTTTCCGATAAACAAACCGGACCACTAAGAAAAAGGCCCAAAAATGAAATCTGGGGGCCCAGGCGACCCGTCTATCGGGTCGCCCAGGCGACCCGTGTACCGGGTCGCCCAGGCGACCCCCCTGCCGGGTCGCCCAGGCGACCCGTTTGACGGGTCATCTGCCAAATCGTCCGTTCTGACGGTGGTTGGTGAAACGTCGAATCTGGTCAGGTACGGCAAGCGACCCGACCAGCGGGTCGCCTGCCAAAACAGTGTGCGAACTGGGCGAAGTGACTCGTGAGCGGCGCACGCTCGTCCGGATGGTCGGAGTCGACTGGGCGCAGGCGACCCGACTGACGGGTCGCCTGCCACTGTAGCAGACCCCGGGCGGCGGTCGCCAGCTTTCGGCGCACGCGCATTTAATGGCATTTATAGTTCCGCAGGCGACCCGCCAGACGGGTCGCCCAGGCGACCCGGCCAACGGGTCACCTGCGGATTCCGAAAAGTGATTTTTATGCCTGAAATGCCCCTGGGACTCTTTTGCCTATAAAAAGGGACCCCCTAACCACTTTCAAAGGGTTGGAAGAGTGTTAGAAGAGAGAGAACGTCCCAAGCTCCCAAGAGAGAGCCTTAGAGAGTTCCAAGCCTCTTCCATCCCTCCCAATTCTCATTGTCAAAGAGATTGAGAGCTTCCCACTTCCATCCACCTCCGTAAATCGACGTTCTTCATCCCGTTTCTTCATCGGCATCCATTGCGAAGCTTCTCAAGCTCCTACATCAAAGGGAGAATCATCATCCACGTCCTAGGAGCTTCCGGGAGTCGTCATCAAGCTTCTAAAGCCATCCGAAAGCCTTGCGGGAGCATCCGGGAGTCCGTTTGCCAGGTCGCCCAGGCGACCCCCTGCCAGGTCGCCCAGGCGACCCGTTTGCCAGGTCGCCCAGGCGACCCCCACGCCGGGTCGCCTGGGACTCCAGATTGCCGTTTTTGGAGCCGAAACTCGTTTTTCTTCCACAACCTTCTAGCATTACTTTGTTCCTATGTTTTCCATCATAGATCATCATATTTACATGCATATTTAACTTAGTAACATCATATATCATTATCCAAAAATACATAAAAAGGGGGTTGGGAGTTATTCCCAATCCGGTTAGTCTATCTCCATTTGTGGTTTTAGTTCATTCATTTTGCAAGATGCTCCACTATCTTAGTTCTAATCCACTTTCACTTGTCTTCGTGGCTTACTTGTTTTTGTAGGAACAACTAAAGTGCTTCAAGCTCTTTCTTCTCGGCCGGCCGAAAAGGAAGAAGATGGAACCCATAATCTCCCCAACACAATCTCTCCGCTTAGGTACGTTTGGTCATTTTCTTTAAGACTTACATCGTTTCTTGTCTTTTACTCTCGGAGCCCGCGGCTCCTGGCGACCACAACCCTACACCACCGACGAAACCAAAAGGAGGAGCGGCGCTCATCGTTCCGACCCGGGGAAGGAAGAAGAAGGACCGGGTCCGGATCGGGGGTTCCACAAAGACGGCTGGGTGAATTCCATCGAAGAGAGTAAGGTTGTAAATTGGTCGGATTCGGTCGTAAAATCATCAGAATCTGATTCCGATTCCGCTAAAATTAAGGGATTTCGATTTCAATTCCGATAATTTCGAAAATATTATGCTTCGATTCTGATCCGATTCCGATTCCGTCATCGAAATCGAATTCGAATCCGATAATTTACAAAATATATATCAAATATTATTTTCATTCAAAAATAAGTTAATAATTCACGTATAATTATTAAATTTTGATATTATTTCTTTAAAAATTTATTTTTATCATTTTATATAACATATTATATAATTTATTTAGTTTTTTTATTTAATTATATTTATATTTATTTATTTATTATTTAAATTAGATTAAATAAAATGGAATCAACTAATTCTGATTCTGATAAATTATTAAAATATTTTATTTTAATAATTTATAGGATAAAAAACAAATTTTATATCGGTTAATTTTTATCAAAATATCGAAACACCGTTTACACCACACCACCGAGAGAGAGCCACTGAAGGAAGCAGATGCTGTGCTCAGAGGCTCGTTCGGGGCAACGGAAGTGTACCGGGGTAGGGATGTCAATGGTTACCGATTATCCGATTATCCGACCCGTTCGTTAGTTAACGAACAGTCACTACAAGAAATTCGCGCTTTACCTACGCAAAAAAAACGTAGGTATAGACCATTTTCCCGTAGGTAAAAGCCTTTACCTACGGAGCTACCTACGGACCCATCCGTAGGGCTAGTACATGTAGGTAAATGTTTTACCTACGGACGGATCCGTAGGTATAGTACTGGTACTATACCTACGGGTAAACATACACCGGTTGGTATAGTTTGTACTATACCTACGGATCCGTCCGTAGGTAAAACATTTACCTACATGTACTAGCCCTACGCGACCAGTCCGTAGGTAGCTCCGTAGGTAAGATTTTTACCTATGAGAAAATGGCCTATACCTACGATTTTTTTGCGTAGGTAAATCCCACAAATATGATGTATACCTATAGATGATCTTCTCTTTACCTACGGGTGTAATATCCATAGGTAATATATCCAACTACATAACTAAAGCCTGATCTTCGACCAGAATACATTTCACTCATTGCACTCCATACATTCCACTCATTCCAGTTAATACAAACACAATTCACACAAAAACTCACACAACTTTCAAAAGACCTCATCCCTCAATCTAATCTAAATTTTGACAACACTTCACAAATAAAACACTGAAAAAAACAGAACCTGCTCATTGCAATTACGACTTGATCAAAAACATAACTTCATTCACCTAAATATTCATATATAATTCACAACCTGAGCAATGACTATAAGCACAAGACTTTGTTGATATAGAAACCATAACAGTAGTTTGTTGATGCATTCTAATAAACAAGTAAAACATGTTTACCAATCGGCATTGAAAATATATCACTATAAGCATAAGCTAAATTCTATTACCATCGTGACCAAAAACGGAAAATGACTAATATTTTACCTGATGTCCTCACGTACGCAGGTATCAACATTTTTGAAGTTGTAGTGGGCACATAAGAAAGATCTTGTTGTTTCAACTTCAACAGTAGGAATCGCAGAGCTCCAACACAAAAAATGAAAGTAATAACAGAAAAAATGATCACAATAGAAACAACATCGTCACTTACATTTTCTTTTCTCTTTTTCTTCACATCAACACCAAGAGGCTTTATTGTCATTGCATTAACATCAGTATCCAAAAGCCCATTCACGTTCATATTAGAAGGTGGCAGAGGTGGCGATGATGGAAGTCCTACATAAAAAGAGTCAAATCAAGATTGGTATTCCAGACTTAGTTAATTCCAACATCTAAAGCACAACAATGAAGATAAACAAAACTGAACCATTTCATTAAGCAACATGAAAAAGCTGCATAAAACATCTTTTCTTGAATGTGAAGAAAAAAAGTACTACATAAGAAGACCCAACTAACCACATATCTGTACGTTTACATCAGGAAGATATCTCATAGAATAAAAAAGTATTTCATGTTGACAGGAAAACAAGATGCGGAGTAAAAACTTTACCTATGATAACACACTATCTACAGTACGCATTGCCAATATCCTCCAATACACGAAGCATCTCCCAGGATGTAGGTAGAACGGTAAATTATCCTGTAATGCTGTTTTATTTCATGAATGAACAAATTGTGACCCCGTAATATTATTAGCATAGACAAATAAACATTACTCATAACACGAAGAAATAACCAACCTAGTATCGGATAGAACTGAGAAATATGAAATTAAGGAAATCTATACTCCTTTACCAGACTGAAAGTTTGTGCAAAATCCTAAGCAATTTCTCCCGAGAAACAAAGCATGCACTTTTCTGAGGTGTCTTTGTTGTGATAAGTGGAGATCCCAGCTGAAAGAAACCGTCAAGTTCACAATATCCTCAGTTATGAGTAAAGAGACATTCACAATATTTAAAAAAAACATTTTGATGATATGACGATTTAATGATCAGGGATGATTGATGCAACTGGATCATGACAACGAGCATTTAATTAAATGCTCTTATGGGTCATTTGGAGTGCATAGTAATGTACAAGAGATGATAGCTGCAGAAACATAACACATTAAAAAAAATCTTATTGTGAAATAAAATGGTGAATCAACAAAATCCCCTTGGATTATTGTTAGAAGAAGTTGAGAACTAACACAAAGATTAAATCGGGGAAACATATAGAAGAACAATGTCACAAATGTGAACCAGATAAATATACTTACCTTGGGTTTTGGATGATTATAAAAGACATATAAGGTAATACCCAATAGTTAACACTATCTTCCATCCATCCTACTGAGTGAAAACACTCAATCTTCTTACAACAGAACCTGCTAATTACAAACAATTAGAAAAAAATCTAAAAAAATAAAACTTACTCATCAAACATTCATACATCTGTTATATACACCATTCACAACCTTCCTATATATAGACCAACTTCAAATCAGAGTGATACAATAACCATGTCTGATTTATAAAAAAAAATTCATAAATAAAGTACACATCACAAGCTTGAAATATATAAAATAAGAACATGAAACATACTCTTCTATAAATTTAGATGTACGAATGATGAAAGTTAAAGTGAAACTCATACAATATCTTCTATGAAAGTAATAAGAGAGAACATGGTCCAGTTATCAAACAAAATCAAGCAAGCATAAGGACAACACAAAGTAAAAGTCCTCTCGAAATGAATGTATTTTCTTTGACACAAAGACCATATTCAGTCATACCATCTATGCAGATAAATGATTTCATTCTTCCAAGAAAAATATAATTTTATTCCTCTTAATCAAGAGAGCACTTTGATTCTTTTATTTCCATCTAAAATACAGAACTTACATTGCACTTCAAGGTTTTCAAATGCTGAAATTCCCTCAAGAGATTTAGATTTGATGAACTTGAAGAATCAATCATAAAATAAAAGAAATGAGAAGAGAGTAAACAGAGTTTCTAACCTTACTTGTGTAGTTGTCCAAGATAGCAAATTTTTGACCAAGTAGCCTTCAATCCAAGATTTGACCAAAAATAGATGATGTTCCAACAAAAGTATGAGTCTAGTATATAAGGAAAGTCATTGCATCCTTCTTCTATCAATTCATATGACAATAATACCACCAAATAAAGAGTATTTTTCTCTTGACTTGCTGAAACCCTGTCATAGATGGCTATAAGTATTCAAGTTACATCTCACCACAAGTTAAATAAAAGAAGTGCTTTAAGTTATATGGACATATACAATACCAAGGACTAGAAGAAAAAATGAGAATATAAAATCGTTGATTCTGCGTAGCGACAGACACAGATGATGTTATGCATATCATTTTTACCCCCAAAAAAACAAGGTTTGGGTATATCATGCATTAATTTAGAGTTAGTCTTCTTGATCATGCACCAGGAATCAGCACTTGAAAGAGGGTACGTAATTTTTACAAACATGATAAAAATGCATCTTTTATTACAATTCGCATTCAACCCGAGATTATGTGTTTGTGACCGTTAATGTAAGAAGTCCAACAAAGGCTTCGTCATTAATTAACTTTTTTTCTCTATCTTCTATTACTTAAAATTTTACTAAGTTTTTTTTTCACATTTTACCGCTTCTCTTTCAAGTTGTGCACTAACCTTTTAATAATTAGTAATCTCTCTGGATTCGGGTCAACCGATCGAGTCGCGGTAATTCTCTCCTCCCCCACACGAACCCCATCCCATTTGCAAGGAGGCTTACTCTTGATCTCTTACTAATTAATCTTTTATTTATGTTTTGTTCCGAAGTGTTAGTAAACTGTTAGTAATACACACGTAAGAGATTAATAACAAAAAGAAATCATTATCAAGAGCTTTAAGTGAGGCGCGCGCGCGCGCGCACACACACACACACTTAAAGCTCTTGATAGTGTGTGTGTGTATTGCTTCTTCGGATGTATATAATTGATTAGAACAGATTACTAACAAGTCGAATTAATAATGAGAAAGAAGCGGGGACGTACGTGATCGGTCTTGAATTAATAACCAAAATTCGGTTGTTTGGACCTCCAATGAGCACCAGGTTGCAGTTGTCCGTGAGGTTAATGCCGGTGACAGACTTGCCGGATGTGCTTGGTAGACCACACTTGTCCTGTCAGCATCCGCCAATACCAGATCCCCGTTGGAGCCCAGCTGCGGCGTGGCATTTTTGCCCACGGAACGGCCCCTGTTCGCCGCCCACACCACCTACGGGAACCCGATCGAGGCTAGGGTGATGTCGCCGCCGCTGTTGGCCTGGACGATAAAGATGAAGAGCACGAAGGTCTGGCAGGCCCCCTTGCAGTAGAAGCCGAAGGCATAGCTAGGTCCAAACCGTTCCCTATTTAGTCAAAGGAGGAGTGACCGCACCTGCGACCAATCCTGGAAATCGACGACGAGCCCACTTCACCCTTCGCGAGCCACCCAGTGGCGAGCATGCTCCGCAAGCTCCCTCGTTGGTGCACGAACTCCCCCACTGGCGATTCACCCCCGGCAGCGATCCCCCCAACCCCACGCACAGTAAATCCGGCCCTGAGAACCTCCTTCTCGCTGAAACCCCTCATCACCGCAAACAGCTCCTTGTACGAGAAGCGGCTCCGGCCGTATTCCAACTCCAATCTTCGAACAGCTCCGATAATCTGGCCCTTCTCCTCACCAGCTGCGCGGTGGTCGCAGAGAACCACCGCCGGGATGATCGCGGCGGAGAGAGAAATCACCAGGGTCTTCGAGCTGCCGCTCGCCGCCATGGGTTTTGGGGGGATTGCCGGAGGAGAGGAGAGATTGAGTGCCGGAGCTTCACCGTTCAGCTTGAAGCTCCAGCCGAGATGTAGTGGGAGGACATGAACGGGTCAGAGGAGGCGGAGAAACCGCCGAATATGCGACGGCTAGGTCAGGGGAGAAAGGCATCGAAGCAAAAAGGGGAGAAATTTCAGAGCCGTATTGAATTTTGGAGGGGGCGAGGGGAAGGGAAGCGGGAGAGAGACATGGAGACAAAGTAGGAGATTTCGGGAGTTGGTTCAACGAGCGAGAGGGCAGACAGAGTTTAAGTGTATTTTTATTAATATATTTTAAATTTTAAATATTATATTTATTATTTTATATTTGATTCATTATTTTATATATTTGATATATTTTTATTAATATTAATATAATATTTTTATATTAGCATTTTTATTAATTTTATTTTAAATATACTAGTTTTATTATATTATTTATTTTTATTATTATATAATAGATTAAAGATGTCGATTGATTGATTAGAGAGTTGATATTTTTGACACTATTACTCACTAAGGTCAGTCCACAAGTGTTAGTTGGTAGATAAAGTTGTTCTTTTATAGTTAGCAATTTGGACGGTGGGAAAGAATTTTGGTATATTTTAATATATTTTAATATATTTATTATTTTAATATGTTTTATTTAATAAATTATATTATTAATAGATAAAGTAAAGACTATTTTTACCTACTGATTTTTACATTAAGACATTGTTTAAAGATTTTTATTATTATTTTATGGTTTATTTATTAATACATTATTTTTAAATAGTAATATATGTATTATATTATATATAATACATTATTAAATTATTTAAAATCTAAAATTATGTTATTTATGTATTATTAAATTATTATTATTAACCTATTTATATTATTGTATCACATTATTTATTATATTTATTTATTATATGTGTAATGTTTCCTATTTTTCTAAAGAATCATAAAGAGTACATAAAATACATGGAATAACAATATAATGTAACATTTTGGTAAAAGTTGAAGGAAACATTTTATAGTCATATTCCTCAATTTTTCAAAATTTTCAAATTTTTTTTCTTTTTAATGTTTTCCAAACAATTTTTATATTTTTATGTTATAATAATAAATTCCCCCTGATCCGACTTGGTCAGACTCATTCAAATTTGGGGCCGACCTACCTTAAGCCAACCCCTGACCCGAATTTTCTTGATAGGTAAAACTGTTTTCTTGTAGTAGGTGATCGAGCGAAAGATGAATGAGATAAGTTTTAAAAAATATATAAAATTTATTTAATATTATATATTTATTTAACATTATATATGTTTATTTCATATATTATATTTTTATTTTTATTATTTATTTTTAATATTAGTATTAATATTAAATTATATATTAATATTTAAAACTAATATATTAGTATCTAATATATTTATATACTAATATATTATATACTAATATATAATATATATCAATATACTAATTGATATATTATGTATTATGTATTACGATGTAATATTCAATTATCACTAAATAACTTTTATTATTATGTTATTGTATTTATACATATATATATTTAATAATATATATTATAATGTAATATTAAATTATCACTAAATAATTTTTATTATTATATTAGTTTATATATTTAATATTATATATTATAATGTAATATGTCATTATCACTAAGTAAATTTTATTGTTAAATTATTGTATTTATATATATTTAATTTTATGCTTAGTTAATATTTAATAATTTTATTAATAGTATTATATTATTTTATATTCGTATCATTATTAAATTATTTGTATTATTATATTACTCTTTTTATTATATATTAAACATTTTACACATTTGTTTATTATTTTATATTTTATTATTATTAATGTATAATAGATTGTTAATATTATTAATAGTCATTATTTTATTTTATTGAATGAGATTTGACATTTATGGCACAACATATTTACCTACTGAGGTGAATCTGTAGGCACTCCATAGGTATTGTTGAATTTACTTACGGATCACGAAATTAGTAGGTATAAGAGTAGGTAAACATAACTTTTACCTACTAATTCTTACCTACGGACAATGTTTTGGTAGGTAAAACGAAGATTTCTTGTAGTGAGTTAATGGATAGTTAAAATTTTCCGAATAAGCTATCCGTGTTCGTTTACCGATTAACCGTTATCTTAGCAGATGCGGTCATGGATACACCATAAAACGAACCAGAAAACCGTTATCCGTATTCGTTAATTAATATATAATACAATAACTCACAATTTATGGCATCTAAACATATATATATGTCCCATCTAGAAAATCTTATTGTCCTTAACTCACCGGTTCACCCTCCTCCTTGAGACCTTAACATTCGACAAACCTTGCCCTGACGTCCTCTTCCACTTCTTGATGGTGCAATCCACGTACACACTTTTGTTGCAAATCGACTATCTCATATTTTATGTTAAACATGTATTATTTTGGATATGTAATTAAGATTTTTTTTCTATCTCATATTTTGTGCTGCACATCTAATTATTTATCACAGACAAAAAAATTATTGTTACTATATACTTGTAAATTATTTTTTGTATCTCATGTTTTGTGTTAGATATATAATTAAGAATTTTATTTTTGTTCATTGCTATAAATAGATGTTTTGATTGTAATCTATATATATATTTTTATGTGTGTTTTTATCGGTAAAATTACCTTTACTTTTTTATTTTGCTGAGTTGTATCGTACACATGTTATTTCTTTATATATTCGATAATCGTCCGTTATCCGACCGTAAACCGTTTTTAAGCGGATAGAACAATGCGGTTCGCGGATACACCCGATACCGATAGTTAACGAACAGCAAGTGGATACATATTTTTTTTATAGGATACAGATACGAATAATATTATTATTCGACCCGTATCCGACCCGTTGACATCGCGGCAACACGGGGGTAATTTTGGTATTCACAAGATATGCCGACGGTACCTTAACAAAAACTCGACCCCGGGGATCTAATAAAAGGATGGAGTTGACATGATCAAAAGTAATGGGCGGATGGACCTTCTGTTAAACTGATTTTGTTAAATGAACTGGCCTGTAATTTTCTGTTCAATAGAGAGTACTTGTGCTTCTGAACCCAACGGGCGTCCCCTCGACCGACGTACGAGTAGCTGCGTCGCCGCGGGTATTGCTCCGGCAGCGATCACAGGTATCAGGGTGCAAGGACCCGCCGGGAAAATTATTTACTTTCGATTCTGTCTTGATTTAGATTTAATTAAAATTACGATATTATACTCTTTGCGCATTCTGATTTTATTATCGAAATCAGAATAACAAATTCGATAGTTTTTTAAATCTGTAGTACATATGAATTTTTATGAAAAATTAATAAATGGATTTTATTTATTTTATCACTAGTTTTTCAATATAATAATTTTATTTTTAATTTTTTAAAATTCATATATTTTAATTTTAATCATATACTTATTAAAATACTGATTTATATGCTATACCTATATATAAATAGAAACGAAATTGACCAAATATAACCGTGATATAAAAATATATTCCAAATGTTTTAATTCTTCTCGGATCAAAATATACAAATATGGAATACCCTTTTCACCTCTTCCTAGGCATGTGGGTACGTGTACAACTTTCTTTTTCTTTTTTTTTTTTTGAAACGTTGAGTAAATAGGATAATACTATGTTACATACTTCCTGTTGCACCATGAGGCAAGGCAGGGACTCAACTTGCGTAGACAATGGAACATTTGATAAAGATGTTAAAGCCCATCTAGCCAGTAAGTGGGCAGCTGCGCTTGAACACCTAGGGCTGAAGATGATGGAGACGATCGACGGGATCAAGCACCGACGACTCTCCAACACGAAGGGATGAGCTTTCCAAAGGTCCAGCCCTATTTTGTTGATGGCTTCCACTACTTTTAGTGCATCACTCTCAACAATAGAGAGATTGTTTCGTAGAAATTCCCACGAGCATGCGTTAAAGATAGCCTCAGCTTCCAAAAATCTGGAGATCGACAAACGACGAGGTACAGTTCTCCATTCCACTAGTTTTCCATGATAATCTCTAGCTATTATGCCTAGCCCCCATCTGGCCATTAGATGTTGCATCTACATTTACTTTGATATATGAGTACAGCGGTGGCGACCATCCTCTAACTCTAGGTCTTGCATCCAATTTAGCTTGGAATAGAAAAAAAAAAACTTTCGTCTGGGTTGACTTGTTGATCTATATAGGATTTCAGTGGAGGTACTTTAAGGTGGACGCACATTGAGCCTTTCAAATTTGTCACATAATGGTGAGTCCTAACACTCCAAAAAATGTTTCAGTGATTGTGTTGGAGGATCCATTCAAGGAATTGTTTGATGACTGAGTAAAAACTTTCTAATACTCAATCTTTATTGAAGCCTAGCCAGGATCCGAACCACACAGCCTTGCTACGGAGGCAGCCGAACATAATATGATCACCACTTTCAGGCTGGGAATTACATACTACACAATAGTCATGTAGTCGAGCACACCTCTTTGTTGTATTCTCATTTGTGGGAAGAGCGTTCACTAATCCTTTCTAGACAAATAGGATAATCCTTTGAGGGAGATTTTTATTTACCTTTGGATGCCAAAGAGCTTTTCAGATGCTATAGTCAGAAGGATCTGAGAGAAACTCAATATCCTATGTAGACACGCAATTTTGGCATAGTTGGAGAGCTTAAATTCTTGTTTTCGTGAAGTATATTTGAGCAACCTTTCGAGTGAACCAAGTTTTCCGGAAAAATCAAGTTTTTCGGCACATTTCGAAGTAGATCGATGGGGCGTTGACCAGGTCAACGCGCCCTGCTTATAGGGCACCTGGCGCCCCTAAACCCTATAAACAGGGCGCCAGGCGCCTTACTGATGGGGCACCTGCATCTGGTCTGACTGACTGGACAGGTTGATGGGACAGTTCTGCAGATAAAGTTGCCCTATTCTTGCCTATAAAAGGACCCCCATTTGGAAGGTTTAGGACAGACCAAGGGCGTCCCTCACCTCCTCTCATCCACCACTACACATCCCAAGCCTTGCAACCCCCTCCAAGCTCTCAAACCATCCCAAAACCATCTCCCAAAACCCAAAAAAATCATAGTTGCTTCTTGAAGGGATATTCCAGCAGAATGAAGTTACCCTCTTTTGTGCTGTAGAAAGACCCTCATATGAAGGTTTTGGACACCCCAAGTCCGTCTCCCACCTCATCTCATCCACCACTACGAATCTAAGCCTTCATAGCACCATCTCAAGCCCTTAGAGTATCCCAAAATCCTTCCCCAAAAACTCAAAAACCTGCAGTTTCCTTCTTCAGAAATATGATTTTTCTCCAACTTTGAGGGCCTCTACACTCTATTTCTCTTACATCTAGTACCAAAACACTCTTCCATTAGATTCACTTGAGTATTGGATGCTTGAAGAAGTCCTTTTTCCGTCTTGAAGGTCTTCCTACACTCCGGGGCGACGCCGCGAAGAAGGGAAGAAAATCTGCTGAAGCCAGTCCCTGGTGCCCTATAAATAGGGTGCTTTGACTTTTGTCAACGCGCCCCATCAAGGGGACACCTGCAGCAGGCGCCCCATATATGGGGCACTAGCAGGGGCAGACCCCTTTTTGCATTTTTTTTGAGTTTATTTACCTTTCTGGTCGATCTTTTACTCCCCCCTTTCATTTTAACCCTCATTAACATGTCATTTAGCATGTATTGAGCCACTCATTTGCAATTTTCATGCATATTTAAACCTTCTAAATAGGGGTTGGGATTTAGTCCCAATCCGTTCAGTTCCTTCCCTCTTGCGCGTTTACATTCGAATTTGAGCATGATACTACACTGTCACTAGAACTAATGGTCTTTTCACTTGTTTTTATGTTTTCTCATGGACATTTTTAGGTAAATCCGGCCGAGGTAGAACTTCAACCGGATCGAAGACAAAGGACTCACTTAGCTCTCTTCTTTCGGCCGGCCGAGAGAGGAAAAGTCGGAACCCAACAATCTCCCCACTTTCAAAGGTACGACGGTCATTTTCATTTCTCCATTTTATTTCTTTTCATTCTACTATATTTTGGAGTCTTTGGCTCCTGGCGACCACACCCACTAACATCCCATCCACCAAGTCACCAAGGAGGGCGTAAGGGGCCGGGAGGGGGAGATCCGCGGATGTCCCATTTCGGATGCTTACACCTTTTGGCGACCACGGTGGGACCGACTTTGCTTTAGTGAGTTCTTCTCTTTTTTTCCTAAGAATGTCCACTTGAAAACATGCTTCTTTTCAATCTAGTTCTCATTTAAGCCATTTCTATTTCTTTGCATTTCTATTTGCTTGCTTACATGCTTGTTTATTTCCTTGAAGCATTATCTTGTTCCTTCCGATTTACTTGCCTTCCGTTGGTACTTTTAAAAACATACAATCTGATTTCTAGCTTGGTTTATCAACTTATTTCACCTTAGCATTTTAGATATCATCTTGTTTCATCTCTTGTTAAGTATACTTGTCTATTTCCTTCTAGGCCTAGTTTTCCTTTAGCAAATCTTTCAAAGCATGCTTAGTTAAATTAATGCTTTCTTCCATCTTAGTTTAATTTCATATCATTGTCTTGTTTACTTGCTTCCTACAACATCTCATTAATCATTGTATGCTTTTATTTTTTTCTTGGTTGCTTCTTATTCCTTGACATTTCACTTGCATTTAGTTTGCATTGGAGTTTCGGGTTCGCCCGTCTCCTTAGGACATCCGAGAAGGGAGGCTCTCTCCTCCCAAAGCCCCACACATCCAAACACCCCTCTTGGTGGTTGCCAACTCCTCCTCCGGGGATTCCCTCTCGGAAGGACCGGGTAGCTTCCATCAAGACCTCTCGTAAGTCCCCGTACGTGAAGGATTCCCTCTTCACTGATCGGGCTGGTTGTACCATTTTATCCCAAAACCCGGAGTACCTATTACCTATCATTGTGAAAAGAGTGACAACCTTAGATTGCTCGGCGTTGTGAGAGCATAGGGTCCTACCCATTTATTTGAGTGGACAATATTTCTCTTAACAAGCCATTAATTTGAGGTTGAAACAAAAAAATTGCGTTAATCATTCCAAGTCTTTGCTATTACTTGTTTGCAAACAAAAACTGAAAATTAAACAAAAATCCCAAAATCACTTAAAAAGAACCAAAACAAAAAATTTGCTTGAGGTTAATTTGCTTGACAACTTGCTTGTCCGACAAAAGAAAATCAAAACAAAAAAGGGGTAAAAAATCAAAACTAAAAAAGATCCTTAAGCTTTTATTTGTCAACCTTCTTTTTCTATTGTGTTTATGAATTTAAGGTCAGGTCGAGTTATCGGAATGGCGGATCAAGGATACGAGCAACTGCAGTTGGAGTATGACCAATCTTATTTCTATCCCGATGCCGTGTGTGCCGTCAATGAACCCGAAGTTCTCCCCGAACCTAGTCAAAATTCTCCTCAACCCAATCCAAATTCACTTTGGGAGCCATTCTCTCATGCCGACCTTACCCAACTTCAGGCTATCAAAGCCATCCTCAAGGGCAAGTCGCCCGCCGACCACATCCCTCCCGAAGGTGGTCTTCACATCTCTACCCCTTGGTCAGGGGCACATCAACCCAATGTGCCCACTCATGGCCATTCTCATACTGGGCTTATGGCCCCAATTTCTCCTCATCTGGTGGCTAATCTAGATCATCCCAATCCAAATGTTGTTGTTCCTTCTAGACCACCAGTTTATTTTTCTAATCATCTCAACCCTACTCACCCTTTGGTGCATCCCCCAATGTATCCTTCTTATCCGGCCACTTCGGCCCATCAAATCCCAATTCCGGTGCACCAAGCACCCACTTCTCCTCCTCCTCTTAGGGAACCTTCTGTCGATCAGGCTATGATTAACAAGATCAATCGCATGGATGAGCAGTATAGAGAGCTTAAACGTTTGATCGACACCAAGGTAGTCCCTGAAATTTCTCTTTCTTCCCTTACTACTTTTCATCTACCTCCCTCTGAGATGCCGGTATACCGTCACTACAACGGAACCGGTAATCCCTTCATTCATGTCAAGGACTTTCTTTATGAGTCGGTAATGTGGCAAAATGATCCGAGGGCCCTTGCTTTTCTTTTCATAAGATCATTAGAGGGTTCAGCTTTAGAGTGGTTCTACTCGCTTGACTCTTTGGAGGCGAGTAACTTTGAAACTGTCAAAGCTAAATTTTTGCAGAGATATCAAGATAGGGTCGGACCAACATATTCCAACATCGACCTCATGGCTGAAAAAATGAGAAATGATGAAGATTTTACCAGATATGCTGATAGGTGGAGGTCCATGGCAGAAAAGCTTACTGATTCCATTTCAGAGCCGGAGCAAGTAAAGATGATCATCACCAATGCCACTCCGGCCTTAAAGAATATGCTAGCTTTGCATCACCCCACCTCCATGAGTGAACTCTATGAAAAGGCATGGTACATTCAGACACAGCTTAGGGACTCACCTATCATGAACTTGTTTGATCCTAGACCCCGAGCTGTCAAGAAAACCACTTTTACCACAACCGGTCCAGTGACTGAGGGCGTAGTGACAAATGAGAACCTCAATGTTGTAAGGAACCCACCTAGCAATTATCAACACCAGTTTAGGAACCCTCAACAAAATCAACCATTTAGAAACCCTCGTCAACCTCAACATCAACCTCAGTTCCAGCCTCGTCAACAACAAGTTTCGATCCCTCAGCGACCGCAAGCCCCGGTTCCCCAACCAGCGCGGCAACAACTGGCCAACTACAACCAAGCACCCCCTCCCATGGCCTATGAACCCCGAAAGGTTGAACCCAAGAGGAACCATTACCCGCCTTTGCCGTACTCTCTCATGGACATCTTTGATGCACTCTTGGCGGCAGGGCAAATTGCATTGCCAAAGGAGAAGTCGGAGTGGCCTCATAATGCCAACACAGAGCGATACTGCTTGTTTCATAGATATCATGGGCATACCGTGGAAAATTGTTTTCAGTTCAAAGACTATATCTACGATCTTAATGAACAAGGCAGTATTGACTGGGACCAGATGGGGGAATACATCAGAACAGTGAAAAATCAACCTCAATGGCAGCACGTACCAGCTCAGCAGCAACAACAACAGAACTCCGGCCTGGGGATTATCCAAAACCCTTTACCTCCAAATGCACCCCCGCCTGGGAATCAACACGTTAATCCCATCATGATTTCTTCCGAGGAGTATCATGATCGGGGCCAGAATTGGCAAATTGAGGGAGCCACCTCCCCCATGCATGTCAACCGAACCGTCCATTCTATACCCCAAGCTACATCACCCACCCCCATTACTCTCACCCGGCCCCCCATCATCCAAGCACCATCACGCCCCATCATAACACCACCAACCACACAACTCCAATCGGGACGGACCCTAATCCGCCCGATTAATCCACCACAAACATCACCACCACTAGAACCTATCATCATCCCGCCCCGTGCAAACATACCTACCTACTCTACCATGCCTCAAACCACCATTATTACGCCCGTCCCAAGAGCTCCCATCATTCGACCTAACCCGCCACCCACCACTACTATCCCAGCTATAGCTCCTCAACTTGCCACAGTACTTAGGAGTGGGCGCATGTTCCAAAGGGTCTTTCCCCAGGCCGGTCAGTCAGGGTTGGTACCAGAAACAGAAGAAGAACACATCGAAGAACTGTTGCCTGGGACGTCCTATGACTTATTGAAGCATCTTGATAAAACCCCGGCAAGAATCTCTATCTTAGAGTTGATCAAAAGATCCAAAGTCCATCAAGAGGTTCTCCAACAATACTTACAGCGGGTGATGGTGAATGAGAGCCTCCCCCCAGAAAAAATCTCATCAGTTCTGGTCCCGAGAAGTGAGTACCCGGCCCTCACATTCACAAAGGAAGAGTTAGCCGACCCGGAAATAAGGAAATGTGCCTTGTGCATCACAGTCCACATCAATGGTGTAGGCATTAAGTCATGTTTAGTCGATACTGGAGCATCCATTAATGTTCTGCCACCAGAAACATTACATCTTTGTGGATTCTCCGAGGAAGACATCCGGCCATCTCAAATAATAGTGACTGCATATGACAATTCGAAAAAGCCTGCCGATGGCATGATTACATTAAATGTGAAACTTCGACCTCGAACAGTCACTGTTGACTTCCACATACTTGAGATGGATCCAACCTACAAACCTATTCTGGGACGGCCCTATTTGGAAGTACTAGAGGCAGTCGCCTCCACCAATCACCAGTGTCTTAAATTCCCTCACAAGGGACAAGTGATTAAGGTGACGAGCATGCCCTTAGATCATCCATCTTCTCCACCACCACCCCTTGGGTTGCCAAACGAGCCAATTTTGATAATCTTGGATCTTCCGTAAATGAGTAGGCAACCTGTGCAAGTGTGGAGAAGGAAAAGAGAAGAAAATAAAACTATTGGGTGGCATATAATGAAGATTTTGGGATACCAGGAGGGCCGAGGACTAGGCAAAGAACTGCAAGGCATAGCTGAGCCAATCAATCCAGTGGGGTTACAACCAAAGAGCGAGGTTGGATATGATGGAACGACAGCCAATGGTCAAAATCTCAAAAGCAAATACTTTTCAGGATGCTTACAAAGGTTTTTCATCAAGAAAGAAACCATTCAACTGGCTGAGAACAAGGAAGAACAAGAGATTGAGCAAGACAAGAGAAGAAGAACTGACGACCCTGAAGATAACTTGTATCCTGAAATATCTCTTTTGTTTTCCACTGATGAAGAAGGGTCAAGCAATGAACCACTCCAGGCTGAACCACCTGTTGACCCACCTGAGGGTCATATTGCCAAATCGACTCGAGAAAAAGTCCAACCAACTCCACGAGGGCCTTCCCTCATTATGTCATCTTTTGGGGTCGATGCCCCAATTCACCGTGATGCTCTCCCCGGGCTTCTTGGCCCGATCCCTATTTTTAGGCCCTCAGGCCCAACTTATGGGTCCACGAACCCACTTGTTGCTTTTGGGCCACCGAGCCCCTCTACTAAATCTGGGCCTTTGTGCCCATTTTCTCAAACTCTTGGGACACCGAGCCCCTCTACTAAATCTGGGCCTTTGTGCCCATTTCTTCCAACTCTTGGGCCATCGAGCCCCTCTATTGAATCCGGGTCTTTGTGCCCATTTTCTCCAACTCTTGGGCCCTCAAGCCTATCTCTTAAACCCAGGCCCTCGAGCCCACATCCTCCTCTTATTGGGTCCATGATCATCCGGCCTACTGGCCCATCATCTCTTTCTGTCAACATTGGGCCCGAAAGCCCCCTCTATCAAACATTACTCGAAGTCTTCCCCTCTTTATCAATATCTTCGCCTACTCTGACCCCCGTAGTTGTTCTCAACCCAAATCGGGCACCTGAAGCCCATTCTGTCTTTATGTTTAGCACTCCCCAAAAAACAATGCCCTCCTCGAAACTGAAATTTCGATCGAGGAAACATCTCAACTTGCCTCGGAAGGGCATTCGACCCAAGGAGCCACCAGATCCTTGATTGACCTCCTTTGCCCTCCATCCTCTCCAATAAATTCTTCTCCATCCACCTCCTCTTCTTCCTCTTATTCTTCCTTAGGTTTAGTTTTCAATAAAAATAGAACAAAAATCAAAGGTAGAAGAGTTCCAGGAAGATACTTGCATCAGTTAGCCCAGAAGAGCTTAGAATGTGCCAAGCTACCGGAGTATCTAGAAAATGCGATTCAGCTGGAAGAAATCCGATATGAGGAGAAGGATAACATTGATCAAACTTTGGGGTTTCTTCCTCTCTCAGTTCAACATCACCTACATCCAACAGAAGGCAATCAAGGGCTAGGCAATCGCTGAACACCTTGTCCATCATCCTATCCCAATATTTGACCCTATCCAGTCAAAATTTCCCGATAAAGAATTGATGTCCATTCGATCTTCCAATCTATAAACTTTATATTTTGACGGGGGCATTAAACTCCCAGGGTAGAGGGATAGGGATTGTTCTTCTGTCACCCGAAGGTGTCACTATTCCACAGGCTTTTCAGCTCCATTTTTCAGCAACAAACAACATAGCTGAGTATGAAGCCTTGTTGGCCGGACTGGAGGCCGCTCACTTCTATGGTGTCACTAAACTAAGGGTAATTAGTGATAGTCAGTTAATACTCCGCCAAGTACTGGCCAAATATTGCACATCTCATCCCGGGCTCAGACCATACCAAGAACTCACCACTTGTTACATCAAGCTATTCTCCAAACTCGAATTCATTCACGTTCCTCGTGCTCAAAATATTCTTGCCGATGCTCTCGCTTCCCTGGCATCTTCACTATCTGTCCCGCTAGGCAGACAGGTTAGGACGATCTATGTCCGCCGACGTACCATTCCGGCAGTAGAAGATGCACAATTCTTGAAAGTTAAAGCAGAATTTGAAAGGAAAGAGTACATTGAGCAAAAGGAGGAAGTATTTTTGGTCGAGTTGGAGGAACTAGAAGAGGGTGAGAAACCATGGTATCATGAGATTGCGAATTACTGTCAGGATCAGACATATCCACCAGGATCAACCGTCGAAGAGAAGAAAGCCATAAGAAGGGTCTCCCAGAGATACACCATCTTAGGTGGAGTACTTTACAAAAGGAGCTTGGCCGGTGTTCTGTTAAAATGCGTAGATGAAGAGGAGGTTGAATTGGTGCTTGAAGAAGCACACTCCGGAGTATGTGGAGGCCATGTAAATGCCCAAGCCCTCGCCAAAAAGATCATCAGACAAGGGTACTATTGGCCTACTCTGGAAGAAGATTGCTCGATCTTTGTCCGGCACTGCCATCAATGTCAACTTCACGCCGACAAGATTCATTCTCCCGCATCTTCCCTTCACCCGATTCACGCCCCATGGCCCTTCACTATGTGGGCTTTTGATGTTATCGGACCCCTCGGTGACCCAAATTCCACAAACAAAACCAAATCCTTCATCCTAACTGCAACGGAGTACTTCACCAAGTGGGCAGAAGCGGAAGCATATGTGGAGATCAAGGCTTCAACAGTCTGCATCTTCATCAAGCGCAACATCATTGCCAGGTTCGGGATCCCAGGCGACATCATCACCGACAATGGACCATAATTCATCTCTCAGGAGCTGCGTAACCTTTGCAACAGGTATTGCATCAGATTACATCATTCATCTCCATATTATCCTCAAGGCAACGGTCAAGCAGAAGCCACCAATAAGACCCTGATAAAAATCATTAAGAAGACTTGTAAGTCCAGCAAATTCGCAGACTGGCCAGATAAGCTAGTTGATGCTCTATGGGCCTACCGCACTTCTATTCGAACCCCAACGGGTCAGACCCCCTATGCCTTGGCATTTGGGATGGAGGCGGTAGTTCCATACGAAGTAATCACTCCTTCCCTCCGAGTCCAGATCGATCGAGATATCCCGATGGATGAACGCCGAGATTCTCTTCTCCCGCAACTCGAACTCTTGGATGAAAAGAGGCTGGCCGCTGCCGAACATGCTAGATCTTACCAAAATAGACTTAAAAGATTTTATCAGAAGAGGGTGGTGGAGAGAAAATTTGAAGTCGGTGAGGTTGTGCTTAAAAGAATATTTGTTAAACCAGGCGGTCCCCGCTCCAAACTTCAACCTAATTGGGAGGGTCTGTATGTGATTTCGGCTGTTTATCCCGGTAATTCATATAAGCTGACTAATGCAGAAGGAGAAGAACTAGCTCATCCCGGGAATGGTGTATACATCAAAAAATATTTTCCTTAAAACAAAAATCACAAAAAAACAAAAATCTATAAAATCCAAAGGTGTGAAATATAATGATAGCATCTACGCTTACTTGCCCGGTGCATCAACTTGTCGCTTAGGGAAATAAGGATAGGCATCATACTGCACACACTACACACCTAGTTTTGAGATCCGATGATCGCAAGTCAGAGAGAAAGCTAGGCAACCCTTGGCAAGAGAAGGTCAACCCAATCCCATTCTCTTCTCGTTTCGGTCCAGAATAGATGAAAGGGGATAGAATAAGGAGTATCGAAAATGCCTATTGCCTTAGTTGGGAAATGCCTCCGAAGGGCTGGCTCCTTAAAAAAAGAAGAAAAGGTACCAAAAGATGGGCAATGGCCCCTCAGGGCGGCAAAAGTATAGACCTGTATGAATGTGTACCAACAAAAGCCCAAGAAAAAGGCTCCAAAAGATGGGCAATGAATCCCTCAGGTCAAAATCAAGCAAAAGAAAAAGAGAGACTTGTCCGAATGTAGGCCATCAAAGAAAAGGGCTAGAAGGAAGGACCCAAGGATATCAAATCTCAAACGGGCAATGCGGGCACTAGTAGAGAAACAAATTCGACACCCCCAAATCCTACTAAGGACTTACCACCAATCCTCTTCCCTCTTTAACCTTGCGGGTAAGGTTGACCGACTGGATCCAAGAAGAGCCATAGCCTATCAAAGGCGGAAGGTCAAAAGATCTCGGACTAGGCACTCTCTTACACGTGATGCCTACCCTTAACCCTTAGGTAACAATGAGAGGCACCTGTGGCAAGCAAGGCAAAGGATGAGATGGTCGTTTCTTTCACATCAAACAAAAAAAAAAATTAAAAACTTCAGAAAATACCAAACAAATTCATAAAATCAAAAATTTTAAAAATCAAATATCCAAAACACCAAAAAATCATAAAAATACCAAAATACCAAAAACATTATAAAACCATCAAAACTCAAACAAATCAAAAATTTCAAAACACCTAAAGTTTGCAATCTAGATTGACTAGCTGCCTTTGCATTCATGTTTAATTTCAGTCTTGCGTATTTCCTTTTGTGCATACTTATGTTTTTCTGTTGTCTTTACCTTGATAAGGCCGATGTCCCTTGAAAAAATATCAAGGCAACTTTGCCCTCTCCTCGCAAGGGACTAAACCAAAATAAAGTTCTAATATCTTCTCTCAAGTGGATGCAGGAATAGGAGAAGGCATGCCAGCTTCATATCCCCAGAAACTTAGAGGAAGCAAAAACAACAAAAAAATCAAAAATTGAAAAACAAAAGTGGACTACTCCGACCCCTATTAGGACTTGCATTTAGTATTGCATCTATAAAAATAAATAATATTTGAGATGTTGAAGACCTCAAGTCTAGAGGGGGCTGAGCCTGAGAACCCCTTCAACAAAATCAGTGAGGGCTCAGTCATTCCCTAGGCTTGCGGATAGGCCAAAGTTGAATATGCGGGGACGACGGTTTCTTCATAGATGTCCTGACCCGTTATGTTCAACCTATATCTTCAACTATTTTCTTATACTTATTTGTATTTCTTTAAACCCAACATGCATCATTTCATACACCAACATTCATCATCCCACCATGACCATTCCCCGCTTCCTAATCCTCGCCATAACCTCCTTCTAGTCCCATCATGAACCTTTTTAAAGATGGTCTTTTATAGCTCCGTAGAAGGTCTTGATTTTTCGTAGAATCGGTTTCCAACGGATTTTAACAATGATTTCATCAAAACAAGAAGTTTTTCCATGTCGAATCGAACCGGTATTGTTGAGTGAAACCTTATGAATTTGAAGAACCCAACCTTGGTTGATTGGTCGTCTCCTCTTTACTTTTCGCAATTTACCGCATTTCTACCGAGTCCAAAGACACCATGCGGTTCGGGTCCCGGCCGGTAACAATTCTCCCCCACGTGGGATTTTAGTTATTTACTTTCGCATCGTTCTTCTCTTTAACCAATCAACCAGAGGAAATGTTTTGATAAGACAAAGGGTAATCTCGGAGTCCGGTAAAGTTTTATTCCACTCAACTAGGCCAATGAGGGGGTGTCTAAATCTACACCTTGGCGTCACCTTTTCAGTCCATTTCCACTTCATTCCGCTACGCCTCATTACGCTTCGCTACATTCGCCTACGTTTCATTCATGTCACTCCCCTACAAAGTCGACCCCAAGGCGAGGCAAGCTGTAGACACGCAATTTTGGCCTAGTTGGAGAGCTTAAATTCTTGTTTTCGTGAAGTATATTTGAGTAACATTTCGAGAGAACCAAGTTTTCCAGAAAAATCAAGTTTTTTGGCACATTTCGAAGTAGATCGATGGGGCGTTGACCAGGTCAACGTGCCCTGCTTATAGGGCACCTGGCGCCCTATAAACAGGGCGCCAGGCGCCCTACTGATGGGCACCTGCATCTGGTCTGACTGATTGGACAGATTGATGGGACAGTTCTGCAGATAAAGTTGCCCTCTTCTTGCCTATAAAAGGACCCCCATTTGGAAGGTTTAGAACAGAACAGGGGCGTCCCTCACCTCCTCTCATCCACCACTACACATCCCAAGCCTTGAAACCCCCCTCCAAGCTCTCAAACCATCCCAAAACCATCTCCCAAAACCCAAAAAAATCATAGTTGCTTCTTGAAGGGATATTCCAGCAGAATGAAGTTACCCTCTTTTGTGCTGTAGAAAGACCCTCATATGAAGGTTTTTGGACACCCCAAGTCCGTCTCCCACCTCATCTCATCCACCACTACGAATCTAAGCCTTCATAGCACCCTCTCAAGCCCTTAGAGTATCCCAAAATCCTTCCCCAAAAACCCAAAAACCTGCAGTTTCCTTCTTCAGAAATATGATTTGTCTCCAACTTTGAGGGCCTCTACACTCTATTTCTCTTACATATAGTACCAAAACACTCTTCCATTAGCTTCACTTGAGTATTGGCTGCTTGAAGAAGTCCTTTTTCTGTCTTGAAGGTCTTCCTACACTCCGGGGCGACGCCGCGAAGAAGGGAAGAAAATCTGCTGAAGCTAGTCCCTGGTGCCCTATAAATAGGGCGCTTTGACTTTGGTCAACGCGCCCCATCAAGGGGACACCTGCAGCAGGCGCCCCATATATGGGGCACTAGCAGGGCAGACCCCGTTTTGCATTTTTTTGAGTTTATTTACCTTTTCGGTCAATCTTTTACTCCCCCCTTTCATTTTAACCCTCATTAATAGGGGTGGGCACGGTTCGGTTTGGTCCGGTTTGGACCATTTTTTTCCCAAACCGAACCAAACCGAATCACCCTCATAAACCGAACCAAACCAAACCGAATCAATTCGGTTTGGTTCGGTTTGGTTCGATTTAAATCGAAAATAAATAAAAATATTTAAATTAATTATTTTTTACATATATATACTAGTTTTTATGTTAAAAATAATGAAAATAAATATTATTTTATTATATATTTATAAAAATATCATTTTTATTAATACTATAATAGTTTTTTTATATTTTTTGATTAAATCGGTTTAAACGGTTTGGTTTGGTTTAAATCGGTTTGGAGATTTTCCAAACCGAACCAAACCGAAGGGGGGTCCAAACCGAACCAAACCGAACCGAATGGGCTGGTTTGGTTTGGTTTCTCGGTTTGAACCGTTTTGTGCCCACCCCTACTCATTAACATGTCATTTAGCATATATTGAGCCACTCATTTGCATTTTTCATGCATATTTAAACCTTCTAAATAGGGGTTGAGATTTAGTCCCAATCCGGTCAGTTCCTTCCCTCTTGCGCGTTTACATTCGAATTTGAGAATGATACTACACTGTCACTAGAACTAATGGTCTTTTCACTTGTTTCTATGTTTTCTCAGGGACATTTTTAGGTAAATCCGGCCAAGGTAGAGAATCAACCGGATCGAAGACAAAGGACTCACTTAGCTCTCTTCTTTCGGCCGGCCGAGAGAGGAGAAGTTGGAACCCAACAATCTCCCCACTTTCAAAGGTACGACGGTCATTTTCATTTCTCCATTTTATTTCTTTTCATTCTACTATATTTTGGAGCCTTTGGCTCCTGGCGACCACACCCACTAACATCCCATCCACCAAGTCACCAAGGCGGGTGTAAGGGGCCGGGAGCGGGAGATCCGCGGATGTCCCGTTTCGGGTGCTTACATCCTAGAGAAACCTATAGGTAGATTTTGCGTTGAGAATACCATTATTAGTAAAAGGACACACTAGCCTTTCAACAGTATCCATATTATGTATAGGTGTTTTGAAAATTCTGTCAACTAAGATAGTGAAGCATCTTGCAAGAGAAATAAACTAAAAACATAAAAAGAAATGGACTAACCGAATTGGGAATAACTCTCAACTCCCATTTTTATGTGTTTTGGATGATGATATATGATATGATTAAGCTAAATATGCGTGCAAATATGATTATCTATGATAAAAATATATAAATAAAGTAATGCTAGAAGATGGGGGAAGACAAATGGGTTTCGACTCTAAAAATGGCAATCTAAGGCCTTGGGCAACCCAGCAGGGGGGTCACTATGCGACCTGGTAGACGGGTCACCAGGCGACTTGGCACCGGGTCATCTCCTGCACCAGAACTCAATTTGTTCCCGGATGCTCCCACAATGCTTTCGGATAGCCTTCAAAGCTTGATGATGACTCCCAAAAGCTCCTAGGACGTGAATGATGATCTTCCCTCAGATGTAAGAGCTTGAGAACCTTCAAAAAGATGCCGGTGAACAAATGGAGTGGAGAACATCAGTTTATGGAGGTGGATGGAGTGGAAAGCTCTCAATCTCTTTGACAATGAAGCTTGGAGGATGGAGATGACTTTAAGCTCTTTACAGCTCTCTCTTGGGAGCTTGGGACATCCTCAGCCTTCTCCCACTTTTTTAACCCTTTAAAATGTGATTAGAGGGTCTCTTTTTATAGACAAAGAGGCCACATGGGCATTTTAGGAATAAAAGATGTTATTCAAAACAACAAATGACCCGCCTGCCGAGTCATTGGGCGACTCGACAGGCGGGTGACGGGTCACCTGCTGGATCATGAATGTCATTAAATGCGCATGCGCAGAAAGTTGGTCGTGCGCCATCTAGGCCAGGCATCCCGACTGACGGGACACTTATGTCCAGTCGGTCTCGACTATCCGGATGAGTGTGCACCACTCACGGGCCACTTTGGTTAGTCTATACACTACAATGCTGGGCGACCCGTTGACTAGGACATTTTCGTACCTGACCGAATTTGACCCCCACCTACGACTGTCATAACGGACGGATTTGGCGGGAATTAGGAAATGACCCGTTGAACGGGTCAGTTAGGTGACACAGCAGGGGGTCATCTTCCCTTCCAGAGCCTATTTTTTGTCTTTTTTTTCAGAGATCCAGTTTGTTTATTAGAAAACTCGTGTATCTCTTAAGAAAACGTGAATCTTAAGCTCCTCAAATAGGCAAAATTTACGTGTCTACACCATGCATATTCTACTTTAAACCAAACTTTTTCTGAAGCCCCTAGGCATATTAGTGTTTATAAGAAGGGGTGTATGATCACTGAAATAGGTAAGAAGAGTGTTATCTTTTACATTTTGATACAAACCAATCCAATCCATAGAAGCCAAAACCAGGTCAAGCTTTTTTTGATATGGAATTTGAATTTCTTTCTATTAGTCCAGGTGAAGATAGGACCCTCATGTTTGACTTCCACTAAACAATTATTTTGGATGAAGTTTTGGAAAGCAGACATATGTGAGTGCAAAGGTCTGGCCCATCCCCATTTCTCATAATGGAATCAAATGCAATTCTAGTCCCCCACAAGACAGGCCGATATGTTGATGCTTTTCAATGTATGTGACATATGTACCCACATATCCAATATGTCCCAACGTCTTCAACGTCTTGTAGGAGCATAGGTAGTGATGAAAAAGAAGTTCTTTTTCTTGCTCATAATCTATGACTATACTACCAATCTAGGAATTACATTTTTTACTATCACATCAACATTGACATTCTTTGACCACCATAGCCACATTCCTCCTACTTGACTAGCAAGGGGAATCACTAGGAAATCTAAGATATTTCTATGACTGTAAAATTCATTATTGATAGGAACATTGCACTTGGTTTCAGCTACAAAAAAATATGTCAGGTTTTATAGAATGGGTCAATTTATCAATAAACTGGACTGTTGGATGCCCATTCCCACTGTGACAATTCTAGGCAATAATCTTCATTTGGTCTAGGGTAATTTGCTTGGGTCAACTTTGTCTGCTTGGGATCCCTCTTCAGATTCTAAACCCATTGTGTTTGAAGTAGAAGCCAAATTGCTCTCTCCCTCTAGTTCTTGGATGTGAATTCTTCTCTTAACTTCCTTTTATCCTTTCTTGTAGGACTTGATCTCTTGACAACTATTGTGAAGGGGGCCTTTGGTGATGACAAGTTTTTTGGTTTGGGGTAGAAAAAAAAAGCAGAGGGTATACGAGACACACATCACTTATCCAATAAAGGGGTTTGACTCTAGTTATGTTTGACTTCACATATTGATGCAGGGTTTGTTTCCACTTGTGGGATAAAAACTTAAAACTGGGGCAATTCATATGGTTGGGTGATGAGTGAGGAGAATAAAAATTTAATATTAGATATGGGTGAAACCTGCCGACGGCATAGTAGAAAAGTCCAAAGTTTTCTTGACCAAGAGCTCACTGTTGTCAACACTGTCAAAGTTACTAATACAAGCAAAAGTCTTAACGACATTAAACGCTACATGGGATAGCATTTAGAGGTCATCATTTCTGCTTATGCTAAAAAATGAGGATGAGGTCAATACAATATGTAGGAGGACACCTTGGTTTTTCAATAATGACCTAGTGTTAATTGAAAAAGGAAGGCTGAATACATCACCTTCATAATACTCCTTCAACAGCGTGGATCTTTGGATGCGTATCTATGACCTCCCTCAAGAATTTCCTTAAAAAGACATTGTAACGAGGATAGTTTTCAGGTGGGGAATCCCATTATTCCAATGAAAGAAATTGTGGATTCTTGGAGCTCATTTGCTAGAGTTAAAATCTCTTTAAATGTAAGTGATCAATTACCTATGGAGGTATCAATTTTATTCTTGAATGGAGACGTCAAGAAATTTGAGCTAGCTTTTGAAAGGTGGTTCATTTTTGTAATTTTTGTGATATACTTGGATATGAGCATGGCAATTACAAAAAATTATCCCAGTTAAATGCTCTAATAACACCTAATCTTTCCAATCACATTCAAGAAAAGCTTAAAAAAGCATAGTTAGTGTTTAAGTTTGGTTATTGGTTCACAGTTGCAGGCAGGGCAACTTGTGGAGGGGGCAGACCAAAACCTAATAAGGTCAAGGTTGAGGGAAATCAACCTAACCATGACATCACTTTTGAGCATCAGATCTAACTTTTTCTATTGATAGTACTGACACCACCACCACTGATCTTTTCCATTTCAGATCATCCACTAACAGAAGATTAATTTTGAATGGAGATAGGTTCTGGTTGCTTGGTTGGGGTTAGGAGATTTTGGAATTCACCAACTATGGACTCTCGACTGTCTTCCATACGTAGAAGAAGGAGCTAAAGCCATATCAAAGAGGGAGGAAGAGAGGAAGAAGAGCTACAACTTGACTCACCTGTGAGATTTCACCAAGTTGCACCAAACCAGCTCTTGACTTAGCTTCTGAAGCTTCTACACCAAGGTCGCAAGGCCCCCACTTGAAGTAGGTACCGACTAAAATGAGTAGTACAGGGACTACACTATCTCCCCGTCACTCTGAACAGGGCCCTTTCTTGAGGAGCTCTAACTACGTCTTACCAGAGGCAAAACTCAAAACCGTTGGATGTGTCACATGTAGCCCATCCAGAACATAGATGCAAAATTAAAATTAAAATTAAAATTAAAATTTTAATTTATAAAAATTTAAATTTAAAATTAAAATTAAACTCAGGTAAAATAAACGACTCAAACTTGAACAATATAATACTGAATTTTGTTGAATTTATTTTGCACAAGTGCACCAAGGAACGAGGCCTGCCAGACGGATAGTGGTTGGCTTGGTACAATAGTAGTTGTTAGGCGGCCCATACATAAGGCAAACTTTTTTTAAAAATAAAAAAATATTTAAATAATAATCGTACAGCTATTATATTAAAATTTTAATCCAACACACTTTCTGAGAAATCCTTGTTTTTTTAAGGAACTTGGGGTCCGTTTAAATTGACGTAAAAAGAGAATCAGGTGAAACACTTTTCATGAAGTACATTTTCTCAAAAAGTTTAAAACATAATCGACCATTTAGTTATATGCATTTTTTCCTTGAAAAAAATCATTATATGCTTATTTATAAATTATTTTTTTAAAAATACTTTTTTTTAAATATTTATGAATTATTCTACAAAAGTATATCTCAAGTGTGTAATAATATAAATCTTAATAAACTATTCTTATGGTCATCAGTTATTGATTTTTTGAATAAATTTTAATAAAACATATAAAAGTAGAACATGTGATTTACTTCTTTACTAAAAATACTTTGTTTTGTACAAGTAAAAGTAAAACATATAAAAATATTTTAATGTGATTTACTTCTTTACTAAAAATACTTTTTTTTTGTACAAGTAAAAGTAAAACATATAAAAATATTTTAAGTTGTCTAAGAGACATAAAATATGAGCTATTATCTGAGTTATATTCAAATAATTTCTGAAGTTTAAATGCTAATGTTTGCATATGCAAAAATATAATAAAAACAATTTTTATTCATTAAAATATTTTTATCTGCTGGTATTGATTTTAACAAATTATTTTCAAATAATAAAGTCATTAAAATTGGTAATATCTATCTAAAATAATGTATTTAATAAAATATGTTTTACAAGTGGTCTTACCGACCACTCCTTGAAAATGGCATCCCGTCCGGTGCATGCCAAAGTGAGGACTAGTAGGAAGTCTCACCAAACCTTCTTTCTATTTGACTTGTAAAAGCACTTATTTATTAACAGAGAAGAAGACAAAAAAAAAACTTCGAGCTTGCTAGTTGTCAAACAAACCTTAAATTTTTTGAGGGTGACTCTTTTTATTTGACGTGACTCTCTTTTTTACATACAACCAAATAAACATGTTGACCGTTTTTTTTGAGCAAAAGTGACTCGTATTTTCAATACAAATGAAAGGATCCTAAGGGCTCTGTTTGCTATCGGGATAAAATTGATTGGCATGAGATGAATTAACCTTCGTGATTAATCTTACAAACCCCAAAATTATGGTGTTGAGGTAGAAGGACCCAGAATATATAAGCACAATATCAAGTCTCAAATAGTCAATATGGGACTACTTCCACAGTTCTAACACTCTCCTTCACTGTCAAAGTGGGCAGTGAGAATAAGAGGTAAGATAACCAAGCATTAAAGATAGATAAGTGCCCACTCTGATACCATCTTAACCAACCCAAAATCGTGGCGTTGAGGCAGAAGGGCCCAAGATATATAAGCACAATATCATGTCTCAAATAGTTCTAACAATTAATCCTATCATCACTATGTTCGATTTGAGTTAAGATAAATTTAAAGGATAATAATCCTATATGTGCTTGGTATGATAAAGATAAATTTGAGAATAATCTTATATTTTTATATTTTTGTTTTGTTCTTTTATATTATCTTATTTTATTTTTCATAAAGATCTTTTTAACCCACTTACATAGTCATACGATAAATCTAAAATATAATTTAAAAATATAAATCTCCGATCCTCCCGTTAACATAAAAGAGAGTAAGATCCTCCTCATGAGAAATGGAAAGCTTCACCAGATATCAATCTTCAATCCCTTCGTCAACATAATAGACGACCATGATTAAACGGAAACTGACAAGTTTATGATCTTTCCCACTCTTATATAGAAAAGTCTGTTCACTACTCGTATGCTCATCTTGTCTTGTAAGAAGCAACAAAATGCCCATGAAAGCACACGTCAAATGAGTTCTGATTCGGCCGTGAAAAATAAAATTTTCTAAACATCACAAGCGTGCACGTCTCAGTTGTAAAGTCTTCGGTGATCCTTTGTTCTGTCCATGGAGATCCTCACCCCTATCACAATGTACTTCCTCTTCTCTATGGGCCGCCTGGCAGTGCTAATTGTTGTTATTCCAATGCAATATTTGACCAAAAAACTAAGCTAAATGTTTCCATTCTTAAAGTTAAAAATTTATTACTGATATAATTAGTGTTTAGGTTATTGTGCATCACATATATGCTTCCATATGAGCATTATGGAGTGATTCATCTACGTCAATCACATGCTGATCATTTAATGCATAAAAAAACAAAAGAGCAATTGATTCTGCATGCATAAAAATTGAGCACATGACTGATGAAAAAGAAGATCATAGTTTTATTTTAAAAATGATACTAATCAATATTGATATTAATATTTCTAAAAGTTATATCAATATCGAAATTGATACAAGTTGACATATGTGTTACATAACATGCTTTGTTTATAGATAAAATTTCGAAATTGATACTATTAATCAAACACTTCTTAGTGATTGCTAATAATATCAACTTTATAGTTGATAGTGATATTGGTGTTTGATAGTATTACCAAAATGGGCTAATATAATATTGCAACTAAAGGTTGAGCACATAACAGATGAACATGACAATCATAATTTTATTTTAAAATAGAATGTCAATAACTAATATAATGTAACAAAAAAGAGAATATTCATTGCATTATACAAGTTATATATTCTATTTGTTTACTTGACTAGACATGTATTCTAAAATACATTTTCTACAAACAAGTTAAATGTATGTCAAATATGAGCCGCAAAACTTCATAGTTAATGGTCTGTTTGGTTAGAGTATCAAAAATGATACTATGTTAGTATTGACATTCCTAGAAGTTGAAGTATTAATATCAAAATTGATACAAGTTTACACTTTATTACATTACATACTTTGTATGCACTACAAATTTCAAAATTGGTAATATTAGTCAATTGTCTCTAGGTGATAACCATCAATATCAATTTTAAAATTGATAGTGTTAGAGGTGTTTGATAGTGTTATCAAACAGAACCTAAATGTATGTTAAATATGAGCATCACTAACTTCTTGTCTTTCTCTCAAAAAAAAAAAATAAATAAATAAAGGAGCTATTCACTCACAATTATGCATCCATGAGTTCTTATTTGAATGCGATATACATGTTTCTTATCTATATAAACTAAGATGCTTTGGGAGAAAAAAATGTGCAACTAATTTTTATTATATTTTATTTATAAGTCTATTAGAATGTGTAGATAATATTTGCAACCACTAGCAAATCTATGCTTTGCCTTAACAGAGATGTAGATTCAAGTTAGCATAGGTGAATCCAATATGATTTAAAGGAGCTAGACATAAGAAAGAAACTAGCAGAAGACCATAGATAATGAAAAAGATGAATTCATGTAACTAATCTCAATAATTTAGGACTAAGGTTTTGACTTTGAGTTTATCAAATCTAGACTTCAACTAGGAATAAGTGTTAAGCTATTCATGTAAGACAAAGAGGCTGCATATTGTTGGTAGTCTTATCTTGTAAGGTAGTAATTAAAATAAAATTTTGGTATTAATTTTAAAAGAGTTTATTAATGTTAAAGAGGACACATTTATAATTATAATATTTTACACAGATTTAATAATGAAGAAACGGTTGTATGTATATGAACTTGAGTTTTGATTTCTTTTGGACAATGACAAAGGTCTACAAGTTTCTAATTAACTTCTAGATTGAACATAGTCGCTTGATCTCGTATGAATTGAGAGGGAGTGCACGTCACCTTAGGTGATTGCCCGAGGGAGGTGCCGCAGTTGCCTATTGCGGCCGTCCTAAAAAAAGGCACGAACCCACATGGGTTCATTCATGAGAGGGCCATGGCAATCGTCCATAGGCGACTATGGTGTCTCTCTCAAGTGGTTGCCTGAGGTGATCCACACTCATTGTGAGGTGGCCAACAATTGATGTAAGAGCCCATGTTTAGATATACCGGTGTTTGATATGGGATTGGATGAATGGTTGCAAGAGACCAACCCAATTATGAGGAAAGATAGTGGTTCATGTGGGAACTAATCTGAAAAGTTCAAGAGAAGGGTTGGTTCTCATAGGAATCTAACTAAACATGAAACTAGTTGTGTAGAAACATCAAGCAAATCCGGTTAAGGATATTAGTTATCTCACCATGATCATCAAAAAGCTATCAATGCCAGGAATGGGTTGGCACCTTAGATTTGAAAGGGACCGCACCCACACTCATCTTGAACCCTAAATCTTTAGTCCTCAGCATCACTCAAGTGCTAGAGGGATGGTTCAGGTCGTGTGGGAAGAGATGAAGAGAAAAAATGAAAAGGAGGTAGAAAAGAATAGGGAAAGGGATGAAAATAAAAGAATGTGGTCACTAGGAGCCCTGGGCCCTAAAATTAAATGAATTGAGTGCAAAATGATATAAAGATGACCATGTGTACCTTAGCATGGGGATACATGTATGAGGGTTCAAACTTCTCAATCTTCATCTGTCTGAGAAAGAAGAGTTCTTAGCTGGTTTGCTTTTGTTCCTACACAACTCAAAGACAACAAAATAAGTGAAGAATTTGATTAGAACTAAATGGTGAGTAGTAAATGTAAAGAAAATGACATAAAACTGACAATCAAGTTAAAACTGACCAGATTCGAGATTTTTCCTAACTCATTTTTTAGTATTTTTAATATATGAAATGATACAAAAACTTAGTTAAAATATTGTATAAATGATGCAGAGTGCATAAGGAAGAGATAGGAATTGAAATGGTCGAATTGGAGGTAAAACAAAGAAGTTATAAAGAATTTGTTGGCTCTACAATTAGACGGGGCGCGATGCCTTAGCTTCAATAGCGGTATTACTACGTATAGAAGGTAACTCCGTAGCGCCGACGGCTTGGCAAGAAACAAATGTCAATACTAGGCACACATTAGAGATGAGGCCGCACAAAGGGCACTAAGCTAGAACACTTTAAACAGGCTCAACGTGCACCGAAGGGAGACAAGGGTAGTTCAATGTGGGGGTGGCCTTCTCATTATGTAGGCAGCATCAGGGCCAAAGATTCCACAAGATGTAGTGTCAAACTGATGGCCTACCAAAATTTTAGACATGTTCCAAGAATATCCTAAAATAAAAAATAAATTAAATTTATAGTTTGCTTGGATTATGTTTTTACTTTGAATTGTTTTAGATAAATAGAAAAAATAAGATTCGATTAATATTTGATTCGTGTTTTCTTTTTAGATGTCTTATTTTAAGTCAAATATATCTTTTAATTTTGGTAATGTTGAAATCTGTTTATATGTTGTAATAGGGTCGTTCGAAAGACATGAAACATTAAAAATTTTGAAGAATGAGTTCATTCTCTGCTATATATGAAGTTGTCTAAAATCTTAGTTTACAATCTTAACAATAAAAAACAATTTAAGAATAGATAGCTACAACATAACTTAAAAATGGGTCATATTACTTTATTTGACATTTTATATTTAAAACTAGAGATCTAAATTTAAAGGTAGAAAAGAGTCACAGATTTATTTGGTCATGCTTGCAATATGCCAAATCAAAAGAGAAGATTAAGTGTCCAAGGCTCTGCAGGGCCCTTCATTCTGTGGAAGGAGAATAAGGGGTTTTGGCTCCGATACTAACATGATGATGGAAGGCAACGTCGGTGGATGAGAGAAGAATAAAAATAGGGGTGAGAATCCACCGGTTAGAGAAGGGGGTTCCTCAAAATCATCAATTTTCAATGTTTGTTGTGTATATGAAGGCTATTATTACAACATACAAATGGACTCAAGTAGTACGTACCGAATTTAAAATTCTAATTTTACTCAAAGAAAGACATTTAAAAAAATGCAATTTAAATTTTCTTATTTATCTAAAAAACTCCATTCAAATCTTGATCTGATACATAATCTAAACATAACCTACGTCATCTTGTTTTTTTTTATTCTTGGATTATGTCTAGATCTGGTGCTGCATCACCTACTTAATTAGTCATCTCATCTAATTAATGACAGCTGAGAGTTGTTGAATCTGTTGATAAAGAGGAGCCATATCACTTGATTAGAAGAAAGCATATGCTATGTACCTTACACTTACCACGTGATGTTATCTTTTTTATTGATACATAGAATCCAATTTCAGGTAGTAGATGTGGTTGTGCTGAACACCGGAAGTACACATTTTGATTATTAGCGACGGCTTTTCGGTTTTTTGAGACGGCTTACGGCCGTCCCTAGTAACCTATTTTCTTGTAGTGTATCCCATGCTTCCTTCACCAACCATGTTGACATATTTCACTTTCTTTCTTACTTCTCATACTTACCATTGGTTTTTATGCTCACATCCATATCACCAATTTTCTACTTCACTATAACTTCAATATTACACAGATCTACTAAGCTCGTGCTGTTAATAATTCTGTTTGGAATACAATCGGACTTTGGGAACAAATATCAGATGGTTCACCGCACTCAAACAAACATATATGATTTCCTTGCAGTTAGCAGTTGACTTCATTTGATGATTTTCTTTCACCACACGAATTTTCTAATATGAAAGGACTATTTATTTATAAACCATAATTTCGTAAAAATTAAAGGGCTATTTGATACACTGTTAATTTAGAGATGAACCTGACTTATCACCTAAATAACCTAGTGCCATAGGGCCCTAAGGGCATGTTTGGTATCAATCTAAGTTAGAGGATAAACTGTGAATAAAATTGGTTTATGCCCAAATAATCCTGTGCCCTAATAGGGTGTCTGGTTGTTGCTTCTAAACCTAGATCATCTTATTTTTAAAATATGGATCATATTATATCTTAACGTCATTTTTAAAATTACAAAATATGTACTTTAGGTGTTTGGAAAAAATGATATAATTTTTAAAATTGTAGAGTGGCATTCTGGTAACATTTTTAAATATAAAACATACTCCAACATATTTATAAAATGAAAAAAAAATTGTTGTATATCAACACAGTGATAGATTTCTAAATAAAATGTCAAATTATATACAAACATCTATCCACATTACTTATTAAGACAATAGTGGATGTCGTTGAAAAAAAAATATCAGAATATAAATTACATAAGATAATATATGAATAACAAAAAAACAGAAATAATTTTTAACACACTAATTTGGTAAGAACTAAATGAGTAAATATATTTTTTCTATTCTTTAAAATGAATATTGGTTTTTTTCTAAGTTTTGTTTCAACACTGATCCTTAATTATATAAAGGTGGTTCAACCTAGTCAAAGGTACAACAGAAGTATGTTAAGTTTGGAAATAAAACCCATTGATGACGAAGGGTGCTCGGCAAAAGCATTAGCTGAAGAGAGGAAAAAACAACAAATAAGCAGAACTAGGGGGCTAAACGAGTAGAGTAAAATCGAGTAGTATGATGTTCAAGCTCAACTTGTTTATTTTACACGAGTTACAGTTTAGGGTTGAATTTTAACGAGTAAGTTGAACTTTTGTTCACGTTTGGTTCGTTTATTAACCGAGTCAAGTTGAATTCGAGCTCAAGTAATAGTTAGACTAAACTTCAATCCACATTCAAACTTAAATTATATATAAACTCATTTATAAAACTTAAAATCAATTAAAAGTCATTTGTGAAATTCTAGATTCAACTTTTAAATTTTAAAATAAATATTTAATATAATATTTAATTGAATTACTCACGAGTTTATCGAACCGAATAGGAGTCTCTTTAAACTCAACTCGTTTAATGAGACGAATTTTATTTTTTGTTCAAACTTATTCATTTAACCTAATAAATGAGTCGAGTTAAATTTTTATCAAGTCAAGTTTGGAACTGTATGTTCGTTTCTTATAAATATAATGTTCTTATAATTATAAATTTTGCTTCCTTATTTATTAAGACATTTGTGGTAGCATGGTACGAAGAGTGCATTGAGATTCAATAAACGTGCTCCTGCATCTCTCTTGAATGTAATCATCCAATTTTTTGAGAGTATTTACAAAGGGAGGGCACCATTTTGAAAAAAAACAGGTCACATCATCCAAATACCATCCTTCGAAGTCTTTTTTTTATTTTTAAAATTTACTAAAAAAAGTGTAAAAAAGTCAAACCAAACACCTTGTAAGACCCATTTGAAATCAAGATAAAATTGACGAGGACAAAGATAACTCATTATTTGTGATTAGCTTTGTCTTTATTGTGTTTGATTTAAGTTAAAATATATTAGAAAATAACTTTGTGTTTGACATGATAAAATTATTATTAATATACATAAATTATTTGACTATTAATATAAAATTTAAAATTTATATTATAAATAATACTTAAATGGTAATACAAAATATTTTATGTGCTAGATGATATGATTTTCACTTGAAAAAAAAATTAGGAATATAATATCCTACGTATTAGATGAGATAACTTACCACTCATTCTATCCTTGGTTTTTTTGGGATAAATCGGATTGTGTTAATTTAAGTTAAGTCTAATTTTATTCGTAAAACAAAGGAGAGATTGAAAATAAATTCAAATTTATTCATAATTATTCTTATACTAAACATAGCCTAAAAGTCTAAACATAGCTTATAAAGAGTTTTATATTTAAATATTGTTGCATATAAATTCTCATAATTATTTATACTTTTAAATATATCCTCATAAATTTTTAAAAATACTTAAATTTGTTCAAATTTTTTAAAAATATGTATTTTCACTTCAAAAACCCAAAATGTTGTCATCCAAATTTTTTTAATATGTACGTCCACCTAAAAACACCTTAACGAAAGATTGCTCACCACTTTAGAGAGTTTAAAAAAGGTGTTGAGAGAGAGAAAGAGAGAGAATATTAGAGAAGAACATTTTGTCAAAAAAATTAAAACAATTTAACTATTATCATTGTAAATGCTTTTAAGCATTTTTTTCTTTAATAAAATATTTATAATTATAAGGACATATTCCAAAATCCCATAAACTTACAACGACTTCATTCTTGTAATGCAGGAAATATATGAAGTACTTCATTTACTTCTGTTGCTCTTCCAAGTCTACAGTTTATCAGGTAGCAAACGCTAACATTATACGAACTACACTATCGAATTCCATCAAGTAAAACTCATTCAACAATATATTTCATTCTAACTATAATCTGATAAGATCATAAGATGTTTATCACATCAATTTAGATATAATACAAAAAAAATGTTAAAGTATGTACCGCAGCACCTAATTTGTTTCAACCAGAACAAGTTTGCATTGAAAAATCAGCATATACAAATCTTAAAAAATACCGTTCACAAAGTAGCGAACGTCTTAAAGACTACAATCAATAATACAAAAGCACAGGGGCTAGCTCGACTCAGGCGGCGCACACAACAGGAAGAGCTATAACTCTGAAGCAACATTTCCGCAAACAACTAGACGAATAGCAGCAAGTATTTCCCACCATCGGTTTCCCAGTTGGCAGTTGTTCCAAACAGAGTGCCCACGTCCAAGATCTCACTGAAAAGAGGACTCGAGCTAAAATCTTAATTTTATCTCTAATACCTTATCATGTGAAGGTGAAGCATAAAATCTTAATTACCTACCTCTGAAAATAAAGATATAAAAAACTACTTGAAATGAATTAGTTTTTAAGTTGCCGTTTTCAAATTTATCTCTCTGACCGTTTCAGCAGTTGCACATCAATCAAATCAAACTTAATGTCCTAGTTAATAACACTATTAAGTATCTCTATCATTAACAATTTTAAGATTGATATTGATAAGAATCATTAAAAATATTTAATTAATTATATCAATTTTAAAATTTATAATACAAACAAAACATGTTACATTATACAAATTTCAACTTATATTACATTTGATATTGATACTCCAACATTTGAAAATATTAATATCAATATTGATATAATATCAAAAATAAAACTCTAACTAAACAGGTTACAACTATTGCTTTTTCTCCTCTAGCTAAAATCCGGTTATTACCGCCCCCCTCAATGCTGAAAGGACCGAAGGGCGTTGGCAAGTTCTAGTCTGACGCCGCCAGTACTCGTACAAACACTCGAATTATTGAACACGTCGGGATCAAGAACAGTGACGTATGTACGTACCCATTTATGTCGCCAACCAGCAGCATGGGAAGCAAAATCAAACTGTTCTAGCCTGCAGCGGTGGGAATGCAAGCCCAGGTAGAACAGTTTCACTGGTACGAACCCAAAGCTGGTTTCGCAGACATTTGCCACTACTACACCATATGACGATATGAACCTACCATGATGCACTTACCTTTGGCAAATCCGCAGAGAGATGAAAGCAAAAATAAAGTGGCCAGAAAGCAAAAAGACGAGGCAGGGCGAACGGGAAGCACAGGCCGGTGGAGAAAATGAAAATGTCCTTTTCCCGCAGGTTTCCGCCCGGCGCCTTCTTGGAGTCCGAGATTGATGCTTCTTGAGCGCCGAAACCACGTAGCCCAGGGCTCACAGTCCGAGGTGTTTTAGGCTCTCCAGCACCGCGCTCTCGACCAAATCATTCACTGCGGCTTCCACAGCCTCATCGGTACAGGTTGCGCGCCGCCATGACCTGGAAACCTCCGGGGATCCCACGGCCTCTGTCGTCGTGGCCTTCGTCGGGGTTGGAAGCTCCTCTTTGCGAAGCAGTTGTATCAGCTGGGACGAAGCAACCGCCTGTGCCGGTGGTTTCCGAGGGGTTGGGAGCTCTTCCCTCTGGGTTTGAGCCACCGCCCTCAGGGGAGGGGGTGTCTCTTCTTTCCCAGCAGTGGTCTTCGGAAGGCACGGGAGGGGTGGAGTTGCGCTTGTGGGAAGAGGAACCACCATGAACGACGGTTTTGGCTTACTAGACGATTCTTTTACCTGAACTGCCGGAGGAAAAGCAGCAGTAGGCGCAGCAAAAACGGGCACTGATTGTCTGACGCGTACTGCCGGGGCGATATTCCTCGGCGAGCACATCATCGGCGGGGGTCGTTGCTGATGGTTGTTATTACACGGCAGCGGGCGGGGCGGAGCTGAGAAAACTGGGACAGCAGTCCGGATGGTTACCGGCGGAGCCATTCCCCCAACCAGAGCAGCCCTGCGGTGGCGGATAGGAACATAGGGTGCTGCACCGGCAGCTGGGAACTTGAGTGGTTGGAGGCAACGGTTTTCTTCCAGTGACGCCGGCGAGGAAGGCCTCGACTGAGGAACTGATTTCAGCTGGATCAACGGGAGTATCTTCGATCCGGTAGAATGAGGTAATCTCATGACAGGCCGCCTCTCTGGCTGTACCGGGAACCTCTTCGGGAATGGCGTCGCATTGGGGTTGTCAGCCATTGCCATCTTTTCCTTCAGGCGGTAATTCAGCAGGGCCCTAGCTATTGTAACTTGTTCCTGCTCGTCATTGCTCTCCGGCTCCGAAGACGACGAGCTTGATGCTTGCTGCGCCACTGAAAAGTACAAACAGCGGCGTGTTTAGAAGAAAAGTAATTGTCCTAATTAAGAGTGAATAAGTAACCCAATATCGAATTTTCCAGCCTACTACGGAAAAAAAAATTAGTAGACAAGCTAGCAGACAATTCACCGGCAGCGATATTGAATAAAGAGAGATTTCTAGTAACTAATACACGGAAGCAGAAACAATCCGAATCCGTATCAAAATTTCAAAACCACATATTCGGAACAAAATATCTTCTGTAGTTTTTATCCGAATGTGAAGGAGAAACAGTATGTTTCCAACTTTGACTAGAAAACTTTGCAGATAAAGAACGTAAAAAAAAAATAGCACTAAAAATGCATAACCACTTAATACATTAGAAGGTTACTGAAAGATCAAATTTAGTCGCATAAATGTTAATATGTCTACCGCCCCATGTCATTGAAACAAAATCTAGTTGAAGCAAAAATATGGCTGCGATCAGAAGGAACGGACATTGCTTCAAGGAGGACCAGGCAGCCATGGCGGCATTCTTCTCTGCCTGCTTTTTGTTTTTGGCTGGATCGCCTGTGAACATGATCCCAGCGATTTCGACTGTACCAGTGAACACTGGGGGGTGACCGATTCCAGATCTGGTGGTCGTGTACGATGGTAAAGGAGCTCCCACTCTCTGAGAGATTTCCTGAAGTAGGTTCTTGTACACTCCGGTCTCATCCTGGTCAAAACATCACATACAAAAAATTTTACAGCTGGAGCCGGGAGAAGTTAACAATGATCATTGTCACAGTAGAAAAGACAAAGAAAAATGAGTTAAGAAAACGCATGAGAAAATGGACATAATGAAAATAGTATGCAGATCTCTGACAAGATAATAAAATCTAAGCTGGATGGTGTTCTTCCCAAAACCACAAACTTTCAAGGTAAAAGAAGGTTTTTTTTTTTCTTCTGTCATTCTTTTCCTCCTGGAGAGGTGCTCCTTAGCCGCTAAATCTGGATGAACGGTTGCAATGAGCGGTTTAGGTTAAGAGCTCAGGATTGACTGACATGAAAAGGAAAAAAAATCTTGAAACTGGAACTTAAGAGCAAATTGAGGCCGGAGAGATCTCCATACCAAAAAAGTGGCATAATTGCAAACTCATGTAAACAACGTTCTTGCAAGGAACCATTCCCAGCATGACTCAAAATAGGCAGTTATTTATTTTGGCCCGCAACATAAAAAATTATGACGCTCTTCATGCACATAAATGACCCAAGCACATGCTACTCACCACGTAAATGACATTTAGCCCGGAAAGGGTCGTTGGAGTTCTCCAATTATGTGTCGGTAATAACAAGTACCAGTCGATTCAAAGCGAAGCATCCTTACTAGTTACCTCCATTGGGGATTCGGTCATTTGAAAGGATTTATCTGGGTAAGAAGACCAGAACGCACGACACAGACCCCGTTTTCGGCGCACCTTCTTGTATGAATGCAAAGGGAGATAGAAAGTTACGGTGAGACGATGGACATCATAGACTAGGCCCTGTGAGCGGTGGAGGTACGAACAAGCTACTACCAACAACAGTATTGAATAGAAAATTAAATGCACCCGCCATTTAAGTACCACCGAACACCATCCCTTCGGCAGCCCCAGCATAGAATTCCCAACCTCCATGTGGGCATGTCAAACATAGAAGGGAGGATACAATTTTGACCGCCGAAAAGTAGGAAAAGAGAATAGTGGAGGAGCCAACGATAAAAGATGGATTCGACGTACAAATGGGCCGAGAAAGAAATAATACATGTATAACAACAAGGGAATGGCGCGACGAAGGCGACCGGGATTTGGCCGCAGATCGCCGACCACAACCAAGCCACGCCACTCACTCGAGTGCTCCACTTACGGGGAAGTCGTGCGCCGTGACTTGGCAGCCACCGAGGGGTCGGCCCGCCCGCCACCGCGCGATCGACCGCGCCACTCTTTCGGAAAAAGGGAGGGGGGGGGCGGGCGAAACGAAAGGAGGGGGCGGTTTGTTACTCCACGGCCCACAACAATGCGGCGGAATTCAAACAGGAGCCGGTGATCGAGTTAATTGGTGGCGCAGGGAACAACAGTGCAAACAATTATGGCACCATTTATTGCGGTGCAGGGCAACGAGCACTCGGGCTTGATGCACCGAACCCAGCCGGAAGGGTAAAACAGTAAATCGGCCGCGGATCAAATAGCAACGCCTGGGTGGCGAGCCCTAGGAAGCGGTGAGCGGCCCCTGAAGAGGGGTTTCAGTTCCACGCGGAACGAGAGGAGATGGGGTTCACGGCACAACTAGGCTTCGGTGCCAGAGGCAGGAAGAAATAAGAGCAAAATTCTAGGGACAACACCGTAAAAGAAGAACATGCAACAAGGAAATTTCTTCGCTCCATCTGAGATCTGAGAAAAGCCTCTGGTCTAGGTGGACCGTGCCGGCGTTGGCCGTAGTGGGAAAGCGAGGCCCGATTTTTCAATTTCCTCATCGCCTCGCGGTCACCGCCGTATCCGTGGTGTCATTATCTCGAGCATCAAGTGTGCGTAAAGGCGAACTGTGTGAATGGGGAGGCAAGTTTCTCCATGAAACCCCACAAGAGGACTGAAGAACACTTGGGAGACGAAGAACACAGGCGAATGGAATTCGGCGGATTCAGAGGGACCAGTATGGAGTAGGGGATGGGGTTGTGGGTGGCAACGGACAAGATTATCCAACAAACATAAAATAGGCAGTATCAATTTGGCTTCTATTGAAAAGGGCGGCAAGCATGGAGACATGAGGTGGAATCCGTGATCAACAATCAAAATTGTGAGGTAAATTACGTTGCCGCGTTCCGATTCAACGGCGTAAGCACGAACAACGAAGAAGCCCCACGCACAGAAGCTGTTTGGTTGAAGTGAGGGAGAGCGGGGTAGAGGGCAGAGAGTGCGTACCAGAATGCGAGCAGCAAGGGAATGGGAGGGACCGCGAGTGGAAAGGGCGTTGAGGGCAACCTCGGCGGCCGAGTGCTCCGCCTGCCGCAGCGTTGTGCAGAACGCGGGGCTCTCGAACGTCTCGCCATTGAAGTTCACGAGGGCCTTGAAGCGCGGCGCGTGGTCCGGACCCTCCCTTATGCTGGTGTATGACGGCAAGTTAAAGCAGCTCCGCTGCGCCAGCTCCTGTAGCTGGTTCTTGTACATAGTGCTTACAGTGCCGACGATCTTCTCACGCCGCTTCCCCACCTTTCGTTGCTGCGCCTCAGGTGCCACCGCCCAGAACAGCAGCAAGCTCCCTACGCCGATATCCCTCTTTTTCCCACTCCACGCTTCTCTCTTCCTCACCTAAAACTTTTCCGCTGAAAGAAGCCCCAGCAGCAGCTCAACACTTCCGAAAGCGGCCAAGGCAGTCGCTCCTGCTCCCGTCCACCGCCCCTTCGCCGCCTCCTCCCCAATCAAACCATAAAGGTGGACAGGACCGAGCGCCACTGATGGTAACCGGCGGAATCCAGATCCAGGAGCCGGGCGCCGAGGTACGGACGCCGCACACCGTAGATCGACGGGGTTCGCGGCGCGCGCATAGAACGGCGCTCGGGAGTCCCTGATCGGACCGTGTAGCCAGAAATCCGTCGCCCCCGAGACTATCTGACGACGGCGCCGCCCCCCAGGCACCCACAGACACCTAAGACCGCCTCCGCGAGCACGGCGAGCTCTAGCTGGAGAAGATGAGGAGCTCTACGCGGAGTCTGGAACGTCTGGATTTCTAGGGTTTGTCCCGAGGCGAGGAAATAGGAGGAAGAGAGGAACGCCTCGAACGAGAGAGGGGAGAGAGGAGGACTGGCAACCAGTAGCCGCACCCCCTTGTGGGGCCTGGGGGAGGAGGAAGTGGGTTGTTGTGCGGAGCCAGGAGGACATATATTAAATACAAATAAAAATAATGGTAAACGTTTCAATTAAATGCTAAATTTTCTTGGGAGGTGGGGTGTTCGAATACTCCAACACGTTGCCGCAATTTTAGAAGTTAATTATTTAAGAGCTTATTTATCTCACAACTCTCTCGACTGGACTCCTCGTTACCGAGGCTGATGTATGAGAACATGACGCAGTTGTTTTTAATCCCGCCTAAATTAATCAAGTAATTAATTTTGTATCGCCAGCGGCGCCGATGCGGCGGCGTCAGAAGAAGGGGAGGATCTTCCTGCGCCGCGGGATAATTTTTTTACTTTCTGGGGACTTGATAATAAAAAGCCTGAGGTCGGATCCTCGCCTCTCCGGGGCGTTGGATTCTTTCCGGGACGAGGCGGGAAGGAGGAGCCCGTAGGGATCCGACTGTTGGACGGCGGAGATCTTCGCGTCGTGACACGTGGCCGACGGCGATAAAGGCCTCTGCCAGCGCGGTCGGACGGAGCGCGTGTCCCTGCGGCCAGGCCGGTGGCAGCGCCCGTAAAATGTTGCGATCGGGGGGGTCCTTTAACTGAGAGGGGAGGTCCGACCCGAGCGAGCCGAAGCACTTCTCTGAACCGGCGGGCTCCGTTATCATGGGTTCCGGTTGGGGCTCGGCGGCGCTCTGACGAGATTCCGGTCACCTCGAGTGAGCGTAAGCGACGGATGCGAGTGCGGTCGGCAGTCGGTCTCTGTCGGGGTCGTACTTGCAAACTCGGGAGGGATCGGTGTCCGGCAAAAAAAAAAAAAAAACTTCAAGACAAGCCCCCTTAAATCTTAATTAGGGCTTCGAACCTGTCTGACTCGGTGCCAACATTGCACTTCCATGCCGATAAAAAGTTAATTTCGATTTTGATTAAAATAAAAATCATAATATTTTTAATTTTGTTTTAATTTTGACTCTAAATTAAAATAATTTAATGTTTTAGCATTAAATAATTTATATTATTTTAATCGAAAATTTAAATAACATATTATTGCTACTGCACTGGGAACAACCACGAGGAACCGAATTGCTAAATTTGGTTCCATTTGAGAGCAAAATTTAATCATACATTAAAATTATTTAATTATTACTTATGTAGACATATGTTTTGAGGTATAAATAATTAAAAATAAATATTATCTATAAAAATATATAAAACATTTTTTGTTAGTAATGCTGTAATATCCCTATAATATTTTTACCAAAATCAGCCCAACCGGTTTAACCCGACTTGATTTGGTTTGAAAATGTTACAACTTAGTTGGATCAAACCGGACTGAACCAAATTAGTTCATTCAATTTGGTTTGGTGTGTTGAGCTGATTAATACAAATTGTTAATTTTTGTCATTTGTATATCATAAATTTAATCATGGCATGCATTAATTGTTTGATATTAAATTTTATTAAAATTAGAAACAAATGCAAAGTTTACTATTTGATTTTGATTAGCTTTTAAGATACATAAAGAGATTTTTAATTTATTATTTTTTACATAAATTAAATTCAAATATCATGATTTCATCTCCAATTTCATTTTCCCCGGTAGAAGAAATTCTTATAAAGGAAAATTTTGTAGAATTTTCCGTTGCTTTAAGTGTAACATCTTAATTTATAAATACGTTGAGAGATTAAATTTATAGATCACTAACAACTTTAGTTAACTATTTTTTGGAAAGTTGGGTTAGAGAAAATTCAAAGACAAACATATTTTGTTGAGAGTAAATCAAAGAAGAGTAATGTCCTGAAAAGGTTACTCGTTAGTACAGTTGTTGGATCAGTTAATTGATTTCTTCATTATACATGATATCATGATCCAGCCAAAAGTTACTATGACTTACTTGGGTGTGTGATATATGATCTGGAACTCAAAAAAAAAAAAAACATGGGGGATATTTTGTAAGTCAACAAGTGTAGTTAAATTAATTAACCATGCATATCGGACCCAATAGTGGTCGGTCCAAAATTATAATAGTAGACAATATTATTGGAACCGCAGTAATGCAAGACCCACAAGATTTTAACTTTCTTTGGCAGGAAGATGAGGGTAAAAACGATTCTTACCTCTCAAGAATGTGAAAGAGACATTAGAGAAGACTATCCTAAGTTCTCTGATGAAAATAGAAAAAAAAAATGATACAATTACTTTATTAGCCTTTTGTGTAGAATAAGTCCCCACTCATAAATCTGGCCATCTGGGTGCGCATCAATGTTCTTTGAATTGGTCAAACTCTTTAATGTAAGTTGCTTCAAGTACCTGTCCTTGTTTTATTGAATTTTCAAGGAGAAATCAACTCCCCCCCCTCCCCATTTATGTGGCCAATTTATTTCTTAATCCCATGTCTCCAACACTTTATTTTCTACTCCCAAATTTTAAATTTCTATAACTTCTGCCCCTTTTTTCATCTAACACCATTAGCTTTAATAGATTTCACATGTGACTTCCAATTTTACCCCTCCACCCCATGATGCCAATGATGTTCTTCTCATCTAATTTTTCAAAGCATTTTTTACTTGATAATATTGTAACACCTGATTTATTTAGATCTTATTTTCAATTTCATAGATCAATTGGTACCACCATGTGTTCTTAAGATGAGTATCACCATGTAAAAATATCCCTAACATGTTATTATTCAGATATTTTAAAATTTGTAAAGTTATATTCTCCTTTTTTTAGAGATAAAGTGAGTATTGGAGAAAAAAAAGAAAAAGACGGTATTAGAAAAATGTATTTCATAAAAATTTAAACAAACAAATAGAGTAACGTTGTTTCAAGAGTTCACCCAAAACATAATATTTTCAAAACAGTAAAATTTTCAACTTTTATGTGATCATATCTAAAAATATGAATACTTATAAGAACTGAAATCCAAAAATCACTAAATTAAGTTTTCAATATAAAAATATGTTCTTGGTGTGAATGAACATGATGAGAAGAGTGCTTAATTTAACATCATAAAAATATATAAATTTATATAATAAATTCAAAATAAGAATAGAAGCGAGATTGTCTTCACAATTGTTGTTATTATATCTCATTTGATAATTATATTTTAATTTATAATTTATTGCAATAGAGAAGGGTGACCGAGAAGAGTATCGTACATGAAATTTATTAGTGGAAGAAGGAATTATAATTACACAATTAATTATTTTGAAAAGAATAAATGTCATATTAATTATTTTAGTGATAAGTAGGTGCTATAAAAGTTGACATATATATTCGGATGGCACGTTGGGGAAGGAGAGGGAGGTGATGAGTAGATGAGGGTAAAAACTGAATAAAAAATATAGAGGAGTAAAAATTTTAAGATTGATAGTTTTGGGATTAAAAAATAATTTATTTGAACGGTGGGATCTAAAAATAAATACAAAATATTTTTTGAGACTGAAAATTGAAAACTCTGATTTTCAATCATTAAATAACCTTACTGTCCAACTTTGATCATGATGCATTGGTATTGTGATCAAGTCTTATAAAGGTGAATCTATTTATCTCTCTTTTAATCTAATCTTAATGACTCAACTAGAAGGTTTGTTATAACTTGTTTTCGAGTATGTGATATGTGATGTGGGAATGTCAATTCCTTAAAAAGATAGATTGTAATATCTTGATTTGTGAATATGTTAAGAGATTAAATTTGTGAACTTCTACATAATTCATTGAAAAAGGAATCCCGGCCAAAAGCTCCCTTGGCAAAAATAAAATGCTGGCACAGCAAAATCATGTACCCTAATGGGGTGTTTGGTTGCATGATAATTTTTTTACATTTTCATGATAAAAATTTATATTAAAATAAAAAATGAACTAACTCATGGCATAAAATTATCATGTTTGGAGGGATGTGATAACAAAAAAGAGTAACTATCATACATGACCAAACAAAAGTGGGGGACCACAAGAAAAAGAAAGAGGTGAGACTCTCTTTTTTTTTTTAAGAAGAAAATCACTTTCAAAACAAAAAATGTCAAGGTTGTCAAACACATCTTTTAACAAGTTTTCTTACAATTTTTAAAAATTAAAATAAAAACCTCCGTTATCATATAACCAAACGCCTCCATAAAGAAGCAACAAGAGTTGAGGAAAAAAATAGTACACGAGATCATTTTTGATAATGTAACCAAATAGATCTTTTGGTGACGGTGAAAAAACATCATGTTAAAAGCGGAATTCTATTAACCACTCTATTAATTATAATTCTGGTGGTAGATCACTTAGGACATTTTTAGAAACTATGGTAAGAAATGCATAGAGGTACCCCAATTAATGTTACAAGTTGGATCAAAATGTCAAAGATTAATATTGACGATATCTAAAATTTATACATGTACGTATTTATTTGATTGATTATTATGTTTGCCAGATAACAAAATATTTATCTTATAAGTGAAAAATATCATGAGTTTATGACCTGTTTAGTTAGAGTACGAAAAATAATATTATATCAATTTTAATATTGATATTTCTGGAAGTGAGCATCCGTACCAAAATTAATATAAGTTAACACTTAAATTACATAACACGTTTTGTTTATATTACAAATTTTAAAATCGATACTATTAGTCAAACATCTCTCGATGATTATTATCAATATCAATTTTAAAATCGATAATGATAGAGATGTTTAATAACGTCACCACAAATAGGACATAATTTATTTACATAATTTGTGCTAAAAGTAATCTTACCTCTATCTTCTGTAAAGACATCATAATTGAGAAACTGAAACGTTGAACAACAATACAACTTAATTTTAGGAGCCATACCAAGATACCAGAGGTCATGTATTTGAAGATTGGTTAAGGCTAAATCAGACAACCAAGATACCTACATCTCTGACCGGATCAGGACTTGGGGGGGGGATTTGTCAACCGATCCACTTTTCTACAAGGGCAGGTGTGGCAGAGCAGAAATCCACGGTCCAAGGCGGCCTGTCATAATGTAAGGGTCCAAGGAGTAGCCAAGTCCAAGAAAAGCCTATATCTTTTCACATACGTGCGCAGAGAGAGAGAGAGAGAGAGAGAGAGAGAGAGAGAGAGAGAGAGAGAGAGAGAGAGAGAGAGAGAGAGAGTTGAGTGGAGCATTTCATCGAACACCTTGTGGGCGGCAATGCCAAAAGATAGATAGAGAGAGCGAGTTGAGTGGAGCATTTCATCGAACACCTTGTGGGCGGCAATGCCAAAAGATAGATAGAGAGAGCGAGTTGAGTGGAGCATTTCGTCGAACACCTTGTGGGCGGCAATGTCAAAAGATAGAGAGAGCGAGTTGAGTGGAGCATTTCGTCGAACACCTTGTGGGCCGCAATGTCAAAAGACATGTTGATTGGAGACTGGCTAGAGTTATGCCAAATGTTGAGCTCGATGAGGTGTTTAGTTACGTAACAATTTTCTTTAGTACATGATAAAAAATTATATTAAAATAAAAGACGAATAAAAATTTATTGTGTTCGAAGAGATGTGATAATAAAAAGGTAATTACTATATATGATCAAACAAAGGGACTACGAGATAAAATAGAGGTAAAACTCTTTTTTGTCTGAGAAAGAAATAGTTTAAAAATATAAAATTATCATGAATGTCAAACATCTCTTTTAATGAGTCTTATTTCAAAAATATAAATTTCAAACATCTCTTTTTTTTGCCATGTTGTCCAAAAAAAAAAGTCTTATTTCAAAAATATAATTTTTTCGTAAGAATTTAACTCATCCCGCAACCAAACACCCTACGAGGAGATCCACATGAGATCGATACAAAAAGCAAAAAAAAAAAAAAAAGAAAGCAAGAAAATCACAAGTGAAAATTTTATTTAATCTCAAGACCTAGTCATCAGGTCTGTATAGTTCTAAATTCACAACAAAATGTGGACTATTATCATCGATTTGTTAAAAATATAAAATTTATGAGTACGTAAAATCATATATAAAAGAATTTTGGCCAGAACGAATTCGGTAGCAATAAACCGCCGTATTTTTCAACTTTAAACAATTTACAAGAACACACATGCTATTTTAGAAGTCAACAACGTTAAATAGCCACTTTTGACCAGTGAAGCCCCTAGATCTTTATAAAAACAAGAAAAAGTATATTTACTACCCCCAGGGTTTTAGGCCTGTAATTTTATTATGGTCCATCGCCTAAGGTGCCACTATGACCACCCTTGAATAGAATCTCAAGCTCAAAAGTACTGCAGGGATGCTAAGTTCAATTCGAATAAACCCAATTCTCGTTTTAATCCTAAATCACCAAAAATAGGCCATATGTTTGCTCTCTCCACTTATTTCGATTTTAAGTTATTTTTTAAAAAATATTTAAATTACAGCAAATTACACTGTTTTCTTTGGTCTACCACATCTTCTTGTCCTTACTATTTTTACTTTTTATTTTGCTAACTAAAACTTTTTTAGGTGTACGTTTACTCCGTAGTATATACGTCATCTCAAAATATCTTCTTTCAATTTATCTGCGTGATACTGGCAATTTTTTAATACATTTATTATGTATGATATCTAATCTAATAGAATCACTTTTACAAATTAATATTCTCAGTTTATCAATACACCTTATATCTCATCTATCAATAAAATATCATTTACATGCATTGTGCACCATAATAGGTTATCTAGTATATTCTTTGTTAATTTATCCACTATCGAGTAAAATGGTAAAGGCTTTTTGTAGACTATAGTTGTAAGCCAATCTAAATAATAAAATCTATTTTTTTTTCTCTTCCATCATGCACAGACTAGTGATTTATTCATCACTAATGTCTTTTATCATTTGTAGTGCAACAGGGGAGTATTATCTTTCCGTTCAACACTCACAACGTACCATCTTTTGAAACTTCATTATAATTGTTTTTCAATTCAATATGCATCATATGTACAATCTCAATATTTCTCTATAAAATTTCAAAAAAAAATTATTGTAGGATAACCATCCATAAATCTAAATCAGTTGATTGTGCTAATTATAATATCTTGCTTGCTATGCTCTTTACTTCTCTCCCACAATTTTATAGTGTGAGTCATAAGCTTGAATTCTCTATGATTTGAACAATTTTGCATTTTTTTTACTCTAAGGTATGTATGATTATGCCCTTTCTCCACTTATTTGATATTTTCATATAGATTAAGATTTCTTTTTTTAAAAATAAACTAACCATTTCACCTCAAAGTCTCGTAATCTATTTTAATAATCTACAATACTTTTTAAACTTTTGAAAATCTAATCCTTCTATCATACTTAATATTATGTTTTGTTTTATTATCTATTTTTTCCAGATTTCTGATAAAGCTATCACTAAACAAGTATCAAGATATGTTTATCACCTCTTTTCTATGTCACCATCTTGGCTCAGATATTTTCCTTTGTCATCATTGATACATTTTACTTGGTTGATATCATGAGATCTTCTTTCTCTCATATTTGCTATCCTTTATTATCTTTATTATCTCAACTTTTCTTCTAAAACTTTTCTTCTCCATTTCAAAGTTCTGTTTTCATCAACCAAAAGCTTCATTCTTTTTTCCCTAAATAAAGCAGCCAGTGTTGGGTTATTATCAATTCCTCTTATCTTTCTTCTCCAGACACCAGTGAAAAAAAAATATATCATCTCTAACTATCATTGGATTTGAACAACTACTTGATGGTTTGACAGTTCCTCAAAGATTTCAGATTTTCTTGTAGGGTTGCATGCATATGGAGGAAGGCATTGTGTATCAGCTGCTTAAATTATTTTAGTTAAAATTATGTAATAAATGTATATTACCATTGAATCCTTATTTATAGGCAGGCCATCTTTTATATATGTGTCAAAATAACGACTTACGTTGTATTGATAATATTGTCGGTCTTCTCCATCTGAAAATTTAGGTTAAATTAGATAATATCAAATCAATCAAGACAGAATATAATGTTTGCGTATGATTTACAAATATTGACAAATGACTGTGTTCTTGCGCGCGCGGTGGAACATTATTTGCACATTATTGTTTATTTTATTCACTAAGCTTCTTCTCAACATTATTTGATTAAGATAAAATTGACCATATAAGAAAAAATTCATAAACAAAACCAATATCAAATATGTGCCGGATATTATTTGAAAACGATAATATGTCTATATTTTAATAGGATCTTTCAGCATTTTATTGGAAATCTGAAACCTTTCAAGCAGCATCACATCATTTCAATTTTTTTTTTTGGTTTAGCAGCAAGCACTTTTGGCATAAATTATGTCCTATTTGGTAACATTATTAAACATCTCTATCATTATCAATTTTAAAATTGATATTGATAATAATAATCAAGAGATCAAAAAATGTTTGATTAATAATATCAATTTTAAAATTTGTAATATAAACAAAACGTGTTACGTAATTTAAGTGTTAACTTATATTAATTTTGATATTTTTCACTAATAACTAATCAGGTCATAAACTTATGATATTTTTCACTTATAAGATAAATCTTTTGTTATCTAGCAAACATAATAATCAATCAAATAAATACGTACATGCATAAATTTTAGATATCATCAATATTAATCTTTGACATTTTGATCCAACTTGTAACATTAATTGGGGCACCTCTATGCATTTATTACCACAGTTTCTAAAAATGTCCTAAGTGATCTACCACCAGAACTATAATTAATAGAGTGGTTAATAGAATTTTGCTTTTAACATGATGTTTTTCACCATCACCAAAAGATCTATTTGGTTACATTATAAAAAATGATATTATATTAAAATTGATATTGATATTTTTAGAGATTGGTGTATCAATATCAAAATTAATACAAGTTGACACTTATATTACATAACATCATTTATTTACATTATAAATTTTAAAATTGATACTATTAACCAAACACCTCTTATCGATTACTATCAATAACAAATTAAAATTGATAGCGATAAAGGTATTTAATAGTGTTACCAAACAAGGTATAAACTGTGAATGCCATGTTCATACATAAGTTGGTCAACGTTCTTTCTTTTTACTCTCATCCTCTTGACCTTGACCTCTTCTACTGCCAATTGATGTTCAAGACCACTTGAAACATCTTCCTCTTTTGCAATATGAGATAGTAATAAGAACCTCAAATGGATGCAACTTATTTTCAAATTCATCAAGGTTTGAGTGTGAAAAGAAAAGTATTTCTTTATTATCAACATATGACAAATCACTACAAGGAAGAAAGTTAATAACAACAGCTAGAAGTCTTCATCACTAAGCCCAAAAGCTGTCACAAGAAGGTATCAACGATGATTTTAAAGTCGTTGCACGATTGTTATAAAAATGTTTGTCGCAAGTGACATCAACATCGACTACCACAATGCCATCAGTACTAAACCCATAAGAGATGGCTAATCTATTGTCGCGACAAAGCATATCAACGACCACATTAATAGCCATCACTACCAATTAGTGGTGATAGCTTTAACAACGGTCGCTACTGTATATTGGCAATGGTTAAAATGGGTCCACGGTGACTTGGATTCTACATCTTGTACATTTACGTATCAAAATGGATCTACAATGACACCTGCAAGCACATTTCATTCCATTCATCTAAGAAAATTCTTTTGTACTTTATATTCATCAAGATTTTCATTTGAATCATTCACATCCATACATACAATCAAATTGAAAACATACACATCACATCAAACAATTTCAAATGGGTCTAGAATAACTTGCAACTGTAATTAAAATACAAATTAATAAAAGTACGTACGTTAACCAAGTTCATTATTACACCATAAAAAAGAAGAGTACACTTGTCATTCATTTTCACCAAATGACTCTTATTCCTTCTCTCTTAGTTTGACCAGTGGTGCCAGTGTCGATGGATCAACTAATCTTAGTAATTGGGATAACTTAAGTTGCTCAGTTAGCCGATTAAATCTATCGTTAAATGATTTTTGTTGATCTATTAGTTGTTGTTGCAAAGTGGAAACCCAAGATTTAAACTGTGGAATCAACTTAGTAAGTTTTTTTAGCCTCTCCACCTTATTTATTAATTCACGAACAATTGAGCTTGAAAAATACCTCAACTGGTTTCACTATACCAGGTGGTGCGATCACCTTGTACATTAGATCCCCAACTTGGTCTATCTTTACTCATGATGCTAGGAGCAATCATCAATTGTGTCATATTATTTTATAAAAGACATACTATCAAGATTTTGATTTAATATACAAAACTAGATAAAATAATATTATATTTGTAAATAAATTACCATAATTTCATGACTTCACTTATTATCTTAGATAATATTTTCATTAAGCCCTTCATAAGTCTAGAACATTTTAAAAATCCCTGGACATATAGGAGGATGACTTTCTTTTGATTCCGGTGATTATAAGCTTTAACTTAGTCTAAGAGAAGTTAGCTAAACAATAAATAAAATTCAAAAAATAAATACTTACAAAATATCTTTATAGTTGATGAATGTTGTCCTTCATTTTCTATAAGGTATACACAAGTGAACTCTATTACCTTTATTTCTGTAATTAAGTGAATACAATTAAATTTATAAGATTTTTAAAAATATGTTAACAATTTTTTAGAGTGAGAAGAATTTTTTTACCTTATAGTCATCGCATGTCCATATGTCACCCATGTATTGCCATTGCTCTAGTTCGATTGCCCTAACAAGTCATATTTTGGGTTCTATCTTTCTTTTTATGTTTTATGGCCGTTAAGTCAATTAAAACCGAAAACTAGCTTGGGTTGTCCTAACTTGTCATATTTTAGGTTATATCCCTTTTTTGAGTTTTATGCCCTGTTCAAACTAATCCAAGTCGAAAACTAGTTTCAATTATCCTAAATGGTCATATTTTGCGTTCTATCCCCTTTTTAGGATTTATGCATGCTTAAACCAATGGTTTGGATTGACCTAACGGGCTGTGTTTTGTGTTCTATCTTTCTATTTGGGATTTTATGATCATTTAAGTGAATCCAAACTAGAAACTGATTTGAATTGTTCTAACTAGACCAGTTTTGAGTTCTAAATCCATTTGTGATTTGGATTGGCCTAATTGGTTATATTTTCGATTCTATCTCCCTTTTATGAGTTGTATGATCATTTAAGCTAATCTAAACTAGTTGAATTGGCCTAATTTAGATGTTTGATAAGTCTCTTGGTGAAAACAATTTCACATAAACCAAGCAACATGGGTATTTGGTAGCTATTTCTTAATTTATATAGTTTTATTTTTGAAAAATAGATCACTTTATTCTTTAGTTTTAAATTTAAATTTACACAAATATAGACTTTGTGTGTCCGTTAAAACTTATACAATTTTTAATAATTGTAGAAGTAGCAAATAAACTCTAATAAGCATAGATCTAGGGTTAAACTACCTAAGTTTGCTAAAGTTATTGATGAATTTTTATACATAAAATTTTTTAAAACTTTTAATATTAATTCTTATAATATAATTCAATTTAGAATTGATTTTAACCTTTATGGACCGAACCAATCCCAATCCTTTATCATTCCTTGTTATCAAGTATATTTGATGAAAAGATTAAAATTTAATTTGACTTTCTTATGAGTCAAAAATATTTTTTCTTGATTCAAATCTGTAAAGCTTTGAGATGAAGCAAGTGGGCAATATCGAAAGTTTATGTTTATTTTGGAATTTTACTATAACAGAATAAAAATAGATAACATGTCACAAGTCTTTTGAAAATGCACAACAGGGTGACACCAAAGAGAAAAATCATTAATGAATAGTTCAATATGTTATTTTAATGTACTAATGATTTACTTGTACATATTGACCTAACTAAATTTCAATTTGCACATTGCACTAGTATCATGAGCTTTTCAATTAAAACTCTATTTGGATCTATCTTAAAGTGAAAAAGTTAAAAATATTTGAACTTTATGACAGTAAAATCTAAACATAAAAAATTAATATCATGTTGAATCAAATCATATTTAAAGTTCTTTATTGTTCAAATAAATTTTTTTTATAAAAACATATATAATTATATATGTTGATATACAACAATTGTTTGAGATTAAAATTTTGAGTTTGAATTTGAGTTTGATGTATATTAATATGTATTTTTATATATTTTTGATTGACTCACATCACGTTCAACCGTAGCTTTAATAAAATATATTTAAATACATATTATTAAACTTTACGTTCACTTTCCTTGTCATATATATATATTTGATTTACTCACATCCGTAAGCACAGAAGATTAACTTTACGTTCACCTTCTTTGCTACTCTTTGTCACTACCTAGGTGTTTGGTTGCATGATAACGAAGGTTTTTGTTTTAATTTTTAAAAATTGTAAGAAAATTGGTTAAAAGAGGTGTTTGGTAACCATGATAATTTTATGTTTTAAAAGTGATTTTCTTCTTAAACAAAAAGAGAGGGTCTCACCTCTTTCTTTTTTCTTGTGGTCCCCCACTTTGTTTGGTCATGTGTGGTAGTTACTCTTTTTTGTAATCATATCCCTCCAAACATGATAATTTTATGTTATGAGTTGGTTCACTTTTCATTTTAATATAATTTTTTATCATGAAAATGTACAAAAAATTATCATGCAACCAAACACCCCATAAGCAAGCAGGCCAGCCCGCCCAAGCCTATTCAGCCCAACAGACTTGTTCATGGGCTTAGCACTGGTCCGATGGGCCCGAAGAGTCAACCGATGCCCAACCCATCCCTGGCCTGCCAATGGGCTTAGAGGTAAGTCCAGCCCATTAGACACTATTGCTCCTGTGGAAGCCTATTCTGTTTAGCACATTTCGAGGTCAGGTAATCCTGTCTGAAAATGCACCAGACACATGCTTCCTACTCTAGAAGACGTGAAAACATTCACCATGTTTGCCAAATATGCCGTGAGAAGACTGAATCACAAGAGCATCTGCTTTTCCCCTTGCATTGGGATAGTCCCTCTTCCTCGGACCGATATCCAACTTCCCATGAATTAATTTCCAGAAAATTGGGTCAACCAGGCGACTAAAAGCTCAGATGGAGAGCCCTTCATCATAGCTCAAGTTGCAGCACCATGTTGGCATACATGGAAATAAAGAAACAAAGCCATCTTCGAAGGGAAGGATGCCAAGCCGGTAACTATCATAAACAAGGTCACCCATGAAGTGGAATTTTGGTTAAAACGTCGCTAAAAGTAAAAAAAAAAAGGAAGCTAGTCCTGAAGACTTCCAGTCGTAGAACCCTCCTCCCCCAAACTTCAATAAAATTAGTGTTGATGGTGCAACTGATATTTGCAAAGGTGCATTTGGAATGATTGTTAGAGACTATTTTGATTTTCCTATATTTCATAAAGCTCATGTCCTTTTATTTTTATCACCTCAATAAACGGAAGACACCGCGATCAAGAAGGGCTTATTGTGGGCCAAAACTCACAACTAGAGGCTCATCATTGAGAGTGATACTGAAAATTGCAATATCCTTATTGGTGAATATGGTAGAGATTAAATCAATAAATTATCAACAATATTGATTAATTAATTTTTGAAGGTTGAGTTGAATGAACTCCGAAGTTAAACGTGATATCTCCGAAGGATGAGTAATCTCTTAGAAAGTAGCATGATTGTTAGACCAGCCAACTGATTTAATGGATTATTACATATCGTATCAAAATATGATTCAGTCAAGAGATATGGTGTGACTCGGCTGAATATGTGATATATGATGTGTGATTTTGACGAAAGCGTAAATCTTCAAGAAGATAGATTATAATATCCCGGTTTGTGAATACGTTGAGAGGTTAAATTTGTGAACAACAAACAACACCGGTTAACTATCTTTCGAAGGTTGAGTTAAAAGAACTCCAAAGTTAAGTGTGCAATCTCCGGAGGATAGGTGATTGCTGGGTCAGTTAACTAATTTAGTCAATCGTTACCAAAATTATCAAGGCCATACACAATGAAGGCAAGATATCATGGATAGCGGAAGAAATTATGGCAACATCTCTTCGACAGAGTACAAGACGGTATTTTGTCCACCTCTGGATCATGTAACATGGCTGCTCGTCTGTTAGCAAGACACGTATCAAGATCAGGGACCTCCTCCTGTAATTATGGGCTCTGTTTTGGCTGAGATGGTCCCCGCATAGCTTTGGTATAAGTAGTCATTTCTATCAAAGAAAAGCATATGATCGACAGGCCTTAAAGAATTTGATTCATCACAGGCTATAAAAATCTTTGCAGTATCCAGACATATGTTAGTACCACTATTTTAATGCTACGCGGAGACAATTATCTCTTCCACGCCAGACTCACACTAAAGGCATCAAGATTCTCGAACAGATTAATGAGCATATAAAAATCAGGAGACATATTCAGCCAACTGGTGGACCGGCCCCGCCACACCCTCAAATATTCTCCCGTACGCTATTTTTCTATGTCCGGTAGGCGGAAGAGGAGGATAAACTAGTGAGAAACCAGGCCGGGTTGCCGATGCTAAAAATCGAATTTTTAAAATTTTAATGCCCGATGACTCGAGGCGGGGGCCGCCTCCCCCACCTAGGCCGAAAGGCCCTCTCGGAACGATGGGCGATGTGAGATGCATTTGTTCTGGGGGGGTGCCGATCGAGCTGGTACTGGCTGAAGCTTTCGAGGAACCAGAAAAGAAAAGCGTGCTGGGGGGGCGTCAAAAGGGGAGAATAATATACAAGGCTCGGCGCATTTTGCGATCGGATAAGATACAGAAATCTGGTAAACAATAATTGTGTTGATATATCGTCCCGGTTGAGAATGAGGGCATATCATCCAGATCGATAGGCCGTGTCAGACGAGATCAGTTTGTTTCGTTCAATCTTTCCCATCTCATATCAATATGTCTAAAAATCAGCTACTACCAATATCTCTTAATCTTAATTCGTAGTGTGCAGAGATCAACCGTATGGGACGCGGTTGGTGCAGGAGGGCAAGAAATTGAAATCTTTTGGGCAATGCATGCTCTTACACACATTAGCTAAACACATAACGCATACATGTGAGCTAGCTCAACTGCTCTCATACATATCACAGAGGCCATCATCATCGCATGATCGAGCAAGAGCAGGTACACATACTACACGTTTGATCAAAGGGTATACACAGCTACTTAATTTAGTACAATTATCGGACGGTAATTAATTAAAAGGGGATCCGGTGTTCGGCAGAATGGATTTACCAAGGGGGTGAGAAAGAGGGAGAGAGAGCATAAATGCTTGAATTGAGACGTGATGAGAGAGGAAGGGAGTGGGAGCTATCAGAGAGGTCAAAAAAGGGGGTGTCGAGCGGAGGATGAGAGGGGAAATTACAGACGACAGGGAAGAAAATAAAAATTGGAAGGAGAAGTTAAACAGAAAAACCTGTTAACCTTCCGATTCTCTTCTCTATTCAGCTCTGCGGCACCAAAATACTGACGAAGCCGGCGCGTTTTAGTCTCCGCTAACCTCGTGCCGCCGCTGTACCCGTCCCTTTTATTTATTTGGCAACATGCCCCCGCTCCGCCTCAGTCCTGGAAGCCCGTCTGGCGCCAGACGGCGTTGCGGACGCGGCTGAGATCCCGGCCCTTGAGCGTGCGCCCCACGCCCTCGTGGACGGAGAAGGACGCCACCGCCCCGCGCTTCCTCCACAGGTACTCGTGCGGCGGCACCACCGCCCCCTCCCCCTCCTCGCCGTCGTCCCCCTCGTCGTCGTCCCAGCGGTCCCCGCCGCCGCTCGCCCTCTTCGCCACGCATCCGTCGCGCAGGATCTTCGACCAGTCCGGGATGTTCACCGGCAGCGACGCCGCCACCGCGCCCCTCCCCGCCGGCTTCCTCGGCGCGCCCCTGGACCCCTGGAGCGCCGCCCTCGGCTTCCCGGAGGGGTCCGAGCCGGTTCGATCGGCGCCGCCGCCGTCCGCGCAGGCGGATCCCCAGACGTCGGACTCGTCGAACTCGTCGCCGGCGGCGGCGGCGGGCGCGTCCCCCTCGCCGTTGGAGAAGAGGCGATAAGTCTGCTTGAGGAGACGGTGGTTCCTCCCCGCCATTTGCACTGTCAGAGAAGCGCGGAGAGGAAGAAGCAGGCCTCCGGCAAGCGACCCTCTCTCTCTGTCTCTCTTCTAAAGAAGCCGACGAGCAGAAAGCAAGAGGAAGGTTGGCCGGTATTCCCACCCCTGCTCTCCCTTTTATAGATGATTAAGGCCGGCGTCCTGGACAGAAGAAAGAAGAGCGGGCTCTACACTCTTCACCCTGCACCTACGCGGCTAGAGAGAGAATAAAGCCTTCGAGAGAGAAAGGGGGGGGGTGAGCCTTATCCACATTTTATCCTCTCCGTACTCTCTTGAACAGTAAACATTTCCGTGACTACGAGATAGACGCCGCCTCGTCGTGGGATAGCCAACGACACCACCGGCGCGCCACGTCCCTCCACGGTGTGCTGTTCCCCTTCGCGCGAATAGTCCTCCTCGGGCATTCCGGGCTCGTCTGACGTAACCTCACGGCAGAGGAAGATATCGAGGCGGTTATGTTGACCTCGCGGTGTCCGCATTCCGATACCGCTTTGCGACACGCGAAGACGTGGAGGCGGTTATGTTGGCCCCGCGGTGGCAGCGGACCGGGGGGGGGGGACAGTAGAACGGCCCGCCGTTTCGCCGGGACCGTGGGCCGGAGGAGGAGACGCCCGGCCGGCGGCATCACCGAGCCAGCGCCTTGTGGCTCCGCCGGGCCGTCGGCGTGTCGCCGGAAAGCACCTGCGGGCCTGCAACCCCCGCGGTCGTGTTGGCCTCGAATCGGATCTATTCCGGGCCTGGGCTCCCGGGACCCGCGACCCGCGACGGCTCGACGCGTTTCGGAGCTCCGGGGCCCCCCGACGACGCCTCCGGGGCGTCTCCATGTGGCGACAAGAGGAGGCTGACTCGATCGTAATAACGACGCACCGGAAGGGCAAAGCCGCCATTCGAAGCAGGAGAGGACGAGGGCGGATGGGAAAAGAAGCTGGACGATAATAAATAACACACCCGTTCTCCTTTTTATTCTTTTATTATTATTTCCTTGTAACTTTTCGCCTACGGAACGGCGACCGCGGCAAGTCCTCCTGTTCCAAAATCCAGTCCCCCCCCGGCGGATCTGATTTCCTTGTGCGGGTGGACGAAACTGGTTGGTGAGGTGGCTGCCCGTCCAGCCACAAGCGTAGCGTCCCGTGCGTCGCCAGATGTTGGGGGGGAGGAGGGGCACGTCAGGCGTCGCTGGTGGGGCGCGGCTTCGGGTGTTTTCTGTCGAGAAAGATCAAAGCATAGATCTCGTCAGAGATAGTAACCACCACGCACGTATGCCCTTGCTCCCAAACCCTACTCGGGAGAACAGACACAGTCGGGGCAGGGCCCGTAAGAAGAGCCCGGCAGACGCCGGCAGAAAGGCTCGATAGGTTGTTTGATTAGCAGATCCGGGAACAGAGGAGATTTTATCGAGATTAATAGAGAGTTTGGCACGGCAACCAAGACTAGTGTCTGGTGCTCTCCGCAAAATTGAGCTCTCGCCGGAAATAGCTTCCGCTGCCAGTTTTGCATCACTTCAGATCAGAGCTAGGTGGGTCGACCGAAGACCCCAATAGGGCCCGTAGGGTTTGTTTTACACGATTTCGAGTTCGAGCTCGAGTTCCCAACGAGCATGTTAAACCGTTGTTCAAGTTTGGTTTGCTCATTAATCGAGCCGAGTCGAGCTCGAACTCGAGTAATAGTCGGACTGGATTTCAATTCGCATTCGACCTTAAGTTACGCGCAAACTTGTTTATAAAACTCGAAATCAATGAAAGATCATCCGCCGATGAAACTCGAGATTCAGCTCATCCATGAAACTCGACCCGAGTTTAAACTCAAATTTTAAATCATTTAATATATTTAAGCAACGGTGTACGACTATCGATACTCCTAATTTAATTTTTAAAAATAAATATATGATAGAATATTTAATCCGCGAGTTTATCGAGTCGGGTAGGAACCCGTTCAAATTTAACTCGTTTAATAAGTCGAACTTTATTTTTTGTTCAAGTCTGTTCGTTTATTTAACATAAAAAATAAGTTGAGTCGAATTTTTATCGAGCCAAACTTTGAACTACTCATCATCGAGTGTATTGATGCGTTTGCACCCCAACTACTTACAAACCTCAAAACCATGGTGTTAAGGTAGAAGGGCCCATGATATATAAGCACTATATTAAGTCTCTAGTCAATATGGGACAATCCCCACAATTCTAATACTCTTCCTCACCGTCGAAATGGGCAGCGGGAATATTAATCAATCGATCATCAATCGAGTATTAAAGATTGATAAATGTCCGCTCCGATACCAACTTACAAACCTCAAAATCATAGTGTTAAGGTAGAAGGGTCCAGGATACATGAGCAGCACTATATCAAGTCTCAGGTACTCAGGCTGCGTTTGGGAACTTCATCGAAGTGCTTCTTTTAGAATCACCTTCTATGAGAAGGTGCTTCAATCAGAAGTGCTTTTGTTCGACATAAGTAAAAACAGTTTGGTATCAATTTCTTATCATATAACAGAAGTACTTCTGATTGAGTAAATATTTATTTAAACATATAATTATCCAAACAGTTGTGACATTCTAAACAAGCGATGAATGACTACAAAGGACTCTCAAATAATACATTTATATCTTAAATGAAATATGCTTTTTCCACAACTAGTCTATTTTTCAAATATTTGAGTTGCCAATGCATCTCTGAATGTGCTCATTATTTGTCGATCTTGTTCACGAGGAATACGTCCCGGTGGTGCTTGTAACATTGAATTTGTCTCAACTTCAAGTTCTTGAAATTCTCTAAACAATTCGTCTCCTAAATCAACTCTTCGTATAAAATTGTGTACCGCCATTGCAGCGACGACAATTTTTGCTTGTTTTTTCAATGAATAAGACGGCATCCCATTGAGAATTCGCCAACGCTTTTTGAGTACACCAAAACATCTTTCAATGATATTTCGTAATGATGGACTGCCCGATGCCCAGGCTGCCGCGCCGCGGACCATGGACTGCCCGTCGTCGCAGCCCTCCGGGATCGCAGGGGGGGGGTGCACGCGCATCCCTCTCTTCGCCCCGAACGGCTCCGACGCCCTGTCACTGTTCTGCTCGCCTCTGCATTACCACGGCTACGGCGCCGCCGCAACCTTCGCCCCTCCGGACCCGCTGGGAAGCTCCATCTCACCGTCGACGATCGTGGATGCCATGAAGACGCTCCGTGAATGCGAAGGTGCTGTTGGCCGGGTGGAGCAACAGCCGAAGCGCGTGCCCCCCTCCCCGGCCATTGCGCGCAAGCCCCCCTTCCCCTCCCTGCTAGCCCCCCTTCCCCTCGGCGCTCCCTCGCTAGCCCCCCTCCCCGGCCATTGCGCGCAAGTCCCCCCATTGCACGCAAGCCCCCCTCCCCCGGCCATTGCACGCAAGCCCCCCTTCCCCTCGGCGCTCCCTCGCTAGCCCCCCCTCCACCGGCCATTGCGCGCAAGCCCCCCCAAGCGATAACCACCCCCTCCCCCGAGCTCTCTCCGACCACCCCCTCCCCTAAGCTCCCTCCGTTCCGTGCCGCCGGCGTGTGAGAAGGAACATCCCCCCCCCCGATCTCCCTCCACGCCGTACGCACGCAAGAACCACCCCCTCCCCCGACCAGCCCTCCGTTCCGCACCGTCAAAGCGCAAGAACCACCCCCGCCCCCGAGCTCCGGCCCTCCGGTCCGCGCCATCTGCGCGCAACCACCCCCTCCCCCGAGCTCCAGCCCTCCGTTCCGCGCAGACGTAGACGCAACCACTCCCTTCCCTCCATTCCGCGCAGACGCAGACTTTAACAACCCGTCCCCCAAGCTCCGGCCCTCCATTCCGCACAGACACAGACGCATCCACATCGTCCCCTCTGTTCCGCGCCATCTACGCTCAAGAACTCCCACCCTTTGCAATGTCTGCAACATTCGCTGCGACCTTCGTCGAGCAGAAACGTACATAAAAATGGAGGACGAAGAGACAAACCTGCCGATTGAAGATGTCGGAGGAGAAGGATACCAGTCGGGACGAGGGCGAAGGGCAGGCGTGTTGACGGCACCCTTCTGCAATGGTGAGAGCACTGCGAGAGCACGGAGGATCGCGGGAGGGAAGAAATACTCGCCGGAAGAGTCGGGAATACTCGGGAGTGCTTTACGGTTACGGGAAGGAGAAATTATCTCCTCCCGGCTTCCACCTTCTGCACGGAGGAGAAGTAGCCGCGAAAAATCAGCTAAACGGTTCCATAAAAATAGGAAGTACTCCAATCAGAAGTGGAAGCTAAAAAGAAGCACTTCTGAGTGGTTGCCAAACGCACCCTCAATACAGGACTATTCCCACAATTCCGACACAACTTGAACCTTAGAACCTGTGGTTGGCTCAAAGACATAGCTGCGCCTCTTCTGATAAAGGGTACTACCGCCGGCTTCATCCCTGGCAGCGTTAGATTCCCCCCACGCCACGGCCTGCATTAACTTTTACGAACCGGTTGGCGGATGGTCCTCTGCTCGCTTCTTTTCTCAGAAAACGGGTAAGAGAGTCCCCGTCTCTTTCTCGAGGAAATAACTAAGGAGGGTGCGTAGTGCTAAATCTGATGCGATAATTTTTTTTACCGTTTCTATTCATATCGTCTTGAGAAATTGACACGTCTCTCTTCCTTGCAAGCACGGGCATCATTGTTACAATATAAAAGCCAAGAAAGAAAAAAGAAAAAGATGAGATCCGGGCGGATCGGATTGTGTCATGTTGGGCAATACATATGGACACGATGTTGAGTACCCACGTCGTCAAGTGTCATACCTAATACTCGACAATATAAATCTGGATGTTTCGTGTCACGCCCCGGATTTTCGTACACGCTGCGGAATTAATCCGGCGACGAGACCGGGGAAATAAACCCCTTAACTACGTCGGTTTGGAAAATTGAAGACTAACCCAGGATCCATTACATAATTCAAATAAGTCCATTGGCCAGGAGCATGAGGACCATGCCTTGGGAACACATCAAGATATACCACGAGCAAGAGGACCATGCCTTGGGTAGCAAAACACGTATACCACGAGCACGAGGACCATGCATTGGGTATCCAGAATTCTCAATTTGTGCGGTTGCATATCATAATCAACCTGCTTAATACAAATCATTCATTTCACCAAGCATTTTAATAGCAAGACTAACATGATGCATACATTCGATATACCATCGAAACCAAGATATCATTATCTAATCAAGATTAATCAAGATCAATACATCACATACGTACAAACATGATTTCAAAATAATTCAGTAATTCATCACAAATTTACTAATCAGGAAATAATGCAAAACAGTTTTACCGTATACACTTGATTATTTATTAAATCATATTTAAATCACTGCCATACAGCTAGATTAGTATTCTGGCAAAATTTTTATATCATTGTAAAGATAAATAAAAAAAATACTATAACAAGTTTGGGACACACTACCTGAACGGCGCTGGAAGAAAGAACAAATGGTGCTAAGGTGCTGGTGTACGGTAGATGAAGGCGATGTCGACGGGGACGGCGTGCGACGATCACACACGGTGCACGGGTCCAGCGCATCTCTACACAGAGAGAGAGAGAGTACAGAGAGAAGGAGAGAGGGAGACATCGAGTGGGTAACGGGGGTGCGCAAACGCGGGCTCGGGAGAGCCGTGCGGTGGTAGAGGAGGCACCTAGAGAGAGAGAGCAGGACGAGGGTTGGGGGCTGCCGCGGACGAAACAGAGGAGAGAGAGAGAGTGAGGCAGAGTCGACGATGGAGGGTGAGGCGGCGACGGAGGGGGCAGTGCGCGGCTGCGCTGGAGGGAGAGAGAGGCGACGAGAGGGAGGGCCGGGTGCAGGTGCTGCGCTGGGACGGTGGCAGCGCGAGAGAGAAACGGCGACAGGTGGCCGGGTGGTCGCGAGCGCGAGTGCCGTAGGTGGATGGCGGCAGCGCGAGAGCCTGGGAGAAGAGAGCAGGACGAGGGCGCGGCGACGGCTCGCGGTGGCGACCGCGGGAAAGAGAGAGGGAGACGGCAGAGGCGAACGGCGACGGCGGCAATGCCTCGCGGCGGCGAGGCGGCATCGGCGACGGATGGCCGAGGCTTAGAGAGAGAGACAGTGTGAGGGTGCGCCCGACGATGGAGAGAGAGGGAGATGAGACAGAGTCGAGGGGGGGGGGGCTGAGGCGGTGGGATTTTGTTTTGTTTTTGTTTTGTTTTTTTTTTTCTAAAAACCAAGATATTACATTTCGCGTTTCTAGTGTCGACGTTAAAATTGACATGGTGTTAGTTTATGCTGCCCTGTTTGGTGATATCATTAAATATTTTTAAATTTGATATTGATAATAATTATTTAAAGATGCTTGATTAATAATATTAATTTTGAAATTTGTAAGACAAGCAAAATATGTTGTATGTGTCGAAGTTGATATTGATACTCAACTTTTAAAAATATGAATATCAATACTATTATAGTATCGATACTCTAACCAAACGTACCACTGACTATTATAATCATATATGGACTCATAGAAATATAATGATTAAAAGTTTTTCACAAACTACAAAGTATTAATGTTCTTGTAACCAAATTTGTTAAAAAGAGGTGTTTGACGAAAAAAAAATATAATTTTATATGGAGTTATTTATTAGATAAAAAGGGGATGGGACCTTTTCTTGTGATCCCTGCCATCTTTTAGTTGTATATATATTTGCTCCCCACTCTTTGTTATCCCATTTCATCGGAATCGACAAATTTGTGTTCCTAGTCATATTTCAATATATTCTGCTATAAAGTATACTTTTATCGTATCAAAATTAGTGTAAAAACAAATACCCCATAAGCTACGAGTCACCCCAAAGGATAGCCAACCTTGTATAGGGGTGCAAACGAGTGGAGCTAAGTCGAGTAGTACGGTGTTCAAACTCGGCTTGTTTATTTTACACGAGTTCGAGTTTTGACAAGTACAATGAACCCTTGCTCAAACTTGTTTCGTTAATTAATCGAGCCAAGTCGAGCTCGAACTCGAGTAGTAGTTGGATTAAGATTCAATTCACATTCAAATTTAAGTTATATACAAGTCCGTTTATAGAACTTTAAAATCGATAAAAAGTTATCTGTGAAACTCTAGATTTAGCTCATTATGAAATTTGATCTGAGTTTAAACTTAAATTTTGAATTACTTAATCTATAACTAATCTATAGAAGTGAGAATCCCCTTTTTTCGTTCCTCTTCCCATCTCTTGTAAACAACTTTTCACTCTTTTGGCACCTCCTCACACTGCTTGACGTCTCTCCACCCTCATCACATCTCTTGCCTTCACGGGCCTTCGCTCTTGCCGTCGATCCACTGCAGCTCCTCTTATCTCGTAACCTCCCGACTCCACCCGCCTTCTCATTCCCATGATTCAAGCATCTTTCCGCCCCGATTGCACCTCCCGCCTTCGCCGGCCGTCGCTCCCCTGCCTACACCCACCATCGCTCCACCGCCGCTCTCCTTCTCTCGTAACACCCTCATCCATCACTCCCTCGTCACTCGGATAATATGAAGTTGCGTCCTTTGGGTTTTCCACTGCCAATCCTACAACCCACCGCAAACTGCACTTACAAAGCAACTACAATGTCCTCCATCTCCGATTAGTTCTATTTGCCCAACCATCCCGCCAGCCACCATCCTTCAGTTATTAGACAATCGTTCCACAAGTTCTATGCACACCATCCCCAACCATCGTTCCCCTCTTCCTGTCGGTATATGCAACCGTCTCATGTGTTCCCATGTTTAAAAGCCCACAACCTAATCTTTTCTACCCATCCTGCTTTCTTTGCATCTCTATGTCACGAAGAACATCATGAAACTTTTTTCATCCCATCTTGCTATCTCAACATCTCACATTCACGGAGGACATCAAGATAAGTCCGGGAAGCATTGCATGCGACTTGGATAGGTTCTTAACATCATTGGTATGACATTAATTTTTTTTGGCTTCTTACGTTTTGGTCGGGCGGATATACGTGGTCCGACTAAAACATTCTTCATGAATCGTTTCTTATAGCCCGAAATGTTCTTGGATTTCTCGGATTCCTGCTGACTGACGAGGTATGTCTTATTATTATTTCTTTGCTTCCTACGTTCTGGATTGGTGGTAACCACCGAATAAGGTCAGTTTACATACTTTGAAACGAGGTTAAAACCGAAAGTGGGATATCTGTGCAGTTTCATTAAAACAATTTTCAAGTCTCCTATGTTTGTATCTGCCTACTGAAGACTACAGCAGGTTCTTTCCATTTTAGGTGAGTCTTATTATTATACTTATCTTGCTTTATACGTTCTGGATTGGAGGTTCCAACTGAATTAGTGAATTTACTTACTTTGAAACTTTCAAATTTTAAACTCATGTCCCAGAAACTTCACTGAATTTGTGCCTACACATTACTGCAGTTTCTTTCCATCTGAGGTATGCCATTTAAAAAAAAAATTAAACATGAGAATTAGAGTTTTCTCAATATTTGAATTATGCATGCAAATTTTTCTACTGACTTTTCATATTTTAGATTCGCCTCTTGGGTTCTAGAAAGAAAATTCTTGACCAGTGACTTTGTGGTTCTTTAATGGACATGTCATAATTCTTTGGAGAATATCATAGTATGTGATAAAAATTTTATCTTCCTTAATAAGTACATGTGCAAATTTTACTAATCAATTTCTAGATTAGAGATATGGCTCTTGATTTTTTAAAAAAATTCTTGACCAGTGACTTTGTGGTAATATATTGGGCACATGAGATTTTTCAACATCCTTAGTTTAAACATAGATGTTTATACGAAGATATTTTTAAAAAAAAATTCTAGCTTGTGACATGCTTGGCATCAGATTCTTTGGCTCTTGGGTATCTAAAAAAAATCTTGAAATGTGACTTTGTGGTTGTTTAATGGACATATTCGAATTTCTTGGTGTATACTGTAATATGTCATAAACTTTAGCATCTTTAATAAGTACATACACAAATTTTCCAAATCAATTTCAAATTTCAGATATGGCTCTTGATTTCTTTTAAAAGATTCTTGACCTGTGACTTTGTGGTTATATAATGGTCATATGAGATTTTTCAACATCCTTAGTTTAAACTTAGAAGTTTATACGAAGATATTTTGAAAACAAATTTCTAATGACATGCTTGGCTTCAAATTCTAAAAAAGGATTTTTTTATATATTTTAATTTCATGGATGGATTGTAACTTGGTTGCCTTAAAAGATTTTAGAATGTAGATATTAAAATTTCTCAACTAAGAGTTCACTTTGAAATGTCATATAAATTTTATGAGCCTTCATAAGTTCACACAAATTTTTCTACTGAATTTACATATTTAAGATTTTGATCTCTCAAATCTGTTTTATTAATTTTAAATTTAACTGTAAACTCTCAAATTTCAGCAGGGGTTCATTTGATTTTGAATTTCATAAGTTAAACCTCGTTGGATTTACGGATTCACCTTGGCGAAGAGGTATGTCTTATTATTATTTCTTTGCTTCCTACGTTAGAATGGTAATAACCACTGAATAAGGTCAATTTACATACTTCGAAACAAGATTAAAATCTAAGAGTAAGATATCTTTGTGATTTGACTAAAACAATTTACAGGTCTCCTGAGTTTTGGATCTACCTACTGAAGACTACAACAGATTCTTTCCATTTGAGATGATTATCATCATCACCATCATCATCATCTTGCTTCCTACGTTCTGGATCGGAGGTATCAACTGAATTAGGTGAATTTACATACTTTGAAACTTTCAGATTTTGAACTCATGCCCCATAAACTTCACTGATTTTGTATCTACACACTACTACCGTTTCTTTCCATATGAGGTATGTTTTTTTAAAATTTTACACGAGAATTAGAGTTTTCTTAATAGTTGAATTACATGGATGGGTTTAAACTTCATTGTCTTAAAAGATTTAAGAACTTGGTGTTCTGTTTTAACATTTCTTATCTTAGAGTTCACTGAAATGTCATATAAATTTTATCTACCTTCCTCATAAGTACACGTGCAAATTTTCTACTGAATTTTCAGATTTAAAATTTGGCTCTTGGGTTTTAAAAAGAAAATTCTTGATGTGTGACTTTGTGGTTATTAAATGGACATATCATAATTCTTTGGAGAATAATGTAATATGTGATAAAAATTATACCTTCCTTAAGAAGTACATGTGTAAATTTCTTGATCAATTTCCAGTTGAGATATGGCATTTCTAGCTTGTGACATGCTTAGCTTCAGATTCTTAGGCTCTTGGGTATCTAAAAAATAATCTAGAACTGTGACTTTGCGGTTATTTAATGGTCATATAAATTTTAGCTTCCTTAATAAGTACATGCACAAATTTTCCTAATAAGTTTCTAGATTTTAGATATGGCTTTAGAATTTCTTTTAAAAAAAATTTCATGACCTGTGACTTGTGGTTATATAATGAGCATATGAGATTTTTTTAGCATCCTTAGTTTAAGCTTAGAAGTTTATACGAAGTTATTTTGAAAACAAATTTTTAGCTTGTGGCATGCTTGGCTCTGGATTCTAAAAAGAGATTTTTATATATTTTAATTGCATGGATGGATTGTAACTTGGTTGTCTTACAAGATTTTAGAACCTAGATATTAAAATTTCTCATCTTAGAGTTCACTTTGAAATGTCATAAAAATTTTATGAGCCTGCATAAGTTCACCCGCAAATTTTTCTACTGAATTTACATATTTAAGATTTTGAGCTTGTGGCATGCTTGGCTCTGGATTCTAAAAAGAGATGTTTTATATATTTTAATTGCATGGATGGATTGTAACTTGGTTGTCTTACAAGATTCTAGAACCTTGATATTAAAATTTCTCATCGTAGAGTTCACTTTGAAATGTCATAAAAATTTTATGAGCCTGCATAAGTTCACACACGAATTTTTCTACTGAATTTACATATTTAAGATTTGGCTCTCTCAAATATGTTGTATTAATTTTAAATTAAACTTTCAACTTTAGTAAACTCTCAGTATAAGTATGTATATTTGAAATTCATCTTGCTGATTTTAAGGCATTCTGGTTTTTACGGACCTTTATGCCCTGTTTGGTAACAGTATCAAGCACCTGTATCAATATCAGTTTTAAAACTGATATTGATACTCTGCATCGGTAGGTGTTTAGATATCACTATTAATTTTAAGATTGATAGTTAAAAAAAAAATCAAAAACAATACAGCTCAGGACCTGTATTGAAATCACCCCGCAGACGTCTCCCCCGCGGCCGTCCCTCCCCGAGTCTCTCCCCGCCGTCGCCCCCCTCGCGGCAGACGCTCCCCCCCGCGGCCGTCCCCCTCCCGGCGGTCGTCTTCCCCGAGTCCCCCTCCCCCCCGTCGCCCCCCTCCCCCGCGGCGGACGGCGGCCATCGCCCCCCATCGCCCCCGGACCGCAAATGCCTCCCCTCCGCGGCCGTCCCCCCCGTCCTCCCCCCGTCCTCCCCCCCCGCGGACCGCGGATGCCTCCCCCGAGTCCCCCCGTCGCCCCCCCTCCCCCGCGGCGGACGCCGTCGCACCCCCCCCGCGGACCGCGGACGCCTCCCCTCCGCGGCCGTGAAGACGGCGGTCGCCCATCCCGCCCCCTGCCCCGCGGAAGACGGCGGTCGCCCATCCCGCCCCCTCCTCCGCGGCCGTCCCCCCCATCCTCCCCCCCCCCCCCCGCGGACGGCGGTTGCCTCCCCCCGAGTCCCCCCGTCGCCCCCCCTCCCCGCGGCGGGACGCCGTCGCACCCCCCCCCCCCGCGGACCGCGGACGCCTCCCCTCCGCGGCCGTGCCCCTCCTCCCCCGTCGCCCCCTCGCCCCGCAGCGGACGGCGGTCGTCCCCCCGCGGACCGCGGGACGCCTCCCCTCCGCGGCCGTGCCCTCCTCCCCCCCGTCGCCCCCTGCCCCGCGGCGGACGGCGGTCGCCTCCCCCTCGGACCGCGGACGCCTCCCCTCCGCGCGGCCGTGCCCTCCTCCCCCGTCGCCCCCTCGCCGCGGCGGACGGTGGTCGCCTCCCCCCCCCCCCCCCCGCAGAGCAGCGGGAGCCCGCGGACGCCGTATTCGGGAAAGTATCATCTAATACCAAACACTTCAAAAATTCGATACTGTCAACTTTAATATTGATATTTCAACTTCAAAAAATATCAATATCAATATTAATACCATATCATTTATAATACTCTAAACAAACAGGGTGTTAAGTACTACTCCCCCCTCGAGCCCTTTGTTTCTCAACAACCACTTAATAATATTACACTATTCATCTACAGCTTTCTCACACTTCCTATCTTGTAGCAACTGGATTATTAGCTTAGATTAGTGGCATCTTCAAATTTTTTGATCCGTAACTTGTGATTATTTAATGAGAATATCTTAGAGTACATTGTAATATGTCATATAAATTTAACCAATCTCATAAGACAGGATTAGGCTTGATCCTGAATAGCTAAAACATAATTAGGCATTTTATTGGATTAGTCAATGAGAGGATTAGGCCTGATCCTGATCCTAAATTTTATTGCACCAAATTTCTTGAATGAACAAAACTCTGCTTCAAATGTCATGGGGGACTGTCCACACTTCCACTATGGGTAGGTAGTTGGGATGGCCATTGGGTGGTGCCTGCTGGCGATGGGGGGTGGCTTACGTTGCAGCCTTCTACTGCCGTGTCGGAGGTGCTGATCATGTTGGGATCTGTCTCAAGTGATCTGAATTTGGATGATCCGGACCGATTTGGAGACCACTGACCAGTCATATCTAGCCTAATCCTCCGAAAGCTGGCCCTTCGATTGGTCTTCCCCTGGATTGGCTGGCACCAAACTACAACCAAGGTGCTGATCATGTTGGGATCTGTCTCAAGTGATCTGAATTTGGATGATTCGGACTGATTTGGTGACCAGTCATATCTAGCCTGATCCTCCGAAAGCTGGCCCTTGGATTGGGCTTCCCCTGGATTGACTGGCACCAAACTACAACCAAGGTGCTGATCATGTTGGGATCTGTCTCAAGTGATCTGAATTTGGATGATCCGGACCGATTTGGTGACCAGTCATATCTAGCCTGATCCTCCGAAAGCTGGCCCTTGGATTGAGCTTCCCCTGGATTGGCTGGCACCAAACTACAACCAAATGGGTATTGCACGTGATGGAGGTATGGAGGGGTCAGTGTGGGATGGTTTTTCCGTTGCACCTGCCTTGCTCTCCTTTGTTATTCTCTCTTTTCTTGCTTCAATTGAATGAATGCTCTTCTTATATGTCCATTTATGCTCTGGTCGATGGACGAGAATTCTATGGAGTTTGAATCCAAGTCAAATTTGGTCTGTTTGTGTCCAATCCCGACCAGGATTCTGGTTTCTAAGACATTTGTGTTCTGATCCAAGTTTTTTATTTGGATTACTTTTGTTCAAATTCTAATGGGAATTTGCTTGTACATGTACTGCTGGGTACAGTGGGAATAGTATATGCCAAAATTGTGATTTCCTGTTATTCGTGTCTTAAGACATGGAAAGTAGGTTTAAATATTAAAGCATAACAATAAACAAACATAATGAAGAAAAAGTTTGAGCCATAGCTTCCTCAAAAGGATGGATCCTTTACACCTAGAACCTGAAAAATGTTTTTGATTCCAACAGCTTAAGTTTTTGCATGTGATTAGAGAATAAGCATTGGTTATGTAATTTATGTTAAATAAAATAATTGTGAATATTTAAAAATCCAAAGTTCAGTGTTTTTGTGTTAATAAAAAATTTGGACAGAGATACACATTAAACATCTGTACATTTTTTGTACTTTTTTGGATTACAACTAACATATTATACCAAACACTTGTTCTTAAATATTCTCTTTGCGTGAATAGTCTTATCATATTTCTCTATTTCTGAGGTCGGATTGATATTTCTGGTACCTTTTTATGAATTGGAAAAGATAATGATTATCTTATTTAAATTAATATTTCGGTAATGGAGTTTGTGATGGTAATTATGTGACTTTTATATGGAAGATACTTGTGAATGTTAATTTCAACGTATCAATTTTGTCTATGGTTTTCTGAATTTTGTGAATGTTAATTTCAACATATCATCGGTTACCTGCAGGCGATCAGTTACTAGAGGGTTATAAGCTTTCCGTTGTTGTTTTATTTTCTTTAAAGTAGCCCAACAAATATTAATTAATGTTAAAGTTTAATAATTATTAAATATAAAATTAATAACTTAAAAATTATAATAATTTAAAGTCTAAACTCATGATGCGTGATGTATACGTAGTATTTTATAAGGCTGTTAATATCTAAATAAATAATTAAAATACCTTGAACTAAAATACTAATTATATTAAATTTACATATACAATAAACACTTTAAACAAACAATTTATATTTTAAATAAATATATACATCCGACAAATTAATTATGATACATGTATAAAATAGTTTTAATTACTCCACGTATACGTGCGAAGCACGTTTTCTTCTGACTAGTATATTTAAGTGACAATATATAATTATTAATACTCATAATTTAATTTTAAAAATAAATATATAATAAAATATTTAATCTAGTTATTCGCGAGTTTATCGAGCCGAGTAAGAGTCTGTTACTCATTCAATGAGTTAAGTTTTATTTTTTGTTCGAGTTTGTTTATTTAACATAATAAACGAATCGAGTCAAAATTTTTATCAACCTAACTCCGAACTACTTATCTTAATGTATTGGTTAGTTTGCACCCTTAACCTTGTATTAGAATGGAAGCATTTGAAACGGTCAAGGTTGCATTTATTGACCGGTACATAGAAAGAGGGAGCATGCACGGCAGAGTTGAATCGACCAGTACATTATACATATAAATGAAAACATGCATGATAGAGCTGAACACTGTTGGAGCTCTTTTACGGTTGTAAAACAAACCAAAGTTAAATATAGATTTCCCGATAAATCTATATCTATTTATTCACATAATATTTGTTCATGGGAAATCTATTGCAACCTATTCCGAACACATGGATATTATCCATTTTTAAATACAGTGGACATGAAAATATTACTCCGCTACGATTAAAATTTTTACAATATGTAAGTAAAGTATATTATCTACCAATTAAATAGAATGAACATGAAACAAGTTATAGTGATATTAGGGATGGTTTACTGGAAACGACGGTAAAAAGTCTCCCCAAAAGCATCAGATACGACCGCTAAAAGGGGTACCATCGCAATTAAGTGCATGGTAGCACTGACTGTGCACAAGTCATTGTAAAAAAAATTATTGACGACGACTATCGGTCATTGCTATTATTACATTGAAGATGACTCTTATAAGTCATCATCGTAGCAGATAAAAAATTACCTAACTATAGTTTGGGTATATTTGTCTACTTATTAGTCGTCACCATTAAAACACATTGGTGACGGTCTAAATCATCACCATAACAGATAAAAAAATATCGAACTAAAGTTTAGGTATATTTACCTGATCACTAGCGATAGTTGTATTAGTAGCCATCACGGTAACAAACATTGGCAACGACTTAAATTGTCACCACTTATCGAAAGTCGACTATTCATACGTCGGTACATAGTGGCAACTACAATAGCCGTTGCTAGTGATCATAACTGTCATCACAAATTTATGATTTTAAAACCACATTTCTTTTAAAGTAGGACGGATTCAAAAGTTATTTAGAAGAATGACATAGTTTGGATCAAAATTTGCTGAATGGCACTCTTTTGACATAAGGCGTTAAAGACTTGTACATTTTCCAAAAAGACGTTTCATGTTGGGCATGAAAAAGCGCCAAACAACACTATCCTCAAAACATTTATTTTAATTTATTTTTATTATAAATAAATTTTAATTAAACTTTAATTTATAATTAATTTTGATAAAATAAAATTTTAGATTGCAAAATAAGTCAACTTAACCGTAAGTAATTAGAAAACTAATATTAAAACTAAAACAAATAAAAAGTTATTGTGATATTTTTATTTGATTTTGGTAAAAATAATATGTTTAAAATCATAATAAAAAACTATTAAAGTGCCATATAGAAGTATTAATAAAATGTTAATAGTAAAATAAATGTTTTTTTGATATTTTTAACAAAAATATAATGAAAATATATAATAGTTTTTTATTATGATTTTAAATTTATTATTTTTACCAAAATAAAATAAAAATATCATAATAATTTTTTATTTATTTTAGTTTTAATATTAGTTTTCTAATTACTTACTGTTAAGTTGACTTATTTTGTAATCTAAAATTTTATTTTATCAAAATTAATTATAAATTTAGGTTTAATTAAAAATTATTTATAATAAAAATAAATATTTTTAGGATAGCATTATTTGGCGCCTTCATGTCAAACATTAAACAACGTCTTTTCGACAAATGTAGAAGTCTTTCACACTTTATGTCAAAAGAGTGCCCTTCAATGAATTTTGATCCAAACCGTGCTATTCTTCTAAATAATTTCTGAAGTCAGGCTACTTTAAAAAATCTACCTTTCAAAACCTACACTCCACTTCTCTCTCTCTCTCTCTCTCTCTCTCTCTCTCTCTCTCTCTCTCTCTCTCTCTCTCTCTCTCTCCGATGACGACAACATTGTTGTTGCCATTGCTTCCTCCATTTACCACTATCATTGTCGCAGCCATCCTTTGCCCGATTCTCCTCCTTTAGGTAGGTGTAAACTCTAGTACACTTTAAGTCATTTAAGCCTAGTTTTTAAAAATTCCATTGGTTTAGGGTTTATTTGAGTGTGTTTTATCGTAGTTTGTTAATTAGGTTGGTTTATAGTTTATATGAATGTGTTTTTAATATTTCTTAATCTTGTTTATACATGTTCAAGTTTGTTAAAACTTGTTAAATGTTATGGTGTCTATTTGGCTTGATTATCTATTAGACTTGTTTGAATTCAATATTATGTTTCTTTTTAGTTTAGGATTTCATGTTTTTAAGTTTGGAGGTTTATGATGTAAAAATTTTAAACTTAAAGACTTTAGTTTAGGGGGCTAATTAAATGGACTTGCTTAAGATGTCTATTGAATTTGTTTGTCTATCATATATTTGTTTGGATTTAAGATTAAGAAATTTTTTGTCTATTACATTGTTTGGTTTAACCCGAGAAACTAAACAAACCAATAGTTAGATTTTTATTTGAATTGTCCATCAGCTTGGTTCAACCCTAGAAACAAAGCCAAATCAATAGTTTACTTTAGTTTGAACTATCAATTGGTTTGCTTCAACCTGAGAAATGAAACCAAACTAATAACTTGGCTTGGTTTGGCTTGGTTTGGTTTGAACTACTGATCGGTTTGATTTGATTTCTAATACCCTTTAAACCAAATTAAACCAAATCACTAAATTGATAACTCAAATGTGTTTCGATATTTTGGAGACATAAGTAAACCAAATCGAGTAAACGAAGTTGAATAACTTGAACAACCAAACTGAAAAATAAACTTATTTCAAGAATGAAGTGTATACACATATACCTATATAGTTTATAGCAAATTGATGAACTTTTACATTAACATATAATGTATTTGGGTTGACTACGTATGCCTTTAACCTGCTTGGTAACTTATCTTTAAAGTATAATGTGTGAAAAATTGTTACAATGATATATTATTTGCTACCATGGTTGTGTATGAAAATTGTATACACAATGATATCATTATTAATATATGGTCCAAGAGCTCTTAGAAATGATATTGATATATTTTTATAGCCTTTGGTAGAATATTTAAAGAACTTATGAAAGATTGGATTAGAGATGTATGATGCTATAAATAGAAAAAACTTTATAATGAGAACTATACTACTATGTACAACAAATGATTTTTCAAAAAATGTAAATTTATGTATATAGAGTATTAAATAAAAATTAGCATAACTACTTTGTAATAAGAAAGCACATTTTATTCGACTTTCTCATAATAAAAAACAATGTTATCTAGGACACCATCAGTGTAGACATAGTTTTTCGTGACGGACATGAGGACCATGCTAGCAATGGGCATGAGGACCATGCCGTTATGTGTGAGATGTGTGGTCGCTAGGAACCACATGTTTCGAATGTAAATAGATGAAAGAGACTAACATTTGTAGCAGGAGATTGTGTGGGTTTTATCTTCTCCTTTTTTGGCTGGCCAAGGAAGAAGAGCTTGAAGCTTTTAATCCGTTTAGTTTTGGCATGCACTCCTACAATTTACAAAGAAACAAAAGCAAGGTGACACAAGATTAGTTCTAAATAAACATAAAAATTATTCAATGAGAAGAACATTAAATAAGAAAATGACATATATGAACCATATTGAGAGTGACCCAACCACTCTTTTGGGTTTTTACGGCCTATGCATAAAAATAAAGAAATGTTGAAAGTGAGGGAATGACGAAATAGGAAACAAAACAATGAGAAAACATAGGAAATAGTGGTTTGGGTACTTCTTGACAGACATGCTCAGGGGTCAAACACCTAAACTATTGATGCATTGGGGCTATGGTGCATTAGCTATGCAGTGCATATATGTAGCATAGTCAACCTCCTTTGCTTGATCTCCTTCTCCTAAATGATCCCTTCGATGGCTCATTGGGGCTTTAGCACGAGCGGGGGACCCCCTAGGCTCATGGAGAAGTGGTAGGGGGGCTTGTGGCAAGAGAGGAATGAAGATGAGAAGGGGTTTTGTAGTGTTGGGTTTGGATGTGTCGAGGTAAGTGGGCATATGTAGTCGACTGGTGTGCCGCATAAGTGAATAGGTGCACAAAAGATGGAAAGAGGGATGGTTTTCTCTTTCTTTGGATGTTGGACCAGCGTGGCTGCACTTTTACTTTAGCCCTCTCTTGTTTTCTCTTCAATGGGTACCTTTATTTAGAAAAGAAAAACCCAAAATCTACCTCAAATCACAAAAAATTGTGTGATGATGGTCGATTTGACCTATGCACCATGAGAGGGGCACATAAATTGATTCATCGTGGAAGAAAAGGCACCCGCCAAAAATATCATCATGATATCGCCTTGGTCCTAGGTGCATTTAATAGGATAGTGCCAAGTAGAAAGGACAATTTCTTATAAATTAGCAAAGGCTTTGGTGGTAGAATCCCCACCAAGTAGGTATACCCTGGGTATGGGTACATGTGTCTATCCTCCAGGCACATTACCTTGAGAAAATTGCTTCCAAGTAATGTGCCCTTGCTTGGGGCACATGTGCTTAGGGGTCAGGTGCACATGCCTTATATGGGGGCATTTCTAAGGTTAATTGTGGAATTGGTGATCAGGCGACTTTTGTCAAAAAAATTGAATATTATTCAATATAACAAGTGTTCTTGGCTTAGTGATTAGACCAACTAGTCATGTCTACAATCAGTTCAATTCTTATCAATCACACATCCTTGGAGAAAGAGTCAACATAAGCATATGTTTGATTATAGACAGTGTGAGAAAGAAATACCAAAAAATCAACACGATATGATATATGGAACAAAAGATGGATGTAATAAAAGAATTTACCAAGGAACAAAAGTCAGAAGAAAAGAAATAATTTTTTGTGCAACTATCGTATTGAGCTTTTTTAATCATTCATCATTATTTGAATGTTAGGTTTATAAGAAGAATGTGTGTAATAATATACTTGATGAGTTTAATTTATCAAGATATGATAAAGATAATTTTAGCTCAAAAAATATTAGGTAGATTTAAACATTTATATATAATTAGATCTATATGAAGGTTCATTGCAGTTTTCAAATGCTATTTATAGGCATAGTAGTGAACAAAATCTTAAATACTTGATTTCATTAAGAATATTCAAGTGTCTGATGGTTATTTCTCAAATTTGAGTATGTTTGTAGATGTAATCGGTAGATCAATTAGTGGATTAAAAAATCATGATTGTCATGTTATGATACAAATCATTAAGAATGACTAACGTACCTTTTTGTTGTTATAGTCTTCATGAGTCAATTTTACATTGGATGAGTTTGTTGTGCTATTATAATATTCATTCATCAAGAGAGTGATGATCATGGACAAGGCAATTTTACCGAACATTGGGAGAATCATTTACATGGTTTTGTTGTGCTACCACAAGAGTTATGTGAAGAATCTATTCCCAGGTCATAACTCTAAAGACTGGATGATTAAAAGTTGCAACTAGTAAAAGTTACATATATATTAAGTATGAGGTGATTTGTTGTGCAATCACATGGTCAACACAATGAGGTTAATAGGATCTTAGTCTCTATTAGGATGTCGTTGTGATATCCCATCTTTGCATAACAAGTTATACAAATTCATCAAAAATTAGTGGGTGCATAAAATAGGATTAAAGGCCATATCTTAAGTTTAAATTGAATGTTTGCAATGTTATTAGAATGGTATCTCTGCTATAGATCTAATGGATAAATCACTGATTATGCGGCATACTAGATGTGAATAGGTTCATTAGTCTAAATTTCTTTAACTAGTCTAGAATTATGAGAATTATTCTCATGGTTGACCAAATAACTATCATACTTAAGAAGTTGGTGCCTTTTAAATCATCTAATGTTGTGAGAGAAGATGAAATCTTTGCCTCAAAAATGATAAGGTGGATATATTGTTTTCCCTATACTATATATTAGCCTCTATTACCAAATAAGTTACATAGGCAACATGAATAGATGTATATAAGATCCATTATGGCTCATCTATATGAGCTACTTGAGAGAAATATAGACAATAATATATCTCAAATACTTCTTGTTGGTGAGACCAATGGAAAGAAGAAGGCTCATTAGATGAAGAAAGGGGGTAAAGTTAAAAGTCAAGAAGGTAGTTAAGAAAATAAAGATCATATAAAACAAAGGATAATGCTTTCACTATCATGATGAGGATCATTGGAAGATAAACTATAAATTGTTATGCAGTGAAAGCAAAGATAGAGTTTGAGAAACTTTAAGTATCTTAGTTATCGATATATACTTGTCATATATATAGACATCATACTGTTAGATGCTATATGTGTATATCATGGTATTAGATACTAGTTGTGCATCTTATGGTATTAGATACTAGATATATACCTTATATCTATAAGAAGTTGTAGGTGAGGACAAGTAAATGAAAGCTTATTTAAGAAGAGGTTGACCTACACATAATTGGTGTAAAAATTGCAATATTACTCGTGGGAGGATACAAACTTAAGTAGCCTTCGAGAGTTGTCCCAATCCTAGAGATTATATTTAAACCTTCTATAGTCAAAAATATTATGTATATTTCCTACTTGAATAAATATTGATTTATTATGCACTTATGAAATTGATAATCGTTCCAGGACTTTGGATGACAAAGTGTTTGTTAGTGGCTTGATACATAGTTTATACATATTAGATATGAAAGCTCCTATCATATGTGTGAATGTTCTTCTTAAGAGGAAATAAATATATGTGGATCAATACATTGTTTGGCATTATAAACATGGTCAAATTAATGAGAAAAGCATTAGAAGCTCCATAATAATGGATGCATTAAGGTAAATGATTTTTAATCAATAACTATATTTGAAACTTGTGTCATGGGAAAATGACCAACTCTTCATTTAACATGTATGGAGAGAGGACTAAAGGGTTATTAGAACTCATACATTTAAATATATGTTAGCCCATGTTTATTAAGACTAAAGATAAATATATCTACTTTATTACTTTCATTGTTGACTTTTATAGGTATGGATATATGTACTTAATGAAGTACAAATATGAAACCTACAAGAAATTTTAAGAGTTTAAGAATGAAGTAGAAAAATAAATATAAAGAAAATTAGAATTCTTCAATCAAATTGAGAAGAGGACTACTTAAGTACATAATTCATACATTATTTGAAGGATAATATAATCTAATATCAGTGGGCACCTCCTTATGCACCTCATCTTGATATAGTAGATGAAAGGAAAAATTGTACTTTGTATGTCATAGTACAAGCAATGATGACCTTTGTTGAAATATCTATCTTTTTGGGGTTATGCACTCCATATAGCCACTTATTTTTAACTAAGGTACCTTCTAAGTCTTTTCTAAATATTCTATATGAGATATAGAAAGGGTTAAAGTTTGACCTTAAAGTTGTTAAGGTTTCAGAATGTCGGACCCTTGTGAAAAGGAATAACCTTAACAAGTTGGAATATAAAATTAAGAAGTGTTGGGTTGTAAAATATCTTAAAGGAAACATATGGACATTAATTCTACCACCCTTATGGACAAAGGCATATGTTACTTAACATGATGTATTTCTAGAGGAAGAGTTCCTCCTTAAGGAAGACAAGGAGAGTAAGGCAGAGTTAGAAGATGTTCTAGACACACAATGCAAGAACACACTTCTACAGAGGCACTAGTTGAGAATTACACATAGACAATACATAGGTCTTCACTTGTTAGGAATCGGTCCAATCAGATTGGTACAACATAATATTTTCTATTCTTCATGTATCAATGTCTTGGTCTTGATCGGAATCGAACGACGTCATCAAAATTGGCATTCAAAATGATTTCTAACACGTACCTTTGTGAGATTCAAATAATCCCTATTGATCGGAGAAGATCAAGTGTTCTCACGCTCGTCAAGCCGCTCAAACATGTAGTCTTTAGTCGTATCCACACAAACTACCTCTGAAGTCAGGTTCTCTTTTGTGCCAGCGTTGACCACTCGTCTCGAATGGAACTCCACCATCAAATGGCAGCTGCTAGGGTGGGAGACGGAGAAGGAGGGTGGCTAGGGTGCAGAGAGCTCCCTTGGCTTGATAGGGTTCGTGTTCTCATTGCTATTACTTATAGAAGTCAAAATTTTTCATAAAGACCCCTCCTTACTCTATAAGTTAACCCAAGCTCCCAAACTTATAAATTGGTTCTTATATGTGTGACCTCTTAAGCCCAATAGCCTATTTCGTTGAGGCCTAATTAAAAGAACAACTTCTTTTAAATTAAATCTATTATACAACTTACTAATCATGAAGGGTACAATCCACATCTTATGATCCCAAATGACTTTAGGGATGAATTCCTCTCCAAACGACTTTCCATCATCAGTGAATATAAATCTTCGTCCATTTAATGTCGTGGTTGGATAGGAGTACGGCATTGACTGTCAACTCCTAAATATACCACCACTATGAAATCTTGTACTCATAATTGGATCAATTGGAAAACCTTTTCCAATTATCCTATCTACCTTAGTCAAGGATTTAAAGTACTATTCATAGGACATTCCCTCTCTCCTACCAAGAGTGGATGATCCCCTATTATCCACTTAATTACTTCCACCGGTTTTTTCATATACCTAATCTATTAACTATACAAGACCACAATACTAAGTGGACCATAAGTCAACATTTATAGTATATGGTATGCCCAACAATGCATCTTTAGCGACTCAAGTCCAAGATCCAACCATGCAACCGTGATGATAAAATACCCTGATCGACAATTCGGTAAGATATCATTTAAGGATTCTATACTGGTCAGTTCAGTGAACTTATTCCTTTAATGAGCACATGTACATGTATATTAATGTCCCCACACTGATGACCAATGAGATCGATCATCCTCATCATATGAGAAGATATCATATACACTAGTCTTACCGAATCTTTGATGTCCTATCTCAAGGATCCTACGACTATGAACATTTAGATTGTATGCTTCTAGATGATTGATCACAGTAGCATGATCTCATCATGATTTAATCATTATTACATGCAATCTGGGACTTCATTACGATAGATGCATCTGAATAGTGCAAGTAATGAAGACCATGCGATTATTACTGAAAAAGATATTACAAGAAATGTAAAACTATATCACATATGATTGATTTGTGAAGCATACATTTTTATCACACTTGTGCTTATTTAACATGATAAATATGTAGGACATATTTTTGATGAAAGAGATGAGGCACAAAACAATGGAAATGATAATCCAAAGACCTATGAAGAAGCAATATAAAATATTGATTCCAAAGTGCAAAGAGAAAATAAAATCGAAAATAAACTCCATCTATTCTGACCAAGTTTGGAACTTTGTAGATCCACCTGAGGATATAGTACCTATAGGGTATAAATGGATGTATAAAAAATAGATTGTAGTGAATTGGAAGATAGAGACCTTCAAAGTAAGAATAGTTGAAAAGGTATCGTTTAGGTCAAGGAGTTGACTATGATGTGACCTTTTACATGTTGTATGGTTTAATCCATTCAGATTTTGATTAGTGCACACTATGACTATGAGATATGTCCATTGAATGTTAAGATGATATGTCTCAATAGTAATCTTGAGGAAGAGGTGTATAGGATATAGTCTAAGAGAATTAAGTCTAAGAACATCCAAACATAGTGTGCAAATTGTTGAGATCCAATGATGAACTAAAACAAGTTTTCTATATTTTAAAAAAAATATATCATAATAATAAATCTTATAAGTTCATTAAGAATGAAGTGAAGCCTTATGTGTTCAAGAAGACAAGTTGGAGTGGTATTATTTTTTGATATTTTATGTTGATGATATATAAATCATTAAGAATGACGTAGGTATGTTATCATTGGGTGAAAGCCTCACTATCAAATTATTCATCCATGAAAGATATGAGTGAAGCATCATATACTTTTGGTATTAAGATCTATTGAGATAGATCTAAAAGGATGCTTGCCATGACACAATCAATATATAAGACACCATAGTCAAAGAGTTTGACATGGAAAACCCCAAGATAGGTTTATTACCTATAAGATAAGGAGTTTGTATCTTTTAAAGAAAATAATAAGTACATGAGCAAAGTTTCCTATGCCTCATCCATAGGGTCTATCATGTATGATATGCGATGTATATAGTCTGATATGACAAATGCTTTAAGTGTTAGGAGCACTATCAAGTGAATCTAGGTGAGAGTCACTAGATAGCTAAGAAATGTATTCTTAAGTACATGAGAAGCACTGAAAACATATTTCTAATATATGGAGAAGACAACTTGAAACTTTATTTTTAATAATAGATTCAAGTTTTTGTCAGATAAATTGCCAACATTAGGGTACATGTTTACATTGAATGGTAATGCAATGGGTTAAAAGTGTTCCATGCAAGAGAACACCGTGAATTTTTTAATTGATGTGAAGTACATATCTAATGCAAAACTACTTAGGAAGTATTCTAGGTGAAGTTCATCTTAAATATAAGAATGTCCCTTCTATCTATGATCATAAGCCATTATTTTGTGAAAATAATGGGTATTGCATATCCAATGGAGCTAATGCCTTAATAGAATTTTAAACATTTTATGGTAATACCATTTAATCGGACAAGATGTAGCTTATGAAGATATAATCAAAGATAAACTATCTTATGTTAATAACATTGCAAATCTGCAAACTGAGATGTGAACTCAAAGTATGTTTAGGCATCACCTAGAGTTGATGAAGATTAGATGGATAGGTGATTACTTTTAGTGCTAGTGAGATATTGATAAAAATATCTGTCATACAAACCAATCATAATTAATATGATTTGACATTTCTTGAAATATCTCATTCAATTAAATTGACATAATTTTTTTACTAGCAATTATTAGATATGTGTATCATAATGAAATCTTTGATTACATATAATGATGATTGAATCATGATGAGATCATGATAATGAGATCAATCATCTAGAAGTATATGTTCTAAATATTCCTACTCATAGAATTTTTAAGATGAAACATCAAGAATCCGTATAGACTCATGTATGTGATGTCTTCTCATAAGATAAGAATGATAAATCTCATTGGTCATCATGTGAAGATACTGAGATACACACATAGGTACTCATTAGTTGAATGAATTAACTAAATTGACCAAATTAGAAACCCTGAATGGTATCTTATTTAATTATAAATCAATATTTTTATCATCACGGTTGTAAAGTTAGACTATTTGCATGAGTTACCAAAGATGTCTTATCAAGCATATCTTGTGTTTTAGCTATTGACTTATGGATCACCCAATTTGATAGTCTAGTATAGTTAATAGATAAGATATAAGGAAAATATGGTGGAGACAATTAAGCAAATATCAAAGTATCATTCAATTTTGGTAAGAGAGAATGTTTATGAGATAGTATTATAAATTTTTGGCTATGGTAGAAAGGATAATTGGAAAATGAGTTTTCCAATTGATTCAATTCGAGTATAGCTAGGATCCCAAAGTGCATCTATACTAAGGGGTTTATAGTCGATGCCATACCCCTATCTGACCAAGGGCATTGGATGGATGAAAGTTTATATCTACATAGTAATTGATGATAGACAAAGTCAATGGAGATGAGATCATTTCCAAGGTCATTTGGAAACATGAGATGTGGCTTATATCCTTCATGATCGAAAAGTCATTAAATCTACTATTAACTTGAGGTCAACCAAATAAACTATTGGGCATAATGAGTCACACACATAATGACTAATCCATATGTATAAGGACATGAGCATAATTTATAGAACTTAAGAGGGTTTTATGAAAAAAATCCAATTTTAATAAATAGTAGTGAGTTTGGCCAAACCCTATAAGTCAAGGGTTCTAAATTTCATGCTCAACCTTCTCCCAGCACCATCCTTTCTTGAAGGTCGTTGTCTTTTGGTGGAGCTCAGTTCAAGATAAGTCAAAAGGTTCTCCATGCAGAAGAACCCATTTGTAGAAGAAGTTTATGTCAATACTGCTAGAAATTATACACTTGGACGGCTTGGAAAGAGTGAGAATGCTCATTTTCTTTAATCTTAAGAGATTAGTTGAATGTCGTGATTGTATTTTTGATTTGGTATGAATCCGGTTTTTTGATTATGTCATTCAGTTCAATCAAGACAACTATGAAATCTAAAGAATCAAACATTTTTGCTACTATAGAATGATCCCTCACAACTATTTGATCAATTCAAAATGAAAATCAATCCAAATCAGAAATTCCATTTAATTTGAAGTACTAAGCCGTTAAGTTTAAACCAAATCAAATCAAATTATGAATCAAGTTGATTTGATTTTAAGTATAAAGCACTTTACTAATTTCCACTAGAAATGTGGCCTAAAAGATTTTTCAAACCAAATCAAATTTGTAAATCGAATAACTCAACTTAGGTTAAATATTTTTTAAATTGAGCTTTATATAAATATGTTTTGATTCAAAATAAATATTTTTGAGTATCAATGATAAAAATATCTAAATATATGAATATATACATGCATGATATTTTTGTAAAATATAACAGAATAGATCAAAAGAAACTATATACATTTGTGTTAATAAAGATGGTTTGAACAGAATTGAAATGAATTGTTTGATTTGGTCTTGTTGATTCCAGAGGTATGTTTGGTTTGCTTTTGTTTGAAAAAGGAATCTTAACAAACCAAATCAAATCAAACCAAACAGTGGACACGCTGGTCACATGCATACTTATAATTGAGATATGAAGTATATATGTATGTAATAATCGTAACCGAGGACATAACTAAGGCATCAAAACAGACCTTAAATACATAGGACATCTCCTAGTATAATACAAGTAACACATGAATATGAAATCATAATGAGATGCATCGTATGATAAGAATATGCATATAAAATGATGTATTGAGGTAGAAAATGAGGGCAAGTACATGAATGAGGATATATACATGAAATGAGAATGATATGTACATAAAATGATGATGATACATACATGAAATGATGACATGTCCATGACATAATGATATGAACAAGATATAGTGTATGAATAAGAAAAGTGATCAGACACATGCTCATGTTTGGTATCTGCTTGAGTAGGTCAATTTATTCTACTACATACTACGTCATGTCGATCTATTTTATTACATACTATGGCATATCGATTTGTTCTGTGACATACTACAGCATGTCAATTTGTATTGCTACATACTACGGCATGTTGATTTGTTCTACTACATACTGCAGCATGTTGATCTATTCTACTACCACTCAAGTCACACTAGAATTTACATGTTTCTCATCTATAACAACTGATTTATTGGATCCAATAAATTATATAATTAAATTTACTTTGTTTAGAAACATAGAAATGATTACATGTATGACATGAAATTTAGTCCGATTGCATTGATGTTACATGAAATGTTAAATATATTTCATGTTTAATAGATTTGGATTGAATAGATGATATCCATATTGATATATGATAAGTCTTTTAATCATGTTATTAGAATTTAATTCAATGCCATGATATACATGTACAGGGGATTGCATGAAATTCCTATGTCTAAGAAACTAACATGTGGTGCATGGTATCTAAACGTCTTGGATGAAAGCTAATTGTACGTAAATATTTGTAAAGCAGTTTTTATTGCTATTAATGGTAGAGTGGAGGCACTAATATCTGCTGAGTCCAAACGACTCTCTTATTTCCTTTGAAAATGAGCCTCTTGCAGATTCCTTGGAGTCTAACTTTGAGGAAGGAAATGTGTTAGGAGATCAAGTTGATGAGTTTGAAAATGAAGAATCAGAAACTTAGTTTGCCATTGTCATATTTAGTTGGTTGAATAACTTGACTTGTGTAGCTAAGAGAATTGTTGTTTTGGACTATCTAATTTATTTGGTACTAGAGTTGTGTTTGGGACCTTGTTATATGTTGTTTAAGATTTATCTTGTTGTGGTGTGTCGTTTAATTTAAATATAGTTTGTCCTAGGTTTTTATCTGGCTGTCACGATTTTTAAAAAAAATTATTTTTTTGGCTGTGCATATTTGGAGTTTTTTTGGTCGTGACAGTGTTTGATTCAAATCGGAGCTCAATCCAACTTGATTTGATTTGATTTATAATATTTATTCTCAAAAATCAAATTAAATCTATTAAGTTTGAACATAAATTTAAATTCATATTAAATTGTTTTTATTTTATTTAATATATATGATTAATAGTATATAATTTATTTCTAAATATTTAATTAATAATTTAATCAAACATTAAAAAATATTACTTATAAACATTATTAATTCTAACAAAAAATCTAATTTAATAATTTGAATTTTATTTTTAATTAAATTTATTTGTCTAAAAAGAGACAACTGAACTCAAGTTACTTGTCTAACGTATTAGTGATTAGTGTCAACTGTGTCTGATACAAGTAGAGCAGCCACATTATACCTATCCGTATTTTACAAAAAATGTATTTATTTACTATTTACTAATTATAAATATACATGTATTTAAAATTAACATTTAACTATCTACTGAAAATATTTAACGAATATTTATAGGTAAGGCTTCAGCCAGACCAATTGATATGTCAAATTAATAAGAATTTAAACTCAAACTTGAAAAAAATGAAAAGTTAACTTATTATTGGATTTGAATCTAAATACAATATTTTAAAATAACTTTGAATGTGAAACTTGTTTTCGAATCGATTCAGTTCTTCCTAGAAATGGTATCAGATATCTTTATATGTTTTCAGATTTACCTATATCCTATTTCAGATATGTTTCACTCAGATAAACTTAAACTTAAAATTTTGTAATAACTTTTTATGACAATAGAAACATATATTTTCACGAGATTTGAATATCTAGATTTTTATACACCAATATTTAATTCCTTAGGGTATTTGGTTAAATATATTGACATAAATTTTTGTTTCGGTCATAACTTTATATATACTGTAAAGTTTTTTAGTGAAATTAATTGTATATGAATTTAAACTCAGTGTGACAAGCGGACAATAGATCTAATAATCCAACCTAAAACTAAATTTATATTAAGACATTAAATATCAAACATCTCTAACAATATTAAACATAATATCAAAAGATATCAATTTTTATATTAAGACATATACAACGCCCATATCTGGGCAACTTTAATGTAGTACAATTATGTTAACTTCAGTCTAATATAACAAATATTAATTTAAAATGATAATTTTCACGTACACTTTATATTATTACACTATCTTTCAATATCTTACCATCACCTGCTACAATAAGATTAACTATTCAAGTTTAAATTCTTAATTCAATTTGAATCAACTATACTATATATATTATATGTCTAACTTTATTCTTATTCCATCTTGATTGATAAAGTGATCACTAACTCCACCGACTCCAACATGCACACCGCATCTACATACATAGAGATATATATATATATATATATATAGAGAGAGAGAGAGAGAGAGAGAGAGAGGAAGAAGGAGGAGGAGGAGGAGGAGGAGGAGGAGGAGAAGGAGAAGAAGTAATTGCTACGAAAGGAAGAGAGATGGGTGTGCAGGGCAAGCAACAACGACCGTCGTTGCCCATTCACCGTCGTCAATAATGGGAAGCGCGCAGAGAGAGAGAGAGAGAGAGAGAGAGAGAGAGAGAGAGAGAGAGAGAGAGAGAGAGAGAGAGAGAGAGAGAGAGAGAGAGAGAAACTCTGTTTTATTTATTCCTTTGGCTCTTTTATCTTATCCTGCTGCTTGTGTTTGTCTCTTCTGTCGTTGCCCATTCACCGTCGTCAATAATGGGAAGCGCACAGAGAGAGAGAGAGAGAGAGAGAGAGAGAGAGAGAGAGAGAGAGAGAGAGAGAGAGAGAGAGAGAGAGAGAGAGACTGTTTTCTTTATTCCTTTGGCTCTTTTATCTTATCCAGCTGATTGTGTTCGTCTCTTCTCTCCATGCGTCTTATACTAAAACAATACAACGGCGTCTCTCTCTCTCTCTCTCTCCATATATATATATTCATATATATGTGTATGTATATTTGTGCCGACGGCGACTTCAATCGGTCGTTGTCCTAACTTCAAAGAATATGCGCATTTTGATGCGGCGCGCTGGTCAATGATCCCGACTCCGATCGAACACTTGAATTGATGAGATGCAGGTGCCGGATGGCTACGGGCGGAGATTGCTTCCGAGGCACTTGCAGCGCATCCTGATTGACTCTTGTTTTCTATATTGCTCTTGTTGATTTGCTCCATGGGAAAATTTCAAAAAAAAAAGGAATATTTCTTTCATTCTATGATTTTTTTTGTTTAGTTAGGTTAGCAGAAACTAAAATGATATGGCCTAGCTCCTATTTTGAATTCTCATGTCTTTTGCGAAATTAATCAACTAACAACTCTTCTTTTAAAATTCAAAAACTGTATAATCAAGTAAATTAGTTTAAACAAGGGAGTTACAATAAAACAAGAAGCCTTCAAAACAAGTGAATTAACGCATCAGTACATGGGGAAAAAAAACTTATTCAAGACAACTCTAATTGGAGAAGGCTTTAAAAAACCACCCACAGTAAGTTTTGCAGTGATGGTTGAAGTGAAGCAGTCACGACTCTACGAGCACACAGGAGAATTAAGTTGTCGCCAGATAAGAACGATCTTTGCCATGGTGTCATACATAGAAACCTTGAAAAACCTGATTTGGAGAAATGTTTAGGTCATTGACAATGGCTTACAACGGCTTTGATTAGCCATCACCAACGTACCTTAATTGATCAAATTTCGACCATTCAATGGTCAAATGTTAGTAGTGATGGTTCTGCCATAGATGCACTATTGACTTTTCATATTTTAACCGCGTGTGGTCTCTCCTTTCTCAGTTCTCTTCCTTCTTTCTTTCTTTCTTCTTCTTCTCTTTCCCTCTCTTGAAAAAAAAAGAGCACTATTGGCTCCCTTGCTAGTTTGCCACTCATCATTGGTTCTCACCGGCACCGCCAACACTTGGTGTCACCACCCGCTCGTCGATCCTAAAGCACCTCAGAATCTCTCCTTTTATGTACATAATAAACCCATGTTTATTTTACTCCTAAATGTTAATACATTAGTTTAATTTTGTTTAGAGTATTATTGATTTTATTTAAATGTTACCTTTGTTTAAACAATTAGTGTATGCTAAGTATAGTTTTATATTGAAGATGCTTGTTAGTTAAGTTGTTGGAGAGAGAAGAGATGTCGGAGAGATGCCAAGAGATTAGATCTTGGCTTGTTAGTGTAAATAACATAATAATGCTTTTAAAGGAGACATGAAAGTTAAGGACCAACATGAACTTAATTAGGCTTTTTCTATAGTAATCTCAAGAGAAAGAGATCTTAAAATTAAGAGATTGTGTGACAATTTTAATCACTTTTAAATACAACCGTATAAAAATATTAATTTATAAATTATAGTAAAAATTAATCAGCATCACCAAAGGCTTTGGAAAGATGGAAGAATGGAGTTATTAACAAGTGAAAATTTTCATAAAATCAACTAATTGAATTAATAATAGGAAAAGAATTATTATGCATTACGTGAAGGATATAGGCAATTTGCATTAATACGAAGATTCAATGTTAGATCCATCAACATAAAGTCGAAAAGCTATGGTAGATGAATATTCATTATAAATATGTGATTTCTATTTTGAAGTAGCAACTAGTGAATTAGTAGAAATCATTTCAAGAAATAAATTGAATGGCTAACTCAAGAGGAGGAGCAGGAGGGCAGATTCTTGTGGAAAGGATGAGTACATGTATCATACGCTTTTATATTTTTTTAGACTATTTTTTTTAAATGTACAAAACATTGATGTGTATAATCCTTCATTGTTTGAATAAATTGATGCATTCTCCCAATTCATTATTACCTTCCATATGTGGTTAGGATTATGTAAAAAATGTATGAAATAATAATTACTTCATTAACTTCAAAGAGAGTAGATTTTATAATAATCGACAATATTTATAATATATCCGTTGGTAGTTTACAGAAGTTGGGAGAGAAGATAAAAGATGAGTCTATATAAACAAATAAATATATCTTAAAAATTTTATGTCAACTACTACAATCAAATAATACAAAAGAATTTGCAATTGTTCCAAAGGCATAGCCGGTCAGTGATTGACCCTTTGTATATAGGGCAACCCAAAAGGCTTAACAGTGATCTCCGGTCCCGACAGATAGATCACGACTTAAGGCCTTAGGCCCTGTTTGGTTAGAGTTTCATTTTTGATACTATATCAATATTAATATTAATATTTTTAAATGTTGGAGTATCAATATCAAAAGTAATACAAGTTGACACTTGTATTACATAATATGCCTTATTTGCACTACAAATTTTAAAATCGATACAGTTAACGAAACACCTCTCAATTAATAGTTCCTATCAATATCAATTTTAAAATCGATAGTGATAGAAATACCTAATAATGTTACCAAACAGGGTGTTGGTCTTTGGTGATAGTATTGAGCACCTTTTATCCACAAATATCAATATCAAAATTGATATAATATCTAAATCGGGGCATAATAATCCATACGATGCCGATCTGTATCCGAGTAGGATGATGACTCTTCAAATCACCTCCTTTAAAAAATAATAAGAAAAAGACTCTTCGGTCAATCTAATAGCCCTCTTGTTAAGAGGGGGGGGGGGGTCTGGAATTGACGGTAGGGGGAGAAAACAACAATCTACACAGGGCCCACTATGTACGGCCCATTCAACGGCGAGCACCCAATAAGGGGAGATGCTGTTTCGTAGTATGTACGGCTACCCGAGCTGGCCCACAAGCGTGCCACACCCCGGCCCATACAGGTCCACACGTGGGGATGGAGGAGGAGACCCACATCTCTCTCCATGCAACTTCTGAGCGTCTAATTAGATCATCAACAGCGTAATGTTTACGTCTACTGCGCCGCGGAACTTAATTATGATAAGGATGGGATGGAGTAGTAGATAGGGATAAAACCGCCCATCTCTGAGGGTGATGGTATGTACATATCACGGTATGCTTGCTAGAGGTTATGTGAGACGACGACAGAGGTTTCTTTGGGGGGTGGTTAAACAGATAGATGCAGAGGATGTGTGTAAGAGGAGGACAGGTAGGTATGGGCGCATTTAAGTGGCGTAAGCCCATTGGAGACTTCATTTAATCAGACACGGGACGGAGATGATGTGCAAGCATACAAGTACATAATTAATGTCTTATATTTATGGTTCCATGTGAAATCAGAAAGTGGGAGAGAGAGAGAGAGGAGAGGGAGGATAATGTAGGGGGGGATGGCATGACCAAGGTAGGTGGGGTCGGGAGTTGGGCCTGGCTCGGTTGGGTCTGAAATCGACCCGGGTCGGCCGGGGTCAAGACCCGGATCAGTCGGGGCCACGAAATAATAATAATTTTAAAATATTTATGGAGTCGGGACCGGGTTGGTCGACCCAAAAATCGACCGAGTCAGGTCCAAGTCACAACCCTTAATATCTTAATATTGAGGTGCATATCTTAATCAGGACAAGTATAAGTTACTGTCAACAAATATATTTATGACCAATGCATGCATTGCATTGATTGCCAACCCATACAATGAGAATAACGAGTAGTTTGAACGATTCTACTAAATATGTAGTTTACAATGTTTAATTGCTTGTATTTCTATTCATTGGTTCGTTTACTTGAAGAGTTCTTTGATAAAATTAATGTCCCCTTTTTACATAATTTAGGATGAAGGGTTTTTTATATGTTTGTCGATATAATTATTCATCTTCATGAGTTTACCCTCATCGAATTAAAAGTCCTTGTAAATTATTGAAGCCCTTTGTTTGCTGAAAAGTAAATCACAAAAACCAGTTAACTTGTTTTTAAATCTTTTAAGATAACAATGCCCCTTTCTACATTACAGCTCTCTTCTCTCTCCTACATCATCTTTATCTATCTATAAAACTAACCATATTTTTATCCAAAGAATTAAAAAAAGTTTTTCACAATAACCATTTTGGTTGTTCTTAGGTAAAGGTAATTATTTTTAAAAAACACAAGATGTCAAATATTTTTTAATATTTCAAGTTTATGAGGTTATTTAAAAATATAAATAATTGTGAGGATTGGAATGCGAAAATTTCAAGATTAAAATAAGAAATAACTATTGTTACAAGGTGTGAATAATCCTTGAAAATATGATCAAAATAAGAATACTAGTACACAAAACACCAAAGATACAACTTTTGTTTCAATATCTTGCACAAGATGGACTAATTTAACCAAATCAATTCAAGTGCATGCGAGCGCACAGTTATGTTTAAGGTAGGTAAGGACTCCGTCCAATGCTGTTAAGAAAAGAAGTTACAAATATAATATAAGAAAACATTAGAAATAATAAAGAAAGCTGCATATAAAAAAACAAAACTACTTATTTTATTACATGGTCTTTGGTAATAGACTTTTACAATACCCTGCCGGTTGAGAGGATGGGTGAGATTTTCTCTTAGTTGATACACATTTTTTACCCCTACGAGATTAAAAACTCTTGGTTGAAGAATCTAATGGGATATGAAATTTACAAAATGGAGAGATAAATTAAACTAGATTGCATAAGATCAATCTGTATTTTTTCCAATTATATAGAAATTTATTGGGTCTCTTTTTACCATACATATTTCTTAAATAGCACGTGAAAAAGAAAATTTTGTCTCTAATCCAATGATGTGTTGATTCCAACTTACAGCTTGTTTGGTTACCATAATAAACACCTCTATCATTATTAATTCAAAAATTGATATTGATACCAATAATTAAAAAGTGTTTGATTATTAATATCTGTTTTAAAATGTTTAATACAGCAAATCAATTGCAATATAATGGAGTGCTTGATTGCATGATAAATTAGATTTTTGTTACAATTATTTGTTTTTATAACAAAACTTGTCAAAAGAGATGTTTGGCAACTATTATAATTTGGAAACTTTTTCTTCTAGATATAGTCTCTACTTAGGAGATTTGACCATTCATAAGTAGTTAAAGAGAAACCTTGGGTTGGAAGTGTCGGGGAGAACAATGTGGATCTTTCATAGTGATACTAACATATTTGGATGGGCATGATGTTAATGTAAATAATCATTCTCAAGCAATGGAAGATTTCGATTGCTTAATTGGAACTAGACGCCGTAATCAAGAACCAAACTCAAAGAAGAACAATTATACCTTCTTGAGATTTGGAAGATCACTCAACCTTGATGAAGATGGAACATTTTCTTGATCTCAAAGTAGCCCAAGTGTGCGGTCTTTATTAATATTCACATGAATTTCCTCCATAGATAGGTTTTCTTACACATCAGACCTTCCAAGTCAACCCGAATGGAGCTCCACTAGTCACAGACAACCACCAGGGTGGGAGAACATGAAGGATAAGGTTGAGCATGAAATTTGGAACCTTTGGTTTAAAGGGATTTGACCAAATTCACTCCTATTTATAGAAATTTAAAAATTTTATAAAAATCCTCAACTTTACTAAATTAAACCCATGCCCCTAAACTTATATATCAGTCTTTATGTGTGTGATTCATTAGGCTTAATAATATCTTTTTAATAGTTTTTTTATTATGAAGAATTCAAGTCACATCTCATGATCTCAAATGAACTTGAAGATTAATTTACTTTCATTGAGTAGTTTTATTATAAGTTACCGTACAAATATTAACATTCATTCATTCAATGCTATAGTAGGATAGGGACACAACATCAATTGTTATTCTTTTAATATAACAACACTTCGAAATCATGTTCTTGGTATCAAATCAATTTAACATCTCTTTTTTCAATTATCTTCTCTATTTTAGCTAGGGATTTAGAATACTATGAAGATTGGCTCATCAAGACCATAATAATTGAAAACTATGTGAAGCCATTCTTAATGGCTCATGTTTAATAACCTCAAACTCAAACTCAAAGCCTCTGTCTCAACTAGTTGGGGTCAACTATATGGATTTGTCATTTACATTCTTCCCTGTCTTTCGCTAACTCCTCTCATATGCCTAATTCATCCAAGTTATATATATTGGATATGCCTATGCCAAGTTAACTTGGGCTTACCTCTCTATCTCTTTTGTGCTGGCAACCTAAGGGTTGATAGGTGCCTCAAGAGGGCACCGTTTGATATGTCCAAACCAACGGAGTCTTCCCTTCTTAACAATATCCTTGATCTCGCAACTCTCACTTTATCCTTTATGCACTCGTTGCAAATTCTATCTACCCATGTGTGGCCACACATCCACCGTAACATCTACATTTCAGCTACACTCAACTTGGTAATATGCTTCTTCTTAGTTGCCCAACACTCACTATTATAGATCATGAAGGGTCTTATAGCTATGCAATAGAAATTTTCTTTTAATTTTAAAGGAGTTTTACAGTCACATAGAATCCATGTCGCATGTCTCTATTTTAGCCAACCCACTTTGATCTTCTAGTTGACGTCTTCATCACATTCCCCATCCATATATAAGATTGAACCTAAATATTTAAATTGGGTACCTGGTGCGAGAACATTTCCATCCATGGTAACTTCGACCTCTTCCAATCTCGAGTTTTTGCTAAATCTCAAGTGCATATATTCCGTCTTCGTCCTACTAATCTTAATCCCCTTAGCTTCCAATGTGGTTCTCCATTGTTCAATTTTTCTGTTAATACCTCTCGAGTCTCATCAATAAGAACAATGTCATCTGCGAACATCACACATCAAGGTAAACTCTCTTGTATATCCTTAGTTATTTCGTCATTGGTTAAGATAAAAAGATATAGACTTAAAGAGAATCCTTAGTGTAGTTCAATTGATATTGGGAATGGTCCTGACTTCCCTCCTGGGAAAGAAACTTGAGCAGTTGAACCCTCGTACATGTCCTTGATGATATTAATGAATCCACTATGCACCATCTTCCTTCTTAACACCCACAAAAGAACTTCTCATGAAACTCGGTCATAGGCGTTTTCTAAATCGAGAAAAATTATATGAAGATCTCTCTTCAAGTCTCGGTATCTCTACTAATGATCCAGTTAGAAAGATGACCTCCATAGTTGATCTACCTGGCTTGAACCCAAATTGATTTATGGAGATCTCAATACACTCTCTAAGTCTCCTCTACATAATCTTCTCCCACAACTTCATAGTCTGACACATAAGTTTGATACCTCTATAATTCTTACAATCTTGAATGCCCCTTTCCCTTTAATATCGGGACAATGATGCTCTTTCTCTACTCATTTGACATCGTTCTAGAGGTAACTGTTTTGTTAAAGTGTAGGGTTAGTCACTCCACTCCTTTCTCAACTAAACACTTTTGGATTTCGATCGGGATGTTATCGGGACCACATGCCTTTGAGGTCTTCATTCTCCCTAATGCAAGGCGCACTTCTAAAGGGATAATATTTTGGGGGGACTCTGCCCTTGCCTCTGATCCTCTCCTGACTATGCTGTGCTTTCCTAAAAATATTCATTGAAGAGCATTTCTAAATAGTTTTCCCACCATTTTGGATATTCTCATCCTAGGTCTACACTCTCTCATCCCTATCTTTGGTACACCAAATTTGTCCTACGTCCTGAGATCTCCTCTTCCTCAGCTTAGCTAGATGGTAAATATCCTTCTCACATTCCTTTGTGCCCAATTTGTCATATAGTCTGCTACAAGATGACTCCCTAGTTCATCCAACTACCCTTTTTGTATCGCTCTTATCGATCTTATATTGTTCAAAGGCCTCGCCGGTGTTGCAGCTAGGTCATTTCTTAAATCACTCTCTCTTACTCTCCATTGCTCTCTGCACTTCGTCATTTCACCTTGAATAACTTAATTTAAATAATATGAGATTTTATTTTAGTCTTAACATAATAAGTGCTACTTGTGTACCTTTAGAATATTATATATTTAAAGTATATAAAATAGCACACAACTATATATCATACATGCAAGAAATTAAAATAGATAATCATAAATTTATACCCTAATTACGTAACACCAAAATCAAAACGGCATGCACCACAAAGAACTAACATCTGACGATGATGATGATGTAAATGTGTTTTCACTTCTCAAAAAACATTTCTTGAAGTGATCCCACTCTCTCCTCCTTGTAATTGAGAGAAGAAAATGCGAACTATTTCTCCATACGAAACATTGCAAGATTACAATGCAACCTGGTGCGAAGATCCAGATGTATTGGGCACACAGGGTCGCGAACAGGCCATTCAGCCCTGGCATTTAGAAATAATATTTTCAAATATTTGCGGCACACGTATCTAATATGTACATACATGGCAAAATGAATCCATGAGCCCAGGAAGCACCATGCTTGCTAGAAAGTTTATTGGGCTATAAATTTAAACGCAAACCATGCTCGCCGCACGCTCATAGCAGCCACTACGGCCCATTTGGCCATTTGCAGTTCGACAGAATATCAATTAGGAAAAGTACCAATTTTGATACTGGTGTCGGACACATTCATCACAGAAATGATAACACCAGAGGATCTGTATTTTTCAAAGATTTATGTGCTTATGGGGTGTAAGATTGCATGAAAAAAATGATATTTTGTTATAGAAATATGTTCTTCTGATAAAATTTACTAAAGATTTTTTTAACAATTATTACAAAAATATTTTTGTAGAGATTATTTTCTGAGACAGAAGATTAGATAAAATATTTTTTCTTGTGACCCTCTCCTATTTTAGTTATACATAGTTTCTACTCTTTTTATTATCATATATATCTCACCCAGAATGATAGTTGTATGTCTTTAGTTATTTTAGATTCTATTTTAATATAAAATTTAATTATTATATGCATAATATTGTGTAACCAAACACCTTATTAGAGTACAAGTAGGGGTGTCAAATGAACGGACTGAGCCCGCTAGCCTGTCAACAAGCCCATCGCGGGCTGGGCTTCGAGCCCTCCAAAAGGTGAAGCGGGCTTGATACAACACTTGGTTCACAATGTTACATAAGTTGATCGGCCCGTCGATCTTTGGCCCGCTGGCCCGTCTACAGCCCATCAGGTTGGATTCGCCCGCAACCGTGAGCCCCGCGAGGCCACGATCGTGACTAGAGTTCGACTTCGCCGCTCGACGCCGGCGTAGGGTTTCAACGACCATCGAAGTGGAGCCGCGGAGGGAGCTCCACCGGCCATCCACCACCGTCCAACAACCCTCCCGTTCGCCGACTTCCCCGAGTGGCTACGATCAATCTCTTCTCCCCGGGTTCGCCTCCCCCGCCCTCCGGATTTCTCTCTCGCGCTTCCGAGCTTGAATCATGCCGAGTGGTCAGAACCGCGGCCCATGCAGGTTCGTGCTCGTGGCGAACGCCATCGTGGTGCTGGTTTGGCTCTGGACTCAGGCGGCGCTAGACGGTGGTTGGGTAGTAGGGGGAGCGCGCGGCAAGTAGTGCTACTGGGAGGTGGGTCATGGCGGCCGGGAGCGGAGGCTGCACAGGGCAGCCTCAGGTGGAGGAGGGACCATCGACGGCGGCAAGGGCAGCGCGCCAGCACTATCGGAGACGGAAGCCTGGGGCCGGTGCTGGGGAGGGGCAAATGCTTCCCGCATCGACCGGTTCCATAAATTTCGAAATTTTAACTAAGTTACGGACGTCATGAACGGATTATTATGCTAGATGAGCTCTGATTTTGTTGTGTCGGAGTTCGAGCTTTATCTATGGAAGCGGGTTGACATCGTATAACGTTGATCAGAATTATCGTCATCGCAACGGAAGCTGAAATACATGCTGGGTGTCTTCCAGCACTCAGGAACGGAGACGGCGTGGTGTTGACGCTAGGGCTGTAAACGGAGCGGATACGGAGCGGATATGCCTTTTCCGAATCCGCTCCGCTAGTCAATTCGGATATCAGATATCCGCTCCGGTTAGAATTCGAATACGGAGCGAATCTTCACAATCGGATATCTCTCGGATACGGAGCGGATAGGGATAATATCCGCTTCGTTCCAGGATAGGAGGTTCCGGGAGGGGGGAGGCTCGCGACCGCGCCGGGACGGGGAGGCTCGGGAGGGGGGGAGGGGAGGGGGAGGCTGCGCACCAGAGGCTCGGGGGAGGCCGAACGGGGGCTCGCGCCGGGGAGGATCCAGGAGGGAGGGACGATCCGCCGCCGCCGCTGCGAGGCTCCGGCCGCCGCTGGAACCGTAGGGAGGGAGGGACGCCGCTAGGAGGCTCCGCCGCCGCCGCTGGAACCGGAGGGAGGGACGCCGCTGGGAGGCTCCGGGAGGGGGAAGGCTCGCGACCGCCCTGGGACGGGGAGGCTCCGGGAGGGGGGAGAGGGCGGGGAGGCTCTGCGCCAGGAGGCTCCGGGGGGGAGGCCGAATGGGGGCTCTGCGCCAGGAGGATCTGGGAGGGAGGGACGATCCGCCGCCGCCGCTGGGAGGCTCCGGCCGCCGCTGGAACCAGAGGGAGGGAGGGACGCCGCTGGGAGGCTCCGCCGCCGCCGCTGGAACCGGAGGGAGGGAGCTGGAACCGGAGGGAGGGAGGGACGCTCGAGAGCCAGGAGGCGCGGCGCTCGGGAGGCACTGTGACTTGTGAGGATGAGGGATGTCAGGATGGGGAGTCGGGGCTGGCTGGCGGGATTAGGGATTGGGGGTGAAAAGTTATAACCGTTGGATCCAACATCTAATGGCTCAGATCGAACCGGATCTTAACCGGAGCGGATCTACTGATTCCGAATCCGCTTCGTTTAAATTTTGGATAAGATCCGAATCCGAAATAATTATCCGCCGGAGCACCTTAAACGGATAATATCCGCCTATCCGAATACGAATTCGAACCGAATCCGGATTTTATCCAGATCCATTTACGGCCCTAGTTGACGCGTCCCGAACACCCGGTCTTACAAATCTAATCGTTTGCTTATGGCCGATTTGTTCAAAGTGATCGTTCTATTTTATTAATCGAGGGTCGAAGATGCTTTTTTATATCGGGTGGGAAGATCGTATGTCCTGTATATGTCTAAATTGAAAGGTATTATTTTTACAAACTTGTGTAGCTAGGGATCTCATGTTTTATTTCTTAAATTATGACAATTCATAAATTGACATGTGTTCGGTTTTTTTTAGATTTTATATTTAAATTAATTATAAAATTTTTGGATAATTTTATAATCTCTTTGTGATTTTTAAAACTTTTCACATTTTTATTAATTTTATGATTTTTGTAGAATTTTCTACTTATAACTATTTTACAAAACTCAAACCCGTTAGGCTAATGGATTTTGGCGGGCTAAAGCCCATTTAAACAATCTAAACCCGTTAGACTTTTTACATGGGCTTGGCTTGGGATCTATGTATATGAGCTTAAGTGGGCTTGGGCCGGGCCAGCCCAAGTCCGGCCCATTGACACCCCTGAGTACAAGGGTTTAATGCTGTATTAGATTTAATAAATTTCTAGTAAAATCACTTTAAAACTCGTAAAGAGACTTGTATGGCTGAATCTATTTTCATGTTGCACACGAATAATCTCAAAGTAAATGTTTACAAAATGGCCTACCAAACCACAAGAGAAGTGTGTCAATCCTACTGATCGGAATAAAGTTTTTACACACTTTTGTTTTAAAATTATATGTTAAAATACAATTTAAACCAGTCAGAAACATGGAATTATACTGTTCGGAGAGATGTGAAAATCAACGAAGAGGTGAAGATGTGTATGACTATAAAATGTGGGGGGGGGGGGGGGGCGACAAGAGAAAAATGTTAGATCCCCTTTCTGTGCAAGAGAAAAATTCTCTTAAAATATAAATTTATAATGATCGCCGGACACCTGTTTTATAACCTTTGGGACAAGAACATGAATCTCCGGTTGTCGTGCGTAAACATTTATATGGTCATGAATGTATATATCATTTTAAGTCAGAAAAGTTGGTCCAATTAGATGCCTAGTGAATGTTCCGGTATCTTTTTTTGGGGGGGGGGGGGCAGATAACACATCCTATATATTTTCATTCAAAAAAAACTCAAGAGTACGTGAACAAGATTATAAAGATACAATTAAAGAAACATATAATTACGATAAAGATAACATAACTCTCGTCGAAAATCATCTTTAGCAAATTCGAACATAGTCACAAAATATCTTACACTCTAAAATGTTTAGAAGATCGTGTTTGACAATTGTCACAAAATTGAATCATGGTATTAAAAATATGTCAATAACGTTCAAACTAACGATTTCGTTAAGAAGATCGTGATCACGTACGCAGAAGACATGAAAAAGATAACAAAATAGAATCAGACCAGAACACTTGCGACAAGAATAAAAAACACAAAAAATACCAAACGTTGTCTACTTATAATATTCTCGGCGCTGGGCAGTCGGCAGGCTGCCACCGAGCTCCGAGAAGACGACATCTGATCAGGGGCTCCGCCGTCCACCAGGTCACTCAAGATGCGCGGGTACGTAGCGACGGCGGTGCCCCGACCCGGTCCCATCCTCCTCCTCTCCACGTCGTCGCTCGCCGCCCGTCGCTCCTCCGCCCGGCACCTGGCAGATTCCGGCGTGTCTCCGCTGCCGGAGGTCGTCGGTCCTCCTTTCTTTCTTTCTCTCTCTCTCTCTCTCTCTCTCTCTCTGGTGGAGGAAAAGGGGGAAGTTCCATCGATCTCTCAAAACGTGAAACATATATACTTCAAGCCCGGCCGGCGCTCAGAGACGTCGAAAGAGAGGGACGTGCTGTAGACGTACGCCCTCCGGGGACCCCGTTTAAGCACGCTACCGTCGTCCCTTCCGGCCGTCAAACGCACCGCCACCGCGCCTGGATCCATTTAATTCCCTCTCCTTCCGAAGATAATATATATTTTGCGGAGTTTGAAAGCTACGTCTCTCGATCCGCAATGATAGAAGAAGAAGAAGGAGGAGGAGGAGGGTTTTGTTTTCGCCCTCTCGGCATCGCACGATCGTCGCAACCGTTGCTAGCTAAAAAAGAACAGAAGGAGCGCAGGTAGGGGTACTGCCGGGTTGGTATTCATGGCTGGCAGCCGCCGAAAGACCCAAAACAGGGATCGAGCGCCGACTCAGCGTCCACCGAGACCGACGCCTTGCTTGATGATGGCGGTGCGGCGGCGGCCTCTCACTGTCCAACGGCAACATGCCGGTTTGGTCAACGATGCTGACTCGGAGTGGAGCGGAAGCAGCGGAAGGCTGCTGCGGCGGCGGAGCGTGGTGGGGGATGAGGCCGAGTAGGCGTGCTGCCGCCGTCGACCGAGCACGCGGCGGGCCGGCGGCATTTGCAAAAGACCGACCGGCAGCAGCCGACCAGATCGTAGGCGTGCTGCCGCCGCCTCTAGATCCGTTGGTGTGGCTGAGATTTGTTGGTTATTATTATACGCCGTAAGTTATCTCGAGTTTTTATTAAATAACATGTTTTAATTATAAACCTAACACGTTAAATTTTTTTTTTTAAAGTAACACATTCGGGCAAAAACTCTCGACTTTCGCTTTAATCCTCCGGTGAGATAAGTTAAAAAATTTAAAAATTAAAGTTTTTCGGCTTTACTTGTGTCCGTTGTTTTCTAATTTCGTCGTGCATTGAGTGTATTTATAAAGTTTTGCTGTTTTCGATCTTAAGATCAACGATTCTTTCGGTTCGATGAAATTGAAATATATAAAAATTTAATATTAAATTTTTGGATATCTTAATTCTGACTCTAAAATAATCAAAAAAAATCTGAACAACGTCGTCGTCCAGTCAATTTAAAAGATTACGTTTGTTCCGAGAAGTTTAAAAGTTTGATTTCATAATTTTAATCATCTTAAATTTATTGGTACGAGTAGACGAGACAAATTCAGATAATAGAATTGAAGTCAACGAAATTTCATTAGTACATTTATTGTACTGTAACAAAAGCTTAGCACGTTAGGTTTGTAATTTTATTATTAAGGTGTGATATAAAGAAACCTAAATTACATCTAGCTGGTTTGTAAAACCAGAGTTACAAATCGATGCACGCGTGCACGAAGCGTGATACAGAGAAGAGGCAGAAAGTGAGAGAGGAGGTGCCGCTGGGTGAGCGCTGAGTCCGCAGAGTATATATGTTATCTACAAGAAAGAGAAAGGCCATCAGCTGCCACTGGAGGATCTGTATTTTCAAAGATTTATTTGCTTATGGGGTGTTAGGTTGCACGAATAAAAATGATATTTTGTTATAAACACATGTTCTTCTAATAAAATATATTAAAGATTTTTTAACAATTATTACGAAAATAGTTGTATAGAGATTGTAATTTTCTGAAACAGAAGATTAGATAAAATATTTTTTTTCCTTGTGGCCCTCTCCGATATATATTATACATAGTTTCTACTCTTTTTATTATCATGTGTATATATATATATACCTCACCCAGCATGATAGTTGTATGTCTTTAGTTATTTTAGAATCTAATTTAATATAAAAATTTTGTCATTATATGTAAAATATTGGGCAACCAAACACCTTATTAGAGTACAAGGGTTTAATGCTGTATTAATTTTAATATATTTCTGGTAAAATCACTATCAAATTCGTAAAGAGACTTGTATGGCTGAAGTCAAACAAGAATCTTATACGATAACATTATAATTCATCTGCAATTATTTATGAGAGATATTACAGAAATGTGCAAAGTCTTTTTATTTTTTGTACTGTGCACCACCGAAGTTGGCCAAAATGCTCAAGTTATTGGCAGTGGTACATGCTTAAATAGGTAATTTCACACTTTTCAATTTTGGTAAAAAACATATCTAGGCATATGGTATGTTCCGATGATTTTAACAAAGTTTTGCAATATTGGTAAAGGTATATATACATGTGAAATATAATATTTAACCGTGTTTGTTTGATTGAAAATGTGTCTTATGTGTCATAGCATCAATCTTTATAAGTTGAATCCTTCAAAAAGAGAAGAGAGTGAGAATCTTTAAAAGTTGTCTATGGTCTATTGACTATGTTGAACCATCTTATTTAGTGATTTATAAATTAATAATTAAAATAAAAAATTATATCTAATAAGACACCTTTGTGACTCAATTTTCGCACTATTTTTTTTGTAGGAGAATATCTTATATGCATTAATTTATCTAAATTCTTAATCGTACGACTAGAAATATTAAAATCACATATTTTTATATAATTAATTTTATTATCGTAATCTCATCGTATCTAATTATTATTACATGTAATCTAGAACGAAAGTTAATACTAAGATGGTTCTTGTATTATACGAAGGATACCAAAAGAAAGGACTATTCATGTCACCCTGCTCCTTAATCACAACATTCATGGCCGAAATCAGGATTGATATCCCTTTGATTCCTTCCTTCTGGCAGGCTCAAGAACCTCCTCCTCTTATACCAGGTTGAAAACCTTGGACAACACGAGAAAGAGAAGAAGAGGAGAGCAAGGAAAGAAACTGCGATTGAGCTCAAGTATTATAGCATTTCTCCTGCACTATCAGAGCATATAAACATTGTTCAATGAAAAAAAAAATGTCACCTTATCCACAGGAATCAAGTTCGTTACAACTAAAAGCTCTCAGATTAATACTATCTTAATCTAATTGACATCGTATTGATGAATTTTTCAGCATTATACTTTAATCATAAATAGGTTGTATTGATTTAGATGTATATTACATATATATATATAACTCTTACCTATGTGCGGAAGCAAAACAAAGGGTACCTAGCTAGACAATTTTTTTTTCCATATATATCGTCTTAAGTACTTACTAACATATTTGGTTAGAGTATTGATTAAACATATTACTTTTTGATACTTTTTGTAAGTACATATTAAGTATCAGAAAACAACATGGCAGTTATTGCCAATATTTTATAGAAAAATGTCCTATATTTGTTTTCATATAATTTACTTCCGTGGAAAGTCACTAAATTATATCCATAAGTTATTACCCACTAAGAATTGCCTGAAATTTGATAGGCATGTTGTGAGAGTATACACACAAAATAGATACTTTAAATCGCATATAGAAAAACCTCTCATGAACAAAAAAAAAAGAAAAAAGAAAAAGAGATTTAGGACAGATGATGATTTGCCAACCCCTTCCCGACAACAGGAACAAGCTGAAAGGGAATCTCCGCCACTCGAAGCTTCTAGAAAGCTCAGAGTTAAGAGGAACCCAGGATCTACTTGATTAATGCTCGGTTAAACTTATATATTAATACGTCATGGCAATTATAGAGTTAATTAATAAACTTAATATTAATATCAAAAGTTGGAAAGAATTAAGTTCGGAGATATTTACACATCAGTTCCCATCTTTATATTTTAAAAGTCTACTTAAAAATCTTAAAATATTCTTGAAATGTAGTGTTTTTGGAGGATAAGTACTTTCACGTAAAAACATGCAAAAATATCCTTACTCAAGTAATTTTCATTTTTCTAACAAAAATCTCTCTGTTTAGACAGGTAAAAAGAATGTGGGAGAAAAGAGAGAGAGAGATAATATTAAAGGGAACATTTTTGTTGTAACGTTAAAATTTATTCAACTAACAATATCTAAAAACTTTTAAAGTGGAAAACTTATTTTTCAACACCAAAATAGTTTAAAATATTATCCTGGTTTCTAATATTTACAAGGGCACATAAAAAATATGAATGGTTAATTATAGGTTATAATAACTAAAATTATCTCAAAACTAATTATTATAATTAAATAGACTAAATATTTCTATTTTGATATTAGTATCAGCCATCTGGACCTTCGGTACTTTTGATACTACAAATGATCATTCATCACATAAATATCTTCAAAGTTAATCCAAAAAAGTTTACGTCTTATTTGATAACATTATTAAGTATCTCCGTCACTATTAATTTTAAATTTGACATTGATAAGAACTATCCAGAGATGTTTAGTTAATTATATCAATTTTAAAATTTATAATGTAAACAAAACATATTAGATAATAAAAATGTCAACTTTTATTTACTTTTGATAATGACAATTCAACATTTGAAAATATTAATATTAATATTAATATAATACCAAAAATGAAACTCTAACCAAACAGGATATTAAATATCATTTTTAATATTGTAGCGCCTCTTGGATAGGGTATTGACCACAAGAATCATACTAAGTATTACAAAATATAACGATGATATATATAAATATCTTCTAAACTGGATTCATCACTCTAATTAAACAAACTGTTAATACAACCGACAACAAGCTAATCAAGGTAATTAACAAGATAGCCAGCCCGGAGGGCGACCCACCGCAAGATGACATCCGTGACGAGACGAGTGGGTCACGAGGCCGGAGGGGGAGTGGGGTGGGCCCCACTAGGAAGGCAAAAATAACAAGACGCCATTGGTCGGTCGTGGACGGCAAAATTAAATAAACACCCCTCAAGGGGGCCCGCCTTCCCTCTTCCACCCCCGTTCTCCCCCCTTAAATACCCTCCCCACCCCCTTCTGCTGCGACGGCGAGGGGGAGAGACGGGGAGAAAGCTTCCACGCGTGGTCGCCCGGCCGCACGCTCGTTCTCTTCCTTCCTTCCTTCCTTCCTTCCTTCTGTCTCTCTCTCTCTCTGTGTCTATCTGATTGTTTTGCTGTGATGGGCAAGGACGTAGAGAGGCAGCACGGCGACTACGTCGCGAAGGACTACACGGACCCGCCGCCGGCGCCGCTGTTCGACCCGGAGGAGCTGGGGCAGTGGTCCTTCTACAGGGCCCTGATAGCCGAGTTCATCGCCACCATGCTGTTCCTCTACGTCACCGTCCTCACCGTCATCGGCCACAAGTCCTCCACCGACGGGGACGTGGTCTCGGCCGGCGCCGCCAACTGCGGCGGCGTCGGCCTCCTGGGCATCGCCTGGGCCTTCGGCGGCATGATATTCGTCCTCGTTTACTGCACGGCCGGCATCTCTGGTACGCGTCTATGTATATCTGCTGCCGGAACTGCGATCCCCCTCTTCGCCCCCCTCTCTGGCTATCTCTCTCTCTCTCCCATGATCGCGCGCTTACTTAGTGAGGTGGGGGTGGCCGGCAGGGGGGCACATCAACCCGGCGGTGACGTTCGGGCTCTTCCTGGCGAGGAAGGTGTCGCTGGTCCGGGCCGTCATGTACATGGCGGCGCAGTGCCTGGGGGCGGTCTGCGGCGTCGGCCTCGTCAAGGGTTTCCAGAAGGCCTACTACGTGCGCTACGGCGGCGGGGCCAACACCCTGGCCGACGGCTACTCCACGGGCACCGGCCTCGCCGCGGAGATCATCGGCACCTTTGTCCTCGTCTACACCGTCTTCTCCGCCACCGACCCCAAGCGCAACGCCCGCGACTCCCACGTCCCGGTGAGTCCCCCCTCCCCCGGCCGCCGGACCTCTCTTCTCCCGGAGAACTCTCCTCGCCGCTCTTCGGCCGCCGGAGAACGGAGGCGGTCAGGGTATAACTTTTGGGCTAGGGTGGGGTCTGAACGTAATCTGAGAAATTTGGGAGTCTCGATTTGGTTTGAATAAAATTTAACATATTCAAAATTGGTCATTTTATATTTATCTAATTAAAACTCAAATTTTTTATCAAAAATTAGGTTAACATGAATAAAAATATTTAGAATATTATGATGTATACAATGTTAAAATGATTAACGTATTTTAAAATATCATATTAAATTTTACTAATACTCTTTATTTTATTTTTGAATAAAATTTAATATACAATAGGTATTTAAAACATTTTTAAAATTTAAAATTATGGAATATTTCAGTTAAAATCAGATATAAAGAAGGTTTGGCATTTAAATTTTAAATTTTAGTATCTAGAGGTTTGACTCCAACCCGGTAGGGAATTTAATTTCGAAAGGCGGCGAGACCGAGAGGTTTTGACCGGACTGCTCTGCAGCAGAGATGACAGTACAGGTGGCAGGTGTTCGGTGGCGCCATGTCAGGGGGCATCCTACGCCGGTCATAATGAGACCCTCCTGCGCCTACCTAGCAAGCTAGCTACTGGTTAGGCGTGTCAGCATAGACGCGCGCCCACAGGAACAGCTTCACCCACCCAATAATAATATCGTGTAAGCCTGCAACCCCATGATCTTCTTTTTATTTTTTGGCAATTATATGGGATGGCAGGTGCTGGCCCCTCTGCCCATCGGATTCGCGGTGTTCATGGTGCACCTGGCCACCATCCCCATCACCGGCACCGGCATCAACCCCGCCCGGAGCTTCGGCGCCGCCGTCGTCTACAACAAGGACAAGGCCTGGGACGACCAGGTGGGTGCCCCGCTCCTGCGCTCACTCGTCAAATCTTTGCTTTGCCTCGCTCGCCCCCCCCCATCTTTCACGTTACGCGTACCGCCGGCCCTCCCGGAGCGGGGATTCGTCCGCGGGAGTAGCCAAGCCGGCTGCGACGGGGTAACCTTACCGCCCATTCACGTGCCTCGCGCTCCCGTCGGTTCCGGTTCCGACCCCGCCGTCGCACCTTGCCCGGGCGTCGGGTGTAAACGGAATCTAAAATTTTGATTCCATTTCGATAAAAATTAACGAATTTAAAAATTATTTTCGTATCTTATAAATTATTAGAATCAAAATCAGATGTTTCTATTTTAATAATAAATAAATAAAAAATACTAAATAAATTATAAAATATAATATATAAATTGATAAAATGATAAAAATAAAATTTTTAAATATTATATTAAAATTTATTAATTATATGTGAATTATTAATATATTTTTAAATAAAAATAATATTTAATATCAGAATCAGAAATTATTGAATTTGATTTCGATTTTGATAACAGAATTGGAATCGGAACAAGTGATTCTAAAATTATCAAAATTGGAATCGGAATATTTTATCCTTTATCGGAATCCATCGTATTCCGTGATTCTGCTGTCGAATCCGATCTGTTTTCGTGTGTGTGATTCTGATAAAAAGATTAAATATATATAAATAGTATTAATCTGAATAAATTATAAATATTATTGTGTAAAATGATAAAATTTTAAATTTAAATAGATTGTATTAAATGTTAGTGATTATATACGAATTATTAAGTTACGTTTAAATAAAAAAATCAATACACAATATATATTTCGAAAATTACCGAGTCATCTGACCACGGTGATTTCGACTCCGAGGTTATTGACGGTCGGAATTCGTCCCGATAAAAATTCACTTGCTTATTTTTATCTTATTGTGTTGAACGAACAAATTTAAATAAAGGCAAATTTTAATTTATTAAAATCGAATCAGTGAGCAGTCTGCCTAAATATTCATTCGGTCGAAAAAAAAAAGTATCTATTTTTTTTTAAAAAAAGCTTAATTATAAATATTAGTTGTTTTGTATTGGCATTTAAATGTACAAACAAAATATGTTAAAACAGAATTTGTTTCGAGTTTAAATTCAGACCGTGTTTCGTAAATGAGCCAAGCTTCTCATGCCCCTCCCGAATACATCGTTCCTTCTCACCTCGTCGGGTGTTGCTTGGTATGTGGCCGCGCAGTGGATGTTCTGGGTGGGGCCGTTCATCGGCGCCGCCATCGCCGCCGCCTACCACCAGTACGTCCTCCGCGCCGGAGCCGTCAAGGCCTTGGGCTCCTTCCGGAGCAACCCGCACGTCTGAGCCGGGCAGCGGCTGCCGACGACCGTATCAATAAGGGGAGAAACACGATGGGGTCCGTGAGGAGAGGAGAGAAGGGCAGCCCCCCCACACGCCGATGTGACAAGTGTAGATACAAGGCTTATTATGATGCTATCTAATATCTGTAGGGTGATTTGGTTTCCATGGGGGAGGAGGATGAGAAGGGTTGGTGGGTGTTTGCAGCTGCGCCCCCTGATATGTTTCTCTCCATGCCCGTTCTCTTCCGGCGTTCTTTTCTGCCACCCAGCCTGTGACTGCATGTTTCCAGTGTGTGCTTATTTATGTACCTGTGATTTATCGTCCATCCCAATCTATTTACAGTTTCATCACCTTCCCAGCCCTCCGTATTATATATATATATATATACTTTCGTTCTAGATGTGTGTAGAGCTGTACTCGGAGATGGATACAATTCTAGCGACACGGAAAATTTAAAAAAAAAACTCTAATAAAGTGTTTGGTTGCACGAAATTTTTTTGTACATTTTTATGTTAAAATATTATATTAAAATAAAAAATAAATGACATAAAATTGTTTTGTCATGTTTGGAGGGATGTCACAACAAAAACGAGTAACTATCATGTATGACAAAGTGGGGGGGGGAGATCACAAGAAAAAAAAAAAGGTGAGACTTTTTTTTGTTTAAAAAAAAATTTACTTTCAAAACATAAAAATGTCATGACTGTCAAATTTTTTTTTAACAATTTTTTTTACAATTTTTAAAAATTAAAATAAAAACATCCAGGGTCATACAACCAAACACTCGTAAAATTTGGGCAGTGAAAATCAAAATTTTTCAAGTATTCTTATATTGTAATGGCTACCGACAATTGCGGAATTGACTTAAAAATTTTAGATTTTTTAGTATTTTCTGGGCTTTTTTTAATAATACTTCTATAAAATATTGTTGAACCGAACCGGTTTGGCTGGGCCGGGCAGTTGCGTAGACGGGACCGGTGGGGGTGGACCGACGGTTGGTGCATTGGTCTTATCCGCAGCTCACCAATAAGGATAAATTTTATTATCAAAAATTACTAATCACGTTTACCAAATAACCACGGGAGATGGCGTTTCATATATCCCATGCGACTTCGACTTCTCAGGTTGCTTCTTCCGACAAATGGTACTTTTCACTGCCATCGGAATCTCTTTCTTAATTATTTCAATAATATGTGTTGTAGCATTAAATTTTTTTATTCAAAAATAAGTTAATAACTTACATATAATTATTAAAATTTGATATAATTCCTTAGAAAATTTATTTTTATTATATTACTAATTTATATAATATGTTTTATAATTTATTTAATTGGTTTTACTTAGATTTTTCTTTTTATTAAAATCGGATTAACAAAAATAGCATTAACTAATTTTGATTTTAACTTTGATAAATTATCAAAATATCTAATGATAATTTATAGGATATAAAAATAAGTTTTAAATCCGTTAATTTTATCGAAATTAAATTAAATCAAAAATTTAAAATATCGGATTTCGCTACCTCTGCTGGATCGCCTATATCATCCCAAATAAACTTTAATTGGAGCAAACTGGAAAACTAATAGAATCGAATCAACATTCAACATATAAGACGTCAAGTCTCGGCATAAGAAAATTTTAATCAAACCAAGCCTACCAATTAAACCAAGATAGAAGATATTGCTATGATATTTAACCTGCAAGAATGCAGCAATGAAATTTTGATCTATTAAATTGGACAAGTATGCATCCCATTTAATATAAAAGTATGGAAAATACTTGTTGAAAGTTCAGTTTATACCCTTATGCCCGTAATTGGTCTTGCCTAGTCACCTTTAAGGCTGCTCAAAACTAAAATTGAATGACTAGATAATGTTTCCTTCTTCAGAGAAGGCACAATAATAGAACTCGAAACCAAATATATTAATGTACAAACTAAAAACAAAATTCTCACATAAATCAAAACCTAATTGGTTTCACAGATAGTTTCAATACATTCATAACTTACCTGGTTTCACAAACATGCAATATTCGCAACTTGTTTGGTCTTACAAATATCCAAATATATTGGTTACAAATTTCATCATTCAACACAACATACAATATATCAATCAAGACATCGTATACATATACAAAATCGTAAGCATGATGAAATCTATCATATCTTATACCAAACATGATTAGGATAAGATCATTCACAAGGAATGACTTATAGACTTCAAAAACTAAAATCTATTATCTTTTTTAAATTTATCTCCTTAACAATAGCTGCCTTAGGCCATGTTTGGCACCATATTATTTTAGAGATAAACTTGGTTTTTCTCCCCAAATTAATCTTGTACCAAACATTAGATATCTTAAGGGCTAGAATCTTTTTCACAAGCCGAACCAAACGCAACCTAAGGATTTAGAAGATATTACATAGTAAGATAAATCAAACTATCGAATTAATTTTTATTTCGAACGTGGCCATTGAAGGCTTCTCTCTCTATCTCTCTCGATATATATTTTAAATTTTGGTGGTATCATGTCCGGTGATACTTCCCTTTTATTTAATTAATTTTAACAGTTGTTCGGGTGATTTTGTTTTGGTATCCCTGGATAGTACTCCCCGCATATTAGATATTGGTGGTTGGTCCCTGTAACCTTTTATTAAGTTATAAATCAATCCCTGGCATAGAGTCGCGTATGAAATATAATAAATCTCCGGTAGTCCCCATATGCTGAGAGTTTGTCTATCAAATCTTGCTAATGTTTATAAAGTTACTGTGTTGAACTAAAAAAGTAATCTACCATATATATTCACAGAACTACAACAAAACTCGCTTGAAATTATTTTTAACAAAAAGATAAACCAATAATTAGGTTCATATTCATCATCGAGTACATAAATGTCATCTCGTAAACTTTGATCCTCGGAGAAAATAAAATACCAAGATCCCTTCACGTTAACGATGAAATACCCATCCCAACTTTTTTACTTCACTCCGTGCTAAACAATGTGTCTCTGACCTCGTTTGTGTGTGTGTATACACACACACAGAGAGATCATTTCTCTGAAAAGGTCTCTTGAAAAGATTTGATCAAATCACGTATATTTTGTGATGTGATAAATAATAGGATATAATATTAAATACAATGTGACATCTATCACATCAATAAAATATGTGTAATCTGATCGAATTTCTTCGAGAAATCTCCCGAGAAGATTCGATCTCATATGTATGTATATATATAATAGGTGGATTCTTCCTTCTATACCCCGGCGCCTGTATCAGTTATATACAAGAATGGGTGGGGTGACTCGTGAAATCCCAAGAAATGCGGGACTGAACCGCAATTTGCTCAGTCATCTTCCTCCTCTTCCACGGAGAAGTTCGGCTCCCTGGGTTTCTGCGGTGGGGGGGACACCGCGGCGCCGCCGCCGTCGACGCACGCCTCCGATCTCCCTCCCCGCCTCGCGCTCGCCACGAGGCGCGCCACGAACACGGCGGCGCCGGAGCCCGGCGCCGGAGCGGCACCCGACTCCACCAGCTGCAGCGCCCTCTTGTCCATGGCGACGGCGGCCTCCGCCGCCCTCAGGTCGATGGACGCCCTCCGCCTCTTCTGCCGCCTCCACGCGGCCTGTATGAAGCACGCCGCCCAGGTGCGCCACTGAGGGGAGTAAAAGCGGAGCTTGTGCCTCAGCTGCTTGCTGTGCAGCCGCCTGAACTGCGAGGAGACGAACTGCAGGTCGTCGTCCACGAGGGCGAAGGCCTCCACCTCGGAGATGGCCCTGACGGCGCGGGTGGAGCACGGCAGGCTGAGGGCGGGGCGGGGGTCGAGGGCCCACGTCAGGAGCTCCTCGCCGCAGAAGTCGCCGGGGCCGATGCGGCAGGAGTTGAAGAAGCCGGTGCGGCCGCCGTTGGTGGTGGTGGAGTCGAGGTGGCCTCGGACGATGAAGAGCATCTCGTGGACGGGATCGAGCTCGCGCAGCAGGAAGGTCCCCGGCGTGTACAGCGCCGGCTTCAGCCGCTCGCAGATGGCGTCCAGCATTTGCTCGTCCATCTGGTCGAACAGTGGCACCTGTTTTTTTTTTAAATTTTTTTTAGATATGCACCATATGGAATCAAGTGGATTAATTTAGGAACGGGTTTTTTTTCGGTCTTATCATATATATATGTACGTACTCGGCGAACCAGGTCGAGGCAGAGATGGCGCTTGATGTCGCGGCGGAGGTCGGGCGGGAGGCCCTTGAAGAGCGCCTCCTCGTCGACCCCTCTGGTGGCCACCCACTTGTACTGGTCGTACCTGCGGACCCTCATCTTCAGCTCCGGCGGCAGCTGCCGGTGGCGCATCCACTGCTCCGAGTCCGTCCTCTTTATCCTCCACTCCTCCAGGCGCGTGGTCGTCGATTGAAGATACGACTGCGCGTACGTGACGACGTCCGAGATATAACCCGACGTACGTGTTAGAACTGACAGATAATCTCTTATCGATTATTTAAGATTTGATATTGTGTTTATATAATATGAATTTTTTAATTGATCGTTGTGATTTTGAAGTTTATAAGATGATATTAGAATGAATATTTATTTATCTTTAATTATTAATTGATTATCTTATTTTTTTTATTCTCACTATTCACTCTGACAGTAAAGAAGAGTACGGATAATCTCATATTAATTATTTAAGATTTGATATTATATCTATATATCATATGGGCTCTTTTACCTTATGATTATAAAATTTGTAACGTGATATTAGAATAGATACTTATCTTACTTTAATATTTGATTATCTAACTTCTTATTCTCACGGTCTACTTTGACAGTGAGAAGAGTGTTAGAATTATGGAGATAATTTCATATTGAATATTATTATAGATTTGATACCGTACTCTCCGAACTTTTCTGCCTCACTCAGTACTTCTTAATATTTGATTATCTTACTTTTAGTTTCGTCTGTCAAGGTTGGGAGTGTGGAAGAGTGTTAGCAAAAGAAAAAATTAGATTAAAATTCTCAAAGGATTTAAGGCAGAGATGATCGCACCTGCACGTTCCCGATGAGCAAGCCGAAGAGCACCAAGCCGAGCACGGCGATGACAATGGCGAAGGTTATTTCTCCCACGTAGGTGCTCGTCGCAAGATTCTGTCCCAGGCAGCTGCGCATCACGGAGCAGAGAGACGACGGCCCCCATCAGATAATTAATCGAGCTCGAATGTCTCGAGAGAGATAATCGAGAACGGAGAGAAGGGGTGACGATGAGGAATACTACACCTGAGGTTTCTCAAGCCCCACCAGAAGCAGTAGAAGTACTTCTGGAGGAAAGGGGCGGCCGTGATCTCCGAGGTGACGGCGTCGGCGTAGATGCCGAACTGATAGAAGCTGCTGCGGCGGGGGTCGCAGAGGTCCGTCAGGTTGCTCGACGCGAACCAGCGGTCCCTCGGCCGGCTCAAGTTCCCGCAATCCAGGAAGCCGGGCCGGCACGAGGGGCCCCGGAGGCTGCACGCCGCCCGCCAGCACGCCTCCTGGCGCTCGACGGACAGGAGGTACCACAGCGCCCCGAGAACCTGCAGGTCGACGAGATCCAGGGATTCGATGATAATCACGGGGAAGAGAGCATGCAGTGCGCTTGAATTTAGTTGGCGCATATATACATATTTATTTATGTGGTCGGCTGAAGCTAATCTTACGTGACTTGCCAGCATGTAGAGAATAAGGTTGTAGGCGGCGCCGGCCCAGGCGGTGGCGGTGATGACCCCGGTGGCCTTGACGATCTGCGACGAGAGGGGGGCGATCAGGAGCATCCGCGGCACGTACTGGAGGACGATGGCGAAGCGGAGGAGGTTCTTCGTGTTCGTCATCGTGGAGCCCCGGAGGCTCGGGATCACTCCCCAGATCAAGAACTGAAGAAAGCAGAGAGAGAGAAGAGACCACATCCCGTTATTTTATTTTAAGAGCTCTTGAAACAAATTTATATATGTTCATGATAAAATATATAAATATAAATAATTAATCTGATTTAAGTCATTTAATTTATCCATTAATTTAATTCGAAAGATCTTAAAAATCGAAACCCCCTCCGGAACAAACAAGTTTGATATTTCGAGTTGAATCAAACAGGCCGGGAACGACACGTTTCTCTAGATGTCATCCTTATCCGGACAACTCCTTAAAACATGTTTAAGTTTGGACTCTTTTCATTCAATCTTCATGAAAAATAGTTAATCAACTACTCTAATATTTTAACATATTTTTTTGACATATTCGCCATTACGATATTTCTCTCTTGAAAAGTTAAGACGATGATATCATATATATATATATATATATATGTATAACGATTAAGTTAGTGTAAAGAAGAAGAGGGCAGAGAAAACATCTTTTTACCTTCTCACAATAAATACGAATTTCACTAATGATTTAATTTGATTTGACCTAAACTATTTATGGTACTCTGGAAACAAGAACATAGAATTCTTTTTACTCAAGTTTGATCAACCAAAATTGTCAAGAAACCATGACTTAAATTTCTGGTCCGTATTGAGAACTGGAGTTGGTGCTACACACAATACCTGGGGGAGGGGCAGCGCCGTGGCAAGGTCGATCCAGAAGCCCCCGTTGAGGTAGCGGGAGGAGATCTTGGAGGGCTCGATGACGAGCTCGCCCCTGCCGAACACCCGCGAGGACGGAGCGACGAAGGCTGTCCGAAACCGGACGAAGATCTGAGCCGCGTAGAAGACGTCGGTCAAGGAGCGCAGTACGGTGAGGAGTACCTCGAGCGGGAGGTCGATGTAGATGCACCGCTCCCTGCCGGTGCCGGGCAGGTAGAAGAAGAGGGGGTCCAGGAAGAGGGAGGCCAGGCACGCCGCCAGGAACATCTTGTTCCACCGCTGGACGAAGGGCCCCCGAGGGTCCAGTATCTTCTTCTCGCTCCGCTCCGACTCGTAGTCCTCCGAGAACACCCGGCACAGCACCTTCTCCTTCAGCGACCGGCAGGGCTTCTCCGGGCACACTCGGGAGGAGCCGCTCGACGACGACAGCGGCAGCCTTGTTGCCGCCCCGCCGCCGTCGGAGAAGCCGTGCCCGTACTGTTTGCCGAGTACCCCACGGTGGCCGGATTTGCCGCCTCCGCTCATCTCGGGTCTCCTAGATTCGGCGTCGCCGCCGTCGACTTCGAACCTGAAAAGAGGGAGAGACGCGCGAATCAGAAGAGAAGAAGGAGTGGATGCCTGGCAATGGCGGCGGCGAAGAATTAGAAACGGGCACTGACCGCACAGATCTCGAGTGCTGTCGCCCACAAGATGCCATCTCGCTCCACGGACAGGGGAGGCTCCTCTGCCTGTACATTTGGCGAGGCCGGCGGCCGGGCCCCTAGAAATACCTGCCGGGCGATCGCGGGAGAACGCGACGGGGCGGCGGTGCTACACCACGAGGGGGGCAACGATCGACCTCCGGCGAGAAGCGCAACCGGGAATCCTGTGAAGGCGGGAAACCGGCCGCCAAGGTGTGCTGGCTGGTGTGGTGGTGGTGGCGTCAAAGACCGCACCTTTTTCCCCCGATCTAAGCGGCGGGCGGCGGAGGCATGTGACGACCGATCGGCATCAAGATGTATCCTCCCAATTTCCCCGGTTGTGTTTTCCTTCATGTGAAGACTAGATGGATGCCGAAAGGCAGTGATCACTCACCGGCTCCTCGTGCTGCTCCTCTGGCGTCGTCTCCCCCGACGTCGGCGCGTCCGGTCGTCACATGATTGGAAAGATTAATGCGCGGAAAAGTTTCGCTCAAACTGGCGCCACGCAGAGACAACTGAATCCACGGCCCGGCGCCGACGAGGATAGCCGCAGAGAGAAAGGGGCGGTGCCGTCTCTCGATCACGCATCCTCTTCCTCCTCCTCCTCCTCCTCCTTCTTCTACTGTGCAGAGGGCGAGAAGGAGGAGAAGGAAATGCCGCACCTGGGCTCTGTGGTGCACCTACGTACAGAACTCCAGGTCCTCGACTGGCAGGAATAGATTCTTCGGAAGGGGGACGGCAAGATTAGAAAAAAGATCGGCTCCGGCTAGCTGAGATTTCATAAAGAAAAAGGAAAGTCATTTTTTTACTTTGCAACGCCCGCATGCGATCGACGTGAGAGAGATAATTAAGTTATGTGAGATCCGTCAAACTCGTTAGCTGTTCTTGAATTTATCATTCTCTCTCATCTAATGAAATATATTTCATCGTGTGGGAATGGGTGGAGGAAGTTTTCTTGTACACCCGGAGACCTGCTCTCTCGTCCCGGACGAGGAAGATGACGGCCAGAGGGGACATGCTGTGTTTTCTAGGCAAAGGCGAAGAAGACGAGACGATGCATCTGTGTCTCTCTCCCCCCACCCTCCGCGGAGGATTAACGTGCGGCTGTCTTTGTGAAATCGCACTGTCTCCGCTCATATTGTCCGCCGGTGCTGGATAAAAACGGCTACAAGCGGGCCAGAGAAGATGATGCGTCTGAGGATAAAGAGCGGATCGCCTCAGTCCAAAGGAGAAGAAGCTGTTTCCTCGGTCTCTCATAAGAGAGACAGTCGGACCCTCCGTTAAGAGACGACTCAAACGAATTAGCTGGAGTGGACTTATTCTGAATCGGTGGTTAGCAACGCGTTAGTAACGGTTCAACTCAATTTATTAACGAGTTAAATGGTAGTCAGTAAAGATTCAATCTTTCTTGCAACTAGTTGAACCTTATTAATTAGCCAAAGTGTAACCATTACTAATCACGGTATCAATCTTGCACCAGATTGAATCGCTAACAAGCGGGGTGAACTATTACTAGATCTCACATAACACGTTAATTATTAACCACCAGTTCAATCGGGTTAGCTTGAATTGTCACTTAAGCGGCTGGTGTGGTTATTTCCCTATTGCAGCGTGAGGAAGAAACACTCTCTCCGGACACGATGAGATAGATCCTATGTATTTAGTTGAGTGAATCTAATATATAGTCCCGCTCGTAGCGCAGTGGGACGCCACCGCTCTCCGGGGCGGCAGCTCGCGGTTTCGAATCGCGCCCGCCCCGTCGAGGGCAGCTTTCTCGCGCGCGCAGACCATTGCGCCAATGTCCAAAAAAAAGAATCTGATACATATGAAACTCATCTCGTTGAGTTTGAAATTGAGAAATTCACTTCGGACGTCTACTCGAGGGGATCAGCTGGACGACTCCTACCATGCATGACCGAACGGCCAACACCCTGCAGCACATGTAACCATCGATCCCCCGGGGGGCTGATTTACCTGGCTGGATCTCCGGATCTCAATCACGTCAGACGAGATCAGTCGTCTTATCGGATCGTGTCCTTCGATCCAGAGGCATGATATACGTATATAAAAAACGTAATATACGTGTATCTGATAGAATCTGATATCCACGGAAGAAAAACATATTAAAAAATACAGTTGAGACGAGAGTAGATCGAAGACACAGGCACGTACGTATATATATCGTTATAATTAGTTGTTATTTATTTGCACTAATACACAGTTACACACATATATATATATATACTAGTTAAAAGAACATGCTTCCCACGTGTACGGATGAATTAAAAAATATTTTAAATAATTATGCATATATAATATAAAGTGTCGTCAACTTGATAAATTTATCTATCACTTTTCTTCAAATAAATAAGAATTTTCTTTAACCGAAAGTCATTAAAATAGAGAAGTGTGACAAACAATCTTGACAAACAAAACGCTGTATGTGCAACTGTTGAAGTTGAGATCTATATGTCATGAGTAAATATATAACAAACTCTAGGATTAATCCTTTTGTATCCTACGAGGAGTAACAGAGAATTGAACTTCGTCGGACTAATCAGCAATTTACGTATATCATGCATTATAAAATCACCTCATTCGCCACAGCCATAAGTAAGCCATATCGTCCAACTTTAGAGAGTGAAAACTAATGACTCACCTCCACCAATCTTCCACCATCCAAGAGAAAGATACGATCTGCCATCACAACTATCTCCACTCGTTGGGCAATCACAAGGGCCTACAAAATACAAGACCAAATGAAATCGATCATGAGTCTCACAAAACTCAATAAACGTTTTGCGCCCACAACTTATTGGTTTATATATGTGCAATGCAATTGCTGCACCATCTACTCGTCAACGGAGTGTTGCAAAGATGCACACATTGATTGTTATGACCATCGAAAGTATAATATCTATTTTAGACATATCCATATTATATCTCCTACCAATGAAATCCAACAGGAATCCAATTGGGACAAGAGAATCACTTTTGGAAATAAACTATTAAAATATTTGATAATATTATTCTTTAGAAAGTTAAATTAATCTATATGCAATTTTCCAAACTCCAGATGCAAAAATACCAAGATTGACTCCCACCCATGTAATTGTATCAAAATCTTCCAAAAAATGAAAATTTTGAATTAAGTGCATTGTTGTTTTAATGAGAAGCTTCCAAAAAACCCCATAGGTTTAAAGGAACAAAAAAAGGAAAAAGGAAAAAAATAAAATAATTAAATAAATTTTAAAAAATGAAAACTCTGGTCAAATAGTCAACCATAAAAATTTCAGACTCAAAATAACTCAAAACATAATTTTTACATAATTAAAACACTTAAAATGAGTTTTCCAAGATAAAAACCTTATTAATAGCCAAATAAATCAAGCAAATCAAATAAACTGAATAAATCATAAATTACAACAATAAAACTAAAAATACTCAATCAGGCCAAAATTTGTCAACAAAATAAAAGAAACAAAAATAAGTTCAAAACACCATAAACGATAAAAAAATACCAATGCCATAACATAGAGTAAGTCAAACAAAATAAAAAGTAAAAATAAGAATAAAATAGAACATGTCAAAATTCTGCAAAAGATGGAAAAACTGAAGTTATCAAAAGATCTGAGAATTCGAAAAATTTGGAAATCAAGAAGTTAGAACCTGTAAATCTTAGACGATCAAAAGAAATCTGAAAAGCCTTCAAATTCTGAACTCTGAGAACCTCGTAACCCAAAATCTAAAAGTTCCTAAAAGTCATAGATCTAAAATCTCATAAATGTTCAGGAAGCTGGGAGTTTGATAAGTCCAGAAATCAAAAAAAAATGCCACAATCTGAAAGGCCCGAAAAGGTCAAAATCAGAAAATCTTAATTTCTCTAAAGATTGATAAAAATTTGCAACTTAGAAAATTTGAAGGACAAGCCATGTTGGGACCTCTTTTGATCCCCTGTTCAAGGCAGAAAATTCTAGTTTGACTAAACATTCAAGAGGAGATTAAAAAGAAGGGCAGCGCACAAAAGATTATGCAACGGATGACACCCGGAAGACCCCAATCAGTGGGGTGGCAGATTTTGACAAAGGCTTGTGGGCCTAAACGAACATTGACTTGGCTCTCAATAGTCATAAGGAGCATGTAATTAACAAGAGAGAACAATGATCTTAATGACGGTACACGGGAATTATGGCTTCCATGCCTTCCCTCCATATATATATAAATATATATATCTCTCCAATTAAGCAAGCAATATAAATTTTATGTCTACTGCACATGTTAATGGCATGAGGAGTACGAAAGAACAGCTATATGAACTTGGTGGAATGCAAATAAAAAATAAGAAAGAGATGAAACCCTGACAACTATTCAAAGGAAAAAACACAATTCAGAAATCTGAAATTGAACATTCAAACACATAATTTTCTGTAATAATCAGAATATTCCAATGAGCAGATTATCATAACTTAGGGGAGATATGAAGCACTTAGAATTTTTGAATGTGAAAACACAGAAAAGAGATGATAATCAAGTGGGTTTAGATATCTGGAATGTGAGCATGGACAAAAGCAGATCTCTTTTAAGTTCAGATAATTCGATGGTCAAAGTTTTGGCAAGATCGTAATTGCATGAATTTGAAAGTTTAAAATAGGGCTGTAAACGGGTCGGATTCGGTAGCGGATTCACCAGAATCCGATTCCGATAAGGGCTAAGGGGTTCCGATTCCGATTCCGATAATTTCGGAATCACTATGTTCCGATTTCGAGCCGATTCCAATTCCGTTATCGAAATCGGAACCGAATCTGATAAAATCCGAAATGCATATTAAATATTAATTTTTATTTAAAAGTGAGTCAATAATTTACATATAATTAATAAATTTTTAAATAATCTTCTTAAAATTTTATTTTTATTATTTTATCAATTTATATATTATATATTATAATTTATTTAACTTTGTTTTATTTAATTTTATTTATATATAATTATTTTTTATCGAAATCGGATTAACGGAAATGGAACCAACTGATTCCGATTCCGATTCCGATAAGCTACCGGAATATCCGATTCCGATTCCGATAGCTTATAGGATACAAAAACAAGGTACAAACCCGTTAATTTTTATCGAAATCGAATCGGAATATCGGAATATCGGATTCTGTTTACACCCCTAGTTTAAAACAACTCAGGTCATCAGATGGTTGTAATACAGAAAGTATTGAGAAATCTGAGAAGGTTGCCAATCTATAAATATTGAAAATGCTAGGGAGCTCCAAGTCTGAGGTTTAGGAGCATGGTGGATCCCAAAAAAATCAGAGATTTGAAATCTGGGAGATCGTGGAGAAGCCAGGAAATCAGACTATCTCAAGTCAGAGAATTCAAAAAAATGATTGAAAGCTACTGATCCAAAACTTGAAGGAAGGGAGCCCAGATCAAGATTAAGCCACCTCAGATAAGTCAAGCTCAAAAGAAATCAAAGGTGAGTCCAAGCTAAGCATGATGCTTGTTGGTTGAAGGGATGCATGATGCTTGTTGGCTGAAGGGATCACCGTTAGACCCTAAAATCCAAAGTAAAAAAAATCTTAATCAAAAACCAAAATTGCAAATTGCAAATTAAAAAAAATCAACTCCACGTCAAGGAAACAAAAAAATAAAACTCAAAACCCCAGAACTAAATCTTGAATGCAACTTCTTAAAAATCTGAGACCATATAGGATAATCTAAAACATCCAATTTGAAATATTAAATCATTAAAATAATAAAAAGAAGAGGAGTCAGAATATCTAAATCTAAACCTGAAACATCAATGTTTTAAAAAAAAAGGAAATCAAAATCTCAAATCCTAAATCATAGATCAACCTTAATTCTAAGAAATCATAAACCTCAAAATTCTTGCAGGTGAAATCTAAATCTAAGTTTATGGAATTAATCAATCTGAGATCTTGAAAAAAAGAGATTTGTTCAAAATCTGAGATAGTAATATGCGGTCTCAGATCAGTGATGATCAGATCAAAAGATCAAAGGTTTCAAATCAAAACTCATGATCCACAACTCCCAATTTTGAAATGATAAAAGTTCGAATCCTCAAATCATGAAGTGTTATATTCTGAAACTCAAATTCAATATTCCAAGCATCAGAGTCTTAGAACCTAGCGTCTAAATCAAAAAATTAAATCTCTAAACAAAAAAATCCCGAAGATACTGGACATTAAGTTTTAAAAAAACAAGCCAAATTCTAAATGAACTTTGATTAATTTAAATCAAGCTGTAAACAGCCAACTCTTAACTAAACAAACAACTAAAGTAAGAATAATTCAAATCAGACATCTAAAATAGAAGAGTTTTGAGGTTTGTAGTTTAAGTTTCCAACTGAAAAGAATGAGGGGATCTCAAACCATAGAACCGTGGAAATTTAATTTAAGCCAGCATCCTGAATCCCAAATCTAAAACATTGATTGAAAACCTAAATCTCAAAATTCTCAGACATAAAAAAATTGAACTCAGAATATCAAGTTTTCAAATATGAAAAATTCAGATTCCTAATCCGAAGTCTCAATATCAAAGTTCCAAATACGGGAAAATGCAAACTTCCCCAAATTCAAAATACAAAGGTGACACTGCAAATCTCGGTCCTTGAATCTGAGAAAATTCAAAATCAAAAGCCCCAGACTTGAAAAATGAAATCTCAAATCAGACTTTCCTGAATCAGAAAGCTGAAGTCAAGAGCATTAACCCAAAACTGGAATTAAAATCTACAAATAAAAAAGACACCAAATTTGAAACTCTAGGTCAAATCCTTAAATTTGAGAGTTGTAAGAGAAAAAATAGAAAATCCATATCACAAACTTCTTAGATCTAGAATAAAAAATTTTAGAATCTCAAAACTCTGATTCATAAAATCAATATCCCAAAAAAAACAAACTCCAATCAATTATATTATAAAACATCCTAAGCTACCCAATGAAAGAATTAAACTACTTCTTGATGGATCTCAATGCACAAGGCTAAGGAAAAATGGAAAGCAAATAATTCCATGGAAAACTTATGTAATTGTTATGGAGTATGTACACTCAGTTTGTTATTGCAACTGAATATCAACAAGGAGTATAGAAATTCATAAACATGCACTAATTGCTATAAGGGAACAAGGGGGGGATCCTCTTGGATAGTCAAACTGTAAAGCACATGGCCATACTTTGAGATTGAGTGCTTGACATCAATGAGTCACATTCCAATTAAAGTGCACTTGTCTGCAATTCCTCTACTCTAGAAGACATTAGAGACCAAGATGAATGATTTCTCTTTAATCCCCGGATGGTATTGATTATAGTTCACCAAAAGCACTTGTGATATCCTAAATCTGACACCAGAAGTTCTAGAAGAGGTATTACTGCTACCATAAATAGAAAAATGGCATGAGTTATATAAGGCAAAAGTAAGAACAGAAGAAATTTATACATGGTGTAATTCTGTTCCAACATGACACTTGGATCTTGCCTATAGAGTAGTGTATAATTTTTTTGAATTGTTCCTACAACATATGAAAAATGCCCCAATGTTGATAAGAGAAATAAAATAACTCCAATAATAACCCTTAATCATAGATCGTTTAACCACTATAGAAGAGCACTCAGATATCATGGCCTCCATAATAATGTGCTTCAAGCAACAATAAGTGACACCATAAAGCTTGTGTCATCATCGTCTAAGGTTTTTCACAATGCCATTGATATCTGAGTGCTCTTTGTTATAGTGGTCAAATGATCAGAAATTCAAAATTCCTCTAAAGATTGTTATAAATCTGCCGGTCAGAAAATTCTCAAAGCTGGAAAATCCCAAATGGGGAAGAATTTTGAAATCTAAAGATGTTTGGTAAATTTGAAAACTAAGAACAGTTCAGAAATTAAAAAATCATAAAAACATCCGAAATATGAGAACTTTGAAGAGTGGAAAATCTTGAGGTCCATGATTCAGAAATTTGAAGGCAATACTGTAATTGAAAAAAAATAAAGGTTGCTAGGAATAAAAAAATGTAGAAAACTCAAACAAAGTAATAAATAAACATGCAAAAAACACAATGAAATTCAAAAGTGCAGAAATAGAACGAATAAACAAAGAATTCAAATCTGAGAAAAAATTCAGAAATTTGATTCCAAAATATGCGTAAAACGTAATTTTTAGAATAAAAAGACAATGCTTTCTTTTGAATTTATTTGATTTACAGATTTTGATACTTGATGTTCCAATTTGAGATTTATTTTGTCCATCTCAGCAGATTTGAACCTTCAAAAGCTATTTCACAAGGATTGAATCATTAACAATCTGTAATAACGCAACAACTACACCATTGTAAAAATTTCAAATTTAAAGAAATTATGAATTCCTAAAACTTCCTATGTGTATATGGGCATAAGTCGGTTGTTCGGCTAGTAATCGTAGGTACAAGGACATTCCCCTTTAGGAAGCTTGTTTTATGTTTGAAAATGTTTGAGGTTATAGTGTAAGTTCATGAAAATAAAGTTGGACCTCTCCACATCCAACTTTAATCAATTCAGTGTTACATTCCAGAGGCGGTAACATGTCATATGGAATAATTAATTTCGATCAAACATTAAAATTGAAAAAAATATAAAACTTTAGAAAAAATTTGAATGGAGAAAATTAAAAAAATGCATACATGATGGAAATTGATTATGTAATATCAACAACCAAATAATCAAATTATATCATTCTTGGGTCCCCCAAAGGAGACGAACGTAATAAAATGATTTGCATTTCGACAGATAGAAATACCTTGTGATGTCTCCTGACAGACACGAACAATCACGTTATGAAGAGTAGGTCCTTTTTCAGGTACTGTGTGAAATAAAACAAGAGGTTAGTGTTAATCCGGCTAATAGAACAAGCACCAAGGATCTCGGTGGTTTGAGAGCTAATATGCACCGCGCTCAGAATCGGTCGAAACAAAGGGGGATGGAAGTTGGAGATGAACCAAATATTTAGTGTTGACAGTGAATGATATCTAAATGGCAGTAAACACATAGGGGCATATCTTTCTGAAATAGAAGCCAGCCCTCTCGGCTGATGAAAGAAATACACTCGAAGAATCGTAACGGTCAACGATGCAAACAGTGGACCGTGTTTGACATTGAAGAAGCCATTGAAGGCACAGGAGAGATGCAGGGGAGGCAGAGAGGAAGGTTGCAAGGAAACGATCGCCCAAATATTGCAAGAGGAAGGATACGGGGAGAAGAAATGGGTGTGCTGGTTGGTTAGGATAGTCGTTGGCAGAAGTGGCGGGCATGGCAGAAGTTGATCGAACGCTCCTAAATCGGAGGACGAAAATCAGGGTACTCGCGCTTCTTTGTATTAGGATTAGGATTAGGAATAGATAGCTGCCTCATAGCGGAGAAGGGAGCGGAGAAGTCGCGACGGCAGGCGGGGGAAACGGCGGAGAAGGTGGCAGAGAAGCGGTGCTATCGCCGAAACCGCTGTGACACTCATCGGACGGATGTAAAACTAAATTTGAATGATCAGATGGTGGTAATCAGGAGGACGAAAAAAACCCATTCCCACTTCTATATACTAGGTTAGATTAGATTAGATGTAGGGGTTTTCAATTTTAGGTCCTCCGGAAGATCAAGAAATATTTTTTAATCCCATCGTGTACCTTCTTTATTTATCAGTCCCATTTCTCTCTCTCTTTAATATTTTGATCCTGTATGTTAACTCAAATGTGCTATTCCCCGTATGCCCTTTATTTCCATTCGTCACCCTTCGTGCCTTCGCCCCCGTGAAACCCCTTCATTTGTGAGTGGAAGAGGCGCGCATGGCACAACCCTATCTCTCCAATGGAAGAGACGCTTCGGGCGGCGGGGCTTCCGATTCCTCTTCATCACCTTCAGTTGTTCATCATCTTCTTTGACCCTAGATACTAGATCTGGAATCTCGGCGCCATCTTTGTTGGAATCACTCACATCTCCAACTTCTTAGACCCATCGCTAGTGGAAGAGGCACATCTGGCAACGCAGCTCCTGGTTCTTCTTCGTCACCTTCGGTTGTTCTTCATCTTCTTCAACCATAGATCCTAGATCTAACATCTTAACGCCACCTTTGCCGGTAGGGCTCACATCTATGGCTTCTTTGACCCATCTCTGGTGGAAGAGGTGCAACGGCATATCTTCTGGTTCCACTTTGTCGCCCTAGATCAGCATCCGGTGGGGCTTCCGGTTCCAATTTGATGGGAGGATATCTTTCAATTTTTCTGGAAGAGATAAAATCATCAGTCACCGACACTCAATCACAGCAACCTAATAAGTTTGATCTGTGCATATTACCATGTTCCGGCACTGCTGGGCGTTGGTATATGCTCAGTCACTTGTTCTGGAATGTGCTCATAGGCACACCGCAACCGAGAGTCCATGTATGAAAAGAGTCAGAGTGTGCTCACATCTCAGCCAAGAGCTACACTGCGAGAGAAGGGTAAAATTGGAAAATTTTACTCTGTTCCGTTATTCATGACGGCCTGAGAGGAAGAAAGGGGTGGGAGTTATAAGATTTTGAGATTTGGGATCAAAAAATAAAATTGGAAATCAATGAGATTAAAAAATAAAAGGAAGTGAAAAAGTGAGGGCGAAAGTTGATTTGGCCATATATGTACGCAAAAGAAAAGAGGGCTAGGTGGTGAACCATAAGGAGATATACTTCTCTAATATCTTATAGAGAATTAAGCAGATGAAGTGAAATTTTCATTCGTGCAATTCATGTTAATAGTATGCATGCTTGTTAGTACGTATGTATGTACTATATATACATACATAGATACATACATACATACATGCATATGTGCAAAGGAAGAAGCACAATGAGGTGAGTAATAAGAATATAAAGCTTGAGAGATATCAAGTCATGAAAATACATGGATCCTACTAATTATTGATAATGACAATCCTTGTACTTAGTTGTAAAAGTAAGTTAAAGATATTAAAATGATTAGTTTATGAAATTATGTTGATATTAACGAGTTAAAAGCGTTGGATGAAAATTAAGCAGTTGAGTATATAGTAATGCCTTATTAAAATAAGATAGGGGAGGATAATGCTATATCACTAAAAGAACTATATAGCATAACTTTACAATTAGCTATCCATTGAGAAAAGGTAGCAACAGACTCACCTTGGTTTTTATTTAATATACTTATATGCTTCTAGAAACCTTTCCTCGAAGAAAAACCCACGGAGTATAAAGAAAACCCAACACTCTGAGGTCACTACAAAAAAGGTTATTAGGGACTGCTTTGAGCTGTCCCCAATAACTAAAAGTTATTGTCGATAGTCATTGATGACAGTTTTGAGGTCATCACAAAGCTGTCCCAAAAAAACACATCACCAATGTTATTTGTGACGACTAAGGAAAATGCCATCACTAAATGTATTATTTGGGATGGTTGTCTCAAAAGATACATTTAGCAATGAAGGTCACACATTAGTTGGGAAAGTTGTTTAAAATATCATCAATGTTAATTGGGACTATGTCACTAGAAATTAAGCTAAAGGTGACAAAGAAAGTAGAAAATAATCTAAAGATACACAAAATAGAAGATCACACAATACTCACTTCATAGACTTTCTTACAATACTTGCATACAAAGAACAAGTTGACCCAAATATATATGTATATAGGCCTTAGGTAGTCTTTCCACACAAGTAACTCTCCTAATATGGCTCTTAAATCATCTTAAAAATTCACCTAAATGGGATGCACGCAATTTACCCCATTATTTGTATGGGAGGTTGCAAGACCCCACTACTAGCCTCACTAACTCATCTTACATGGCCATTTACCCTAAAATTCATAAAGACATGAATAATGGTTTCAAGGTTTATAAGACAGCCATTATTCTTCTCCAATAAAGATTCTTTAAAACCATTGCCACTAGGACATAAGTGAGACTAATGCAAAGAGAAATAAAGTTTATTTTACATCACCCCCTATAAACTTATTTCTCTTCCATTAATCATGTCAAGCATCTTCTTGAGTTTATTGAAGACATCAACTTTCAAAGCCTTGGCAAAAATATTGGCAACTTAATCTTCTTTTTTTTTTTGACATAAATGATCTTAATTTTCTTTCTCTTCACATGCTCATGGATGAAGTGAAGTCATGTATCAAAATGCTTGCTCTTTTCATGGTACACCAGATTCTTTGACAAAACAATTGTAGAATAGAAATTAACAAACATGTGGAGGTAATTGAACAATATTTTTAACCAAAGTGCATGACATACTCCCTATAAAAATGTCACATACTCGTCTTCACATCTAGATAGTGTAGCAATAGGTTGTTTCTTAGAGTACCAAGGGAATGTGGTTCCTCATAAGAAGAAGACAAATCTATAAGTGTTCTATCTTTCATCAACATCTCCTCCTCCATCATTAAAGTAGCCTACAAGATCAATTTCACTTGATGATGAAAAAAGTAATCCATGGTTCAATGTACCTTTGATATAGTGAGGAATTCTTTTGGTGGCTTTAAAATGTGAAACCATTGTGTATTGATTCATTGAATCAACACCATAGAGAATTTCCAACCTTGTACGAGTAAAGTCTCTAAGGTTTCCTGACCAAGCTTTTAAACAAAACACCTTCACCATCTTCACACTTTGACAATTCGAGTGTTGATGGGTTTGCAATCTTGACTATCATACATTGTCAAAAAAATTTATGCATAGGCTTCTTTTGGGATAAAGATATCTTCAAAAGTTTGTTTCACCTCAATTCTAAGAAAGTAAGATGTAAGTCTGATATCCATCATTTCAAATTCTTGGATCAAGCACCCTTTGAACTCTTGAAACTTTTGTGGATTATTTCCTATGAAGATTAAATTATCCACAAACAAACAAACAAGTAATAAATCTCCATTTACATTTAACTTCACATAAAAAGCATGCTCAAAGTGGCATTTAACAAAGTTATTTTGTAATAAATAACTATCAATTATACTATTATATGCTTTAGGTGCTTGTCTTAAGCCTTAGAGTGCATTTTTAGCCTTAAAACTTTTCTCTCATGTTATTTTCTAATAAAACACAATGGTTGATCAACATAGACTTCTACTTCAAGAAAATCGTTTAAAAATATTGATTTTATATCAATTTGAAAATAATAATAATAATAATTTATAGCCACCAGAGAAATAATTAGGAAAATAATTTCTAACTAGGCAATGGGAGAAATACCACATCATAGTCAATTCTAACCTTTTGTCGTATCTTATAGCCACCAATCTTGTTTTGAATCTTTCAATCTTCCCTCTTTCATTCTTCTTTGTTTTGTACATCCATTTGTCACCAATGACTTCTTGTCTTTTGGAAGATATATTAACTCTTATGTCTTGTTCTTTTCTTTGTATTTGATTTCATCATCCATAACATATTTCTATATTTTATCTTTCACTTGATGATCAAACTCTCAATATACGCAAAAACGACAAAATAAAGTGAGGTTATTTTAATTGTAGATCAATTAAGAGATATCAATTTCTTCTTTGGCCTTCAACCTTCTTCCAAAGAGGAAGATGATGTTGAAGAACCACCAACTTGTGAAGTTAATAGTGGTGTAGGTGGAGTGTGAGACATTTGAGGTTCCTTCTCTTGCATCTTTCCTCAAAGAAAGTGCTAACATTTTGATTGATATCATTTGTGTCCCAATGCTACGAGACTTCTTCATCAAAGATAACATCTTCATTCACATCAATATTTTCATTAGTAGGATCAAGTAACTTAAAACCCTTAGCATGAGAATCATAACTAAGAAATTAGGAGTGTAAACGGAATCCGATATTCCGATTCGATTTCGATAAAAATTAACGGGTTCGGAACTTGTTTTTGTATCCTATAAGTTATCGGAATCGGATATTCCGGTAGCTTATCGGAATCGGAATCAGAATCAGTTGGCTCTGTTTCCATTAATCTGATTTCGATAAAAAATAATTATATATAAATAAAATAAAATAAAATAAAGTTAAATAAATTATAATATATAATATATAAATTGATTAAATAATAAAAATAAAATTTTAAGAATATTATATCAAATTTTAATAAATATATGTAAATTATTGACTCACTTTTGAATAAAAATTAATATTTAATATACATTTCGGATTTTATCGGATTCGGTTCCGATTTCGATAATGGAATCAAATTGGATCAAAATCGGAACATAGTGATTCCGAAATTATCGGAATCGGAACCCCTTAACCCTTATCGGAATCGGAATCGAATTCTGGTGAATCCACTACCGAATTCGACCCGTTTACAGCCCTACAAGAAATACATACATCTTACTTTTCTCATCAAACTTAGTCTTTTTTTGATCCAGTATTTGGGCACAGGCTATGTTTCTAAACACTTTCATGTGAGAAACATTTGGATTTTCTTCATACTATGCTTAATGTGGTGTCATTCCTTCTAAATCTTCTGTGAGACATCCATTTGACCAATAATCCACACAAGGAATAACTACACCCCAAAATTCTTTACGCATGTCGTTGTTTTTCAACGCACTTCATGCCATATTGAGAATAGTCCGATTTTCTTTTTCAACAACTCCATTTTAAAAAAGTGAATATGGAGTTGTAAGAAGATGATATATACCTTTCTCTTTACAAAACTTCTCCACATTTTATGATGTAAACTCTCCTCCTCTATTGGATCTCAAGGCTTTGATGTAGAAACCACTTTGCTTTTCTACAAACACTTTGAACTTCTTGAAAATATCAAACACTTAAGATTTTTCTTTCAACAAATACACATGTGTCTTTCTAGCGAAATCATCGGTGAAAGGTAAGATAATATCTATTCTTATCAAATAACATTGTAGAAATCAACTCACATATATCGGTGTAAAAAAGTTGGAGTGATGTATGTGATCTTCTTGTTGTTTCATTTAGAAAACTCTTTCTATGATGCTTTCTAAAAAGATAACATTCACAAAGCTCATTTAGATGATAAATACAAGCAAACATTTAACCTTATTATGCAAAGTCAAATATTTCAAACTGTTAAAGTTGAGATGTCTATATCATAAATGCCAAGGCCAAGATTTATTCTTAAGACTTCAAGCACTTAACTACTTCACTTATATATTCAAGATGAACATTCTATTTTTGCATAGCAACTTTAGAAATCAACTTGTTCTTTTTATCTCTTATAGAAAGATTATGATCTTTCATGTGGGTATCATAATCTCTTTCTAAAAGTTATCCTGAACTCAAAATGTTATCTTTCATCTATGGAATATAATAGCATATTTAATCAATTGATAATCACCAATTTTGGAACATATCAAGCTATTACTTTTTCTCTTAATTGTTATTTTGGAAGAATCATCAAATGTAACTTGATCATCCATGATTTCATCAATCTAAACAAGCATTTCTTTTTTTTTCTTTTTTCTCCCACTCATGTGATTGCTTGCATTGGAATCTCTATTGTATTCTAGTATAACATATGCCTCTTCATTTTCATTTTACTTCTCAACAAGATTAACTTTTGTGTTGTCTTTGTAAGAAGTATCATTCCAACATTCACTAGTAGTCCAAAACTGTGACAACTATATTATTCAACTTGAGATTTTTCATACCTTGACTTTCCATCAAAGTTACCGTGACCTCTTCCATGAGCCCTTGTTGAATATGAAGATGTGTTGCTCTTTTCCTCATTAAAAGTATCTCATCCTCCTCTTTCTTCTCCACCTCATCCATGGCCTCTAGAACATGACCTCTTTGGTTTTGTCTCAACTTTCTCTTCTTTAAGAGGCAACTTTGTTGCAAGAGCATGTTCCATGGTCTCCTTATTTTTGATAAACCTTTGTTCATGAGCTTCTAAGTACACAATAATTTGCTCCACATGCATAGTGCCCAAGTTTTTGAACTCTTCAATGGCAAACCCATTGTCAAACTTGGAATTGAGTAACTAAATTAGCTACTCTATCACATGAACATCAATGAGAGTCTCACCATTTTTTGGATTTGATTCATTACAACCTCCACCCTTGGGTAGTAATCCGAGATAATTTCGAACTCATTCATATGTAAAGCTTCAAATTTATCTTTTATAGTTTGAAACCTTATATTTTTTACCCGTCCGACTGGTCTGATTCATTATGCATATAAGTGGCAACAGCTTTTAAGCTATCGCAAACATATCTAATTGCTATGTCTTGAAAGCCATCTCTAATTGGAATTATTGCAACTACATGAAGCCATTGTAACAAATGTAGTGGCGACGGCTTAAGACCTCGCAATTATCTATGTTTGCGCTGGTCTAAAAGCCATTGTCACTTGTTTGTAGAAAGCACCAGACCAACTGGATGGGGTGCATTTTACTGGTGATAGTTTTTATTTAGCTATTGCCAATAGTTTACATAATGCACCCAGCTAGCCAGATGGGTACATTCTTATTGTTTTGTTATGGCCTAGGAGCTATCATCAGTAGCCAATGTTGACAGTGAAGCCATCACTAATATGTCATTAGAAATGGCTAAAGAAGTCATCGCCAATATTTTTTAAATATAATGATAAAAATCATTCCATTTTGACCATTCCATCTATACAAACTATTTAATTTATAACATACAATTATTTCACACAGACTAGTTCGTTCTGACCATTCTGATCCGTTCTAACAATTCTATACAAACCATTCAATTTATATAACAATCTTAATCATTCCATACAAATCATTCAATTCATTCATACAATTCATTCTATACAAATCATTCTATACAAACCATTCCACACATACAACGCAAAAGAAATCAAACCAAACCATACTACAATGTAATTGAACTTACAAAAAGAATTTTCATTCATTACATTCCATACATAGAACATGATACAAGTCAAATGTATATAATAAAATGAAGGGTAAGAGATACAATCACTCATCCTTGCTAAAAGACCCCTCATCATCATCATCATCATCCACATCCCTGTCATCATCTTGAGTCTGTCCTGCAGATGGTATCAATGTGGATGGTCTATCCGATGCCAAGAGTCTTTGCTTTATGTTCTCGTACATCTAAGTTAGGCATTATATAGCTTCTTGGAATGATATTTGTTGATGGTCTAGTTGCTATGTTAAAGAACTAATTTAGTATTGACTTTGCCAATTTATCTTAGTTTACCTCTCCATTTGCTCTTCGAGCTCTTAGACCTCTTGGGTCATGGAGGTAGAAACACTATCACTAGACCCACCATAACAAGTATTACGAGTTTGACCCCACCCATCACATTGGATCCATCCCAATCTATTTCTACTGAAGACAAATATAAAACCTCCTCATGAATGACTGGAGATGGTGATACTCCAACATATGATTCCTCTGATGTTGGGAGATTCATCAATTGTTGCATGTTATCATATAATCAAAAAGTGTATATAAAATTATCGATTTCAAATGAAAGATGAAATTTAGATAAATAAATTAAATATTTATCATCATTTAAAAAATTTGGTCATTACTCTAGATGACTGATCTATTGACATCTTCATATGTTTGCTTCATCTAGAAGGTTTATGGACGTGTAGAAGGATGTCCTCCTTTTTGTACTTGTCCAAAGTAAATAAGCACATTAGAATACATTGAAACTCAAGCAACAGATAATTAATAAAAAATGTGTTGTATACTTACAAAATCTCTTTCTAACTTTTGTATATTTGTTATTGCTCTTCTATAAGACATTGTTAAGTGTTGCCTATTACCTTTATTTCTTTCACTCAATGCCTACAAACATATTGAGAAATATTTAATTAATAATTGACAAAAGATCATGCTAAAATAAAAATATATAAATAAAATTGTTATTTTACCTTAATGTCGTCTCTAACCCATAAATTGCACATATGATGACATTATTCCTCGTTACATTGTGAAGGCACATTGGAATGGGCCTCCTCCAATGATTGCCTTGTATAATACTAGACACAATTTTTTTAGTAATAGTTGAGTACAATAAGAAATAAATTAAAAATATATTATGTATCATCTTCTTCAAGTGGTTCCTTTGCTTTCTCTACATCTCCCGTATGTCTCAAAACATCTACATTTATAAATGTAGATCGCTTGAAGGTAAACTATTGCTACATAGTGGCCATATTGATAATTGTTAAGTATGCACTTGTAACTATCATGTATAAATTAAAACTATGAATATATTAGTTAAGTAGAGATCACGAAAGATGGCATCTTTCCTCGCTTGCCAAACCAATTGTGTTTTTTTCTATCTCATTTTTTCAGTTTTATAGTCGTTTAGGCTAATCCAAACTAGAAACTGGTTTGGATTAACCTAACTAACCATGTTTTGGGCTTTATCTCTTTTTTGGGTTTTATGACCATTTAAACCAATCTAAACATAAAAATGGTTTGAATTGAACTATCCAACTATGTTTTGTGTTCTGTATCCTTTCTGGAGGTTTCATGGTCATTTAAATTAATCCAAACTAAAAATTAGTTTGAATTTGCCTAACTTGTCATGTTTTGGGTTGCATATCCTTTTTTAGGTTTTATAGCTATTTAAACCAATCCAAACCAAAAATCAGTTTGAATTTGCCTAATTGGTCGTGCTTTGGATTTTATCTCTTTTTATAGTTTTATGATTGTTCAAGCCAATACAAATCAAAAATTAGTTTGAATTTGCTTAATTGACCATGTTTTTGATTCTATCTCCGGGTTTTATTGCAATTTAAACCGTTTGGATTAGCCTAGCTAGCTATATATTGAGTTATATCCCTTTTTTTAGGGTTTTATGGCCATTTAAGTCAATCTAAACTAGAAATAGCATTTTTTACACAAGTTTAAATGAATCTTAAGTTTTTATACTTTTATGATAAAATTTTGTTTTGCAATAAAATATGAAATAGGTAAAGATATAAATTTATCATATTTGATTGATATGATTTCAAAAAGATTGTAAACCATATATAACTATAAAACTTTGGGAATACAAGAAATAAAAATATCATCTTTTTTACATCTAAAATATTATATAAAATATATGTTTTAATGATTGTCAACTACTTTTGTTAGAGAATTTACTTTTAGTGATAAAAGCTCATTATTGGATTATCCATACTTTTAATGATTATCATGCTACCAACCACCTGGTATCTAATCCGTCTCAAATTAAACATTAGTCAACAACACTAAACTATTATTGGATTGAGTTACTAAATAGATACCGCATACAAATTACCACAAATTTGTATGGATGAAGGAATGATATATTTCATCATTAAATTATCACAAGTTCCTAACAAAGAATGCAGGCATAGATAGTGCATATTTTGAATTTAAGTATGTGAATATGAATCATAATCAAGGATTTGAGTGAAACACATAACTTTGATAAGCATAAAATAAAATTTTATTGATCTAGGGTTCTTACATAGTTAGGAGGAGATCCAGCTAGGCCATGCTGATGGCAATGGAGATGGCAGTGACAACTGCGAGGAGCACGACGGCAAGTGAGAAGAAGCGAGAGCATTGTTTTGCTAGGGGGTAGGGGGGGAAAGAAAGGGGTTCTCATGGAGTTATTAAAAAGGAAATTATTGGCGATGACTTGCAAACCATCGCCGATATGATTCGACTATTGAACACAGTCAACTATGATCAACCAATGATGGTTGCAGTCGTTGCTAATATACCATACTCAAAACAACTCCTCTGCCGTCATCAATTCCATCGCAAAAATCAACCTTCGAACTTTTTTATATTATTTTCGTGACGGCCAGAGCAATTACGAATATTGCTTCCGACGACTTATCCGTCTTTAGTTCTTGTGTAGTGATGATAGTTGTTGTTCAGTCGTTGTTGTTAATTCTTATACAAGTGCAACGCTTCTTGTTAAGATGTCGATGGTAAGAAGTTTTCTATTAGTGTCTCACTTATAACTATCCTGTGGTCTGGATTTCGAATTTTCTCGATAATTTCCTAGTTATCTTGTTTGGATAATAAATTTTGTAATGAAATTTTTCATTATGCAATAATATATTTTCACATTGCGAGAGTGTAAACTGTCTGATTCGAAACTCGAGATAAAAAAAAAAGAATGTAAAGCCAACACCTCAATTTTAGTCTCATGCTTGCATAGTTCTTTTTTTTTTTGTAAGATCGGTTATCCGTCCACTGATTAACTGATAACCATTTCTTAACAGATCTCACAAGAAAAGTTTCACCCATACGGACTCTTCACTGAATCCCCTTTCAAAAGAAAAAAGAAGAAGAGAATTTTCACTGGAATTACTAGCAAAATAAAACATTGTTTGCCAACAGGAGATGAATAACATGATACGGCATTTGATCACATCCCTAACCGTCACAGCGGTCCACGGCAGCCTGCCGGTGCCGGCACCGACGGAGACGCGCACCAGCTGCCGGCATTTGGGCATTAGGTCATGAGAGAGAGAGAGAGAAGGGGGGAGGGGGCGCTGACGGAGACGCGCATCAGCTGCCGGCATTAGGGCATTAGGTCATGAGAGAGAGAGAGAGAGAAGGGGGGAGGGGGCGCCGACGGAGACGCGCATCAGCTGCCGGCATTAGGGCATTAGGTCGTGAGAGAGAGAGAGAAGGGGGGAGGGGGCGCCGACGGAGACCCGCACCTGCTGGCTGCCGGCATTAGGGCATTAGGTCGTGAGAGAGAGAGAGAAGGGGGGAGGGGGCGCCGACGGAGACCCGCACCTGCTGGCTGCCGGCAGAGAGAAAGAGAGAGGGAGGGGGGGCGCCGACGGAGACCCGCACCGGCTGGCTGCCGGCAACGGCATTAGGGCATGAGAGAGAGAGAGAGAGAGAGAACAGGGTGGGTCAACTGTTCCGCACGGTGGCTCCCCGCCGCCGCGCTCATGGCCCGGAGGAAGGCCGCGGTGACGGTGGAACGCCGGGGTGGGGGAATGCGGCAGTTATGCCTGAAGCGCACGGGTGTTTTCGTCCGTCCTTCTTGACCGCCGACAGCCGGTCAGTCTCTCGATTACGCGTGAGGAGCACCGGACACAGCGCACACAAATGGAATATAACCGTCTGGGCAACCGAAACATGACACGTGTCGTGAGTTGTTTGGAAGCGTGCAAACAGATTTTCAATTATCTTTTCCGGACTGTAAATAGTTTCGGATTCGAAGAGCACGAGGGATCCGTATCTACGGCGCAAGAGTGCATCACAAGACGAAGCAGGCAGTTTTAAATTTATAGCTGACCACCCACAGAGGAACGATTGCGGCCAGGGGTGCAATCGAGTCAAGTAAGACTCGATTTAAGCTCAACGAGTTCGAGTTCGGTTCGTCGAGTTACTTGTTTACGTAAATGAGCTAATTTAGCTTGAACTCATATTTGAGCTCGTCTTTGAGCACAAAATTGAGCTTGTTTACTTGAAACTAGAGTTCAAATATTAAAAAAATATTTTAAATTACTATTTAAACATAAACATATAATTTTACATGATTTTAAAAATATAGAATATATAATAAATATAATATATTTAAATTTAATAGTTAATCGAGTAATTAATCGAGTATTTCATCGAACACTTAAACGAGTTGGTCGTGAACTCATCGAGCCAAGCAGATCTCTGCTCAGACTCGGCTCGTTTATAAGTCGAGTTTTCTTTTCCGTTCAAACTCGTTTATTTAACTTAATAAACGATCCGAATCGAAATTTTAACGAGCCGAATATTGGACTACTCGTCGAGCATATTAATTCGCTTGCACCCCTAATTGCGGTTCACCTCGGTTGATCATCCGAGGGAGGAGCTGCAGTTCCAGCAGTTGCTACAGTCTTCTCATAAAGCTGGAAAATCGAACGGACACACAGATATTGGTGCATTTACGAGAGAATCACAACATTCATTCATAAGTAACCACAGCTCCTCCTTCGGATAATCACTTGAGATGAACATGACTCTAAGGTGGTGTTTGGTATGGGGATAATTTGAGGATAAATTTGGATTATCCTCAAAATTTAAGAGATAACCCAGACTTATCCTCAAAATTTTATGGTACCAAACAGACCTTAAAGAAACTAAACTGATCTAAGACGCTCGAACTGATTTGTCTTGTTTACTAAGTTAACTAAATTAACAAACTAGATGAAAATTAAGAGTCTATTTCCCGCATCACCATCTTTGTGTTCATATTTTCGAATATGCCATCATTGAGCTATAAATTTTAAAAGTCTTTGAAATCATATGTTATTCTAAAATTGGCCACTATTATATCGATAATTTTAAAATTCTTATCCGATGAAAATCTCTCTTTCATAATTTTTAAAATACAAGTTTTGAATCATTACGTCTTTTTCTTCTCCCACACGCTTATTATAGATTCTAAGGTAATGTTTGATTTGATTTAACGAAATATCTAATTTTCTAATATCAATTCTAATTTCTTTTGTAGTACAAAAAATTTAGTTATTCATGCTTGAAAAATAAAGAAATCCATAATAATGAGACAATTAAAATTAGATGTTTACGAAGGAATTACTATTGTTTTCAAAGGTTTTACCAAAAAATTAATGTTTACTCTTAACTGACAGAGGATAGACATCAATTAAATCAAAACAAACGAAACTCTCAAACGGTCAATTCAACAATTATCTAAATCTGAGGTCTCCAAAACTAATTAAGTACTTCAGATGTATTTTAGCTTTAACTTCAAATACATATTTAATATTTAATCGAAATTTTTAGTTATCTATTTATTTAATTTATTGATATAGTCTTATGTACTACTATATTGCAAACCCTCTCTGCCCCCCCCCCCCATCCTCTCTCTGCCCCCGTACAAAAGGTATTTGATCAAAAAAAAAAAAAGGATATCCGAATAAGATTTCTTTCATATAGCATGGCATAACAAGACTTTTGAATCTGATGGCAAGCTGTGTTCTTCTTAATTACATGTCAATTACCAGCTTGCCCATAAAAAGAATTGTTCTGTTTTTTTTCAATTAAGCCGCAGAGCTTGTAGCTTGCCAGAAAACTAAGACTCCCTTTTATGGGCCTTCTGCAGGGCCTAATGGGCCAGACAATGGGTACCGTTCAGCTTCTTGTTTACAAGCGTCAGAACTGAATTCAACTGTACAAAATGCGTTCTAGCACTGATAGAATAAAATTGTTCAAGATATTCGACAATAAATTTAAATGATGACCATAAAAAAAGTATTGTGCTGTTAATATATATAATAGCTGAGCCAAGGATGACACATGGGTTAACACTAGCAGATAAGTGCCTTGAAACATGCATGAAACGTAACAATCAAGATCCAGAATATTTTTTCACAGCTCAATCATACATGATGAAAGGTAAAAATATATTATTCAAGATGGATCAAATATAAACCATACAGCAAGGGAACAACCATCTCCTCTAATGTTCTTGTCTCAAACAACCAGACTCGAACACTATCCCGTCTAACGTTTTGGGCGTGTCACTAAAATAATAGTATGAATATTGTGGTTACTAAAATAATACCTTCCTCTCCTCTCTATCGATAATACTCCCGATATCTTCCTCTTGGCATATTGCCATGCTTAATTTGTCATTCTTAAATAAAAATAAACAAAAATCCAACAGCACAAAATCAGCGGTTTGTCCAACGGCATAGCATGCTTTCCGGAGAGCAGAGACAGATCTTAGATCCAACCAACTGAAAGAGATCTCTATCTTTTAAAGGGGAAAAGGTCAAAAGGTTATTGAAGGATATACTTCGTAATAAGAATGGGCAGAACATTGGTTTGGGTACATCTTCGTTTCTTATAATACCCCCACTAGAGCTCATTGGCTTTACAATATCCTGTGCAACAGAGAAGAGGAGAGCCTATGGAGCCAGCCATCTTCATCCAGAGACAGGAATAATATTGATCCTCTTGCCTGATTTGCATGTACAGTTGAAAGCCAAGGTCTCTAGGCTACATGGGCTAAGGACAGGGCACTTGCATATTTTCCTGCATAAACAACTCAAATCTTGGTTCTGTCAGATCAACAACTTCATCATCCTGAGCACTAGAACTCGGAGCATTAGGCATATGGTGCATAATCCCGTCCATGTACCCAGCAGATAATACAATGCCATCATTTTCCTTGTAGTTATCGCATAGACATTGGTCATCCGACCATGAAAATGAACTCCATATAGAAGATTTCTCCGGAATAAACTGATCAGGCCCCATCTTTTCCATGGCAACCTGATTAAGATCCTGACATCTTTGGGATCCCGAGCTGCTCTTTGTGCTTGATAATTGGGGACCCTATGTGGCAAAAATATATATATATATTTATGTTCTGTGACTGAGTTATATATCCTTTCAAGAAAAATAAAGAAAATGCAGACTACCAAAAACTAAAAATCTCCCAACGATCATTTGGTTTGATACAATACCAACATTGTTACTAATGGAAATTAGGAGTGTTCATGGGTCAGTTTGGTTTAAGTTGGAGGGTTTTTTTTGTCCCAACCCAAACCGAACAAGACTGAACCTTTTTAGTTTCGTCTGGTTTGATTTGGTTCAGTATAAATTAGTAATTAAAATAATTATTTTAAAAAACACTGTACGCTTAAAATACCAATTTATAAGTTAAAATATTTAATATATATTTTGACAATAAATAAAATTATAAACTACTATTTCCTAATGTAATAACTTATTTTTTATCATATTTTGAGTTAATTCAGTCTAGAAATTTGATTTGGTTTCACTGGCTCATGAAACCGAACCAAACTACCAGCTAGTTCAACACGAACAGAATTGGTTCCATTCGGTTCATTGGGTTGAACCAAATAGTCGACAACTAATTGAAGTATCATGGTATTCTGTCTGCCTTGACATAAAACACCTGATTCCTGAAATCATTAATGATAAACCATCATGCAAGGAGTTCCTGTCGTCAATTATTTTCCCTTTCTGTTGATTCTAGTAACACTGATGAAACTAGGGATTAGGAACAGACCGAGAGAGACTTCGCAGGTAAGTTTCTTCTTTTTGCTCTGTCTGAAGCAATTGCAGATAGTATTTGGACAACCTCACTCATAGATGGTCGAGACTCAGGATCCCAGTGCAAGCATTCCCTAATTAAATGAGCCATCATTTGCATTTCTTCTTCAGGGAAGTTTCCTTTAAGATGTGGATCAGGCAACTCAGATATGACTAACTTGCTACTGTGTAACTTAGGAGAAGCCTGCAATAACATAAGAAAAGACACTGTTTATTGTTAGCACATTTTCTACTTCTTTAGTTCATGAGGATGGTCAAGAATAACTCACCCATATCACAAGGCTCTCATCGCCTTTGTTAGCGAACTTAAGGATGGCCTGACGACCGGTGATGAGCTCCAACATCACCACACCAAAACTGAAGACATCTGACTTCAGTGAAGCCTTTCCAACAATTGCATACTCGGGTGCAAAGTACCCAAAAGTGCCCAGCATACGTGCAGGAGAACTTGTACAACTAGCAAGGTCATCTGTTATCAGACGCTTGGCCATTCCAAGATCAGTTAGCTGCAAAGAAACAGGAATGCATCGAGATCCTTCAAAATTGATGAAGATCTTAATTGAAGTCAATGTATCAGATATTAAGCACCACTAAAGTAAACTAGACCATACTGAAATTAGTTGAGCATTAAATTTATCATCTATCAGAGTGAAAGAAGTTACATTATTTACAAATCACCATAAAATGCTAAGGGAAGGCACATTTTGATCTTACCTTAGCTGTATATTTGTCATCTAGAAGAACGTTAGTTGACTTGATGTCGCGGTGCAAAATTCTTGGAGCAGCAGCTTCATGAAGATATTCTACACCCCGTGCAACCCCTAAAGCAATTCTAACCCTAGTTTTCCAGTCAAGGGGATCTTTTCCTTTCTGAGTATCGAGACAATCTCGAAGATCACCATTTGACATGTACTCAAACACTAAAAGCCTCTCATATTGTTTCCCGTGATATTCTATGCAGTATCCGAGCAAAGGGACAACATGACGATGATTTAGCCTTGACAGCAACTCGATCTATAAAAAGACAAGAAATAAATTATATCTGACAGTATAAAGTTAAATGCCATGGCTCTTATAGAGCAAGTAGCTCAGAAAAATTAAGACTAATGCATAAACGATTAACAAGGCTTTAAAATTTTGCAAACTTCAGATACAGCACTATGCAACATTGTAGAGATTAATACATAGAAAGTCCACCCTATTGAAGTCTATATGCTAGTTAATAAAACACAGTGATCATCAGTCATCACTGCATATATCATAATGAAAGACAGCCAATTCAACTTTGATAAAGAAGATGAGTTTACAGCAGAGAGGGAAAACCGGTGTAGGGCAAGAACGACAGGTGTCCATACATTATTTGTTATATCATAAAGAAAAGATCAAGGCTTAAATTTTTTTATTGTTTTTATATTACACAAAATCACTAACATAATATATACCTCGGTCAAAAACTCAGAATCTACATCTGAACCTCCAACAGTCTTGAGTTTTTTTATGGCAACAACTTTCCCATCTTTCAACTGGCCACGGTAAACATTGCTGCTTCCCCCAATCCCAATCAGGTTATCCTTTGAGAATTTGTCAGTTGCAAGCTCCAGTTGGGTATAGGAAAACTGTATAATACAACTAAATGACATTTGCCTTTTCCTTTGAAATATGATGGAAGCCTTCCAAAAAAACCCTGTGATAAAAAAACATATTAATTTTGTTGAAGTGCGAGTAGAATAATTGTCAACACTAGTATGTAATGTCTAGTCCATGTCTCTGCAGGTAAGAAGAATCAAACTTATATTTTTTAGCATGTTGTAATTTCATGAAATTTTGTATTTTGAAAAGAGCTTTTCAGTTGTTTTCCCCAATAACATCATTCAAGAGAGAGAATGATCAATTGCAGCCAACTGACTTTGTTTGCCAGCCTATAGTTGAAAATTGAAATTTTGAGAAAAATTGTATTGCATGATTCCACACAATGATGGTGGCATGGTGCAGACAATTTTAGGCAATCAGAACAGCAAAGACCTGATTATTTACCTGTTATAGAGTTAGAATGACGGCATTCTGAAAACAGGGAAGTTTGATGGTTTATCAAGTTGGTTGCACTGCTCCAACTACTATCACCATTAGAAGAAATCTGTGACTGCATATGGTATCTGTCTTTGCGATAAAAATAGCACACTGTTGAGATAACAAATGCCATGGTTGTCAACAGGACACATAGCAGAAGAACGATAATGATTGGTTTGCTCGAGACATTCTTCTTTGCAGATGACATATTAGAAAGTCCTGCGTAAGACATGTAGAAATGTTACATAAAGTTTTAAGTGTCTGAAAACAAATAACTACAAATCTGCCTGATCATGTGCTTACAGTATTTTTCAATCAATGGAAAAATCACTCAGTGCTTTATCTATTGGTTATTACTACTTTCTGACCTTTAATGTGTAAACTGTATAGCGTTCTGAATACAAGACCAAGCATTTATCATGTGCATGTATTCATGAAATAAACTTAAAAATTTTTACACTTTAAAAAGTAATAAATTTAATAACGAGGGGCAGTTTTGTGGCTTACCAGACGTACAGTTGCAGGAGCTAAAACAGCTAACATCATGTATGCTTGGCTCTTCTGGTATGAGCTTAGGTGAACACTGACAAGCCCATCCTTCTTCATTAGCTCCACCTATGCTGACATCTACAGTTAAGACATTTATGAACATCGAACAGTCAAACACAACTTATTATTATATCCATCTCAAAACAGAATGATGTTTCCGCAAATAAAAAAATTTCACAATTTTATTTGTGACCAATAAAAAAGTTTCTGTATGGAACTGCAAGTGTCCAGTTAGGAGATTAAAAGCTCGCTTCGAACCAGTGAGATTATGCAAGATGGACATACTCCTATAAGATAAGCAAATAAACTTAGGAGTTACCAGGTGTGCAATGACAAGAAGTGGAACAGTTTGACGAAAGGTGATGGTTTGCTCCTACGGGAGTAGCAGCACAAACACATGCCAACTTTTGGGTATTTGTTCCATCACGAACATCATCTGCTAACAAGAAGGCAAATGTAAGTATATATCCTTCTCAATGTATTTGATCTACCAATAAATTCATAATTAGCCTGGCACAGCACATGGTAAAGATAACATTTATATGGATGATAAAAACACAGATCAATGTCGATGACACTTCCCTGTACCAAAAAGAATGAAAGACTATCATGTGGAACGAATATAAATCACAAAGAAAGAATTTACCGATAAACGTGATTAACCAGTTATTTACATGGGATACTGACCACACAATATGTACTCTATGCAGACCATAAAGCTGATACACATGAAGACAACTTTCAGATGGAACCACATCTTCAAATTGCCTTATTCTCAAGGTCTAGAGATCTTTCACCGGCAGAGAAGTCCAACGCCAGGTCACATCCTCAGGTAATACCAACTAGCTTGAAAGCAAAGCAACTTCCATTAAAATGGCGCAACAAATGCTGCAATATTACAAAGCACCATGGTCTCTGATTAAGAACAACGAAGAATAGTTTCAAGGAACAAAGACATCACTGAGGACCTAGACGTTCAACATAAAGCAACGACCAAATAGTGGAAGAGCATTCAAGTAAACATTGTCTGATATGCAAAGACTCTTGGAACGCCAGCAGAGCTCAACTTGGGACGGGTCACACAGCCCAGAACAGGTCACATTCCAACGCCTCTACCCCAAACACCCCAGAAGAAGAAGAAGAAAGAAAGAAAGAAAGAGCCTGACATATATTTATAGGCGCGAGGAACCCATCATCACAGAAAAATCGGCAATGTACAAGCAGCCAGTTTCTACGGATAGGATAAGCAAATCAATCTCCAGCCAAGAGACGGACAGGGCCGTTGCCCCCAGCTGATATGCAGCACCGGGATTTGAAACCCAGAAGGACAAAAGCTGGATTAACGGTGTAATGAAATCGCAGCGACGACAGCAACAGCAACGGCAGCACGCTTCAGAAACGGAATAGGAATGGAGGGAATAAAAAACCCATCTTTGCCGTCGTGACCTACCGACCCTCAAAGAAAGCAACCCGCTGGCTAACCCCTCTGGAAGAGAAGGACGTGCTACCCAAACCGACCCTCCATCCTTCTCTGCTCTTCCGCTCTGCATGCAAGCTTCTCCAGCCGAAAGTCCCCGCCTTTGAGCCAGAGAACCGATCTGTTGCTCCCAGGATTTCAAGACCCCCCTCTCTCTCTATCTCTACGAAGGATTTACTGCCCCAAAGATCAGTCCTACGAGCTGCAGAAGCAGGATTTCGGACATACACGGCGAACGGAGAGCGTCTTGGCGCCTCGCAAGTCCGCAGCGGCCCTAGTCCAACGGCACGGTGTTACGTCGGACAGAGACCTCTTCTGTTCAACGTGGCATGTCACCATTGGAAGACGCACGGATTCGGATGCAGAACAAGCTCTACCATCCCCCCCCCCCGAAAGACAAAACAGCGCGGTAGATTCTGCTTGCCAACAAAAATAGAAAACTTTGATGCACCTACCCGCAAAGGGGAGCATTCCGGCGCATGGTTTGCAAGATCAGCATCCAAATTCAAAGATCCTCCCATGGAGGACGGAGAGATCTAGGATCAAGAGCTGGTCCTTAGTTTAACTGACGTTAATTGAAAATCAATACGAAGCTTTTAGTTGAATTCGCATCAACTTAAGCGGCCTTGGAGAGCCACGATCAGCGACGACCCCAACGAGGTGTTGGGAGTGCTGGTGTCGGCCACCGACGGTGGTGGTTCACGAGATTGAGCGGGGGGTTTAAAACGTACGTGCATCTAGTTAAATTCTTAATATTATTACGGGGCGGGTCCTGTCTGATGAATTAAATAGAAACGGGTATGTTCTTGCTGTTCTTGTTAATGTGGGGGTGATGAGATAGGCAACGTGTTGCCTTGACTTAAATCCAAGTCAGGTAAAACACCATGCCCGCTAAGGTGTCGGTGGCCTTTGACTTGACGTAACAACTGTCTAAAGTCCTAATGTCATCACTCTGCTCTCACTCCGTAGAACACAAAATTGTAATTTTCACCTCTGAAAATAAAAAAATTATAATAGATCACTTAAAATTAAGTAATTTTAAAGTGGTTGTTTTTGTGTTCGGACGTTTTATCAAAATGGTTTGAGTACCTCTCATTGATTCACAGATTACATGTCAATCAAGCCCAAATAAAACGGCACCTATATTATCTCTCTCTCTAAATTAGTCAACATACTGTATGTAAACCCCGAAATAGTTTTTAGAATGTTATGATTTAGTTCCCTTGAAAGAACTTTTATGGGTTAGAGAAAGCAGCCCTTGTTTATTTCGGTATCTTTCCTCTCACTAGATTGCAGGGTAGGGAGACATAAATTGATAAACCTGACTTTATTTTAACTTAAACCTGTTTATATATTTAATGGTGGAGACGTACTTGTTTGTAATTCTTCAAGAAACTCACCCCCTTGGTCATTTTACTTCAGCCTCTTGAGTTCACTAGAGAAAGTTTTGCTAGGTTTAAGAATGAAACATGTCAAAATTTTAGGGGTCGGTTTGGTGCATATTTAATTTGGGGATGATATGGATTTGTTTTTTAAACTTTTAAATATAAATTAAGATTATCCTCTTATAGTATACATACAATTTTAACTAATTATAAGCGTATAAATTTACAAGGTTGTCACGTCCCGAATGAGATATATGCAGCAAGAATGGCAACGTAACTGATGAAATAACCCCTCAAATATATTGACTTGGAAGAAGGTATAATATAATACAAAATTAGATTTGACAATCCCAATAAGTTATCAAAAATATCACCATGAATTTACTATCTAAATAATTTAAATACCTCAACCACCCAACTAGCACCTCAAATTCCAAATTGTTATGTTTCTACTGTGCTAAAACATAATTACTTAAAAATATTAAAAGATTGAAATGAATCACATAAATTGAATAGATTTTCCAAAACAACTCTTATTTTGCAGCCGTGCCAAATATCAAACATACATAACATAGTATTTCCAAATCCATGCATGATACTATAAGAAAATAATTATAAATCAACAATTTCAAAACCAATCAATTTAACTCTAGATCAAACACACATACATCTCTCTTATAATTTCAACTTACTTAAATGAAAGACCCAACCTCCAACAAACTATTCTCTTGACATCTAATCTAAATATAAATATTCTATATTTAACAAGAACACTTGACTTTTTTATAAACCTACCATGTCAATATATGTAAGACTTTTATAGACTTATACAAAATGTCATGTCATGTCATGATTAACACTTCCATTTACATATCAAATGTAAGAAATTGATGTCTTGCATACACAAAACATATGCATCGATACACATATAGCAATGTCAAAGAACTTATATAAGATATATCATATATAAAAATAACATTCAGCTATGTTGATTCCCATAGTACATCTAAACATTGAAGCGCTTAAAATGAACTGCAAATCCATGATCAAAAGATACTCCAAATTATTATAATCTCCACTACTCACAGGCACTAACTCTAGTATGATATAAGTGTAATAGTATATCAAATTGTAGAACACTATATAAACCACATATTGTAACTCGGAAACACGGTGCTAAAATCTTTACCGACTAAAATATTTACCAACTCAATAGTCTATGACTTGGCATGTAACTCATACATGAAACTCTATTTATTAATTATCTACAACATTGTATGGTTCATATGCATGGACTCTTAGCCACGTATAATCATGCTCTACAGATAATACATAAAATGATGCACATGCTCAACTACCAAATAATTTACAATGAACTAGCATACATAAAACCATATATATAACAAAGGATCTAAAGACATAATCTAAATTCACCTAAAATTTTATGCATAAAACTTACATAATTTCACATGTATTAACTCAAATGTCAATGATAGAGAAACTTAATATTTTCTTTGTTTAAATTAGGTACTTAACTTATCGGTCCAATCATATGATAACGTATTCTTAAGACATAATTTCATTAAAAAAAATTGAATGAAGCACTAACATCAATATACACGGATAAAATTAATAGATAGAGCATCATAAATTAAGATAAGTAGGAAGAGCCTACTAATTTGGAGCCATGGGCTCCAAATGTAAATGAAGGGGAATGGGGACTGACCTATGTGTGTGTGTGAGGAGACGGATAATGTAGGTTCTGACTTCTTCCTCTTCGACTGGCCAAAGAAAAAGAGCTTAAGAAGTTCTCCTTTGTTCGAACCAATAACGGCAAGTGTAGCTAACTCTAAGTGATTTCTCTTACAATGTTCGAGAGAAACAAGACAAATGAAGATAGATTAGAACTATAGGAAAAGTGAAGCACCCGAATAAGAAATGAACATGAAATAAAAGAAAAGTTACTAACTAGGTTGGGAATAGATCCCAACCTCTATTTTTGGTATTTTAAAATGTATGAAATGAGAACTAGATGCTTAAATACATATAAAACAAGATTAAAATGCAAATGAGGGATAAAGAAAACGATCAAAACTCAAAAATCTAAGTGGAATAAACTTTCTGATGGAAGTGTCCCAGTGCTAAGGTGTCTAGTGACCTATTACTGGGGCACTTGGCACTCTAGCTCTAGGAATGAGTGCCAGATAAAAAGTCGGCTCCTTTCTCTTCTCTGGGATTGTGCACAAACTTAGGAGTGTTGGAGAAGCACTTTGGGACTCTCTAATACCTTAGAACATGTAGGATGAGAAAGAGAACTATGGGGGGAAAATGCAGATTTGAGAGGATTTGAATGGGTAACCTCCAAGTAGCATTATAAATGGAGCGGATATGACGTTTTCGTATTCGCTCTGTTTAGTTAGTCAGATAATCCGTATCCGATCTGAATTGGATACGAATACGAATTAGATATTATAAGTTAGATAATCTTTGGATTCAGAGCGGATACGGATAATATACGGATAATATCTACTTCAGAATATTAATTAATTATTTTATTAGTATATTTAATAATATAAAAATATATAGAAATAAAATTATAAAATATAAAATTTATCATATATTTATCAAAATTAACTTAGTATATTAATATATAATAAAGAATATTTAATCATATTTGTAAAATAATGATTTTAAATATATAATTATATATTATGTATATATTATCAAAAATTGATTCAGAGCAGATCTCAAACGGAGCAGAATGGGTATTTCTGTATCCACTCCGATTAACATTCAGATAATATCCACATCCGGATATCCGCTCCGACGGATATCTTAAATCGGATATTATCCATCTAAATGGATATGAATTCAGAGCAAATTCGAATTTAATCCGCATCCGTTTACAACCCTAGCTACCTCCAAGAGTTGAGAAATGAACTTGAGAGAGAGGTGAGGAGCATCGTAGGGTCCTCTTGGAGAGGAAGTCCGGATGATAAGGGCATAGAGGAAGAGATTTAAAACATTTAAGACATCGGGGGTGCACCCCTATTCATAGTCACATGAAGGGCATTCTCGAAAAACTAAAATGATAGTTTCTCGGTTAGTAGCACCGCGATATTGAGACACTTAGTGCTAGGCGCAGCCGCGTAAATTTGAGTCCTATAAACTTAAAAAGCTAACTTTCTATCAACATATCCCAATGTTAGGGCACTTTGGTACTGTATCATAGGGTGCGTTTGGCAAATTAGTCGGAGTCCTTCGCGGAGAAGCACTTTCTTCTAGAAGGCATTTCAATAGAAAGGACTTCTTTTTAATCGGAGTGAAAATTGTTTGGATATGTTTTTGTTTGTAAAAAAGAAGTCCTTCCCGACGGGGTGCGCTGGGGGGGGGTCGCAGAGAGGCTAGCTGCGGGGGGAGGGGTGCTCGCGCCGAGGGGAGGGATGCTCCCCGGTGGGACTCGCCGCCGGGGGGGGGCTCGCGGAGGGGCTAGCTGCCGGGGGAGGGGTGCTCGCGCCGAGGGGAGGGATGCTCCCCGGTGGGACTCGCCGCCGGGGGGAGGGATGCCGCCGTCGGGGGCATGGGCTCGCCGAGGGGGAGGGATGCTCCCCGGTGGGACTCGCCGCCGGGGGGAGGGATGCCGCCGGGGGCATGGGCTCGCAGAGGGGACTCGCCACCGGGGGGAGGGAAGCCGCCGTCGGGGGGGGGGGCTCACCGAGGGGACTCGCCGCCGGGGGGAGGGATGCCGCCGCCAGGGGAAGGGATGCCGCCGGGGGGCTCCGTAGGGGTGGCATCGCGTGGTGCAGGGGGCTCCGTAGGGTCGCGGGAGTTGTTGGCCAGTGGGAGGTGAATGTCGGGAGGAGAATTTCTGAAGTCGGAAGGAGAAAAAAACTCCTTCTTCATTCTGCCTTCCGTGAGAAGGAGAAGTGAATATTAACGGACATCCAAACACCATATCTAAAATAAGAAGAACTTCTTATAGGAGGAGAAGTAGAAAAAAAGCACTTCTAGCGTGTTCCCAAACGCACCCTATAGTTAATGTCTAGTAAACTCCGTCACTCCGAATAGTCCTTTTTGTTGCTCGGGGTCACATCAGGTCAAAGCATGCACCTTGATGCTAGGGGGCTTTCAAGTACGACCCTCCTAACAAACGATAGATCCTATCAGAAATAGATGGAAAATATCTTACCAAATAGAAGTGGGCCAATATTCAGGCATACAATGCGTTGATGTGGAGAAACTTTTGCCAAGTAGTCCAAAAAATGTGGTTGTTCGATAAAAATTTGTTTACTCAAATATTTTTTTAAATATCATTCATAAACATATGATCTTTGAACTCTTCAATTTGACCAATTCATCTGTCTACGCTGAGTACAACGAATAATTGGAACGGTCAAAATTCAAAACAGTTTTCAATCCAAATACTATATAGTTTATTCTAAGTGCACCATTATTTAGATACACTCTTGGGTTCAGTTTAACTATAATGTTACTAATTTATATTTTTATAACCTGTATAAATGGCATACGAAGACAAGACGGTAATTCCTTGCATTCTAAAATACGATAAGCAAAGATTCTCATTTGTGACATGGTGCGTAGTTTTTAGATGTTCATTGTGCATTCCCGCAAGTTAAGAGAAATTTTACTCGTGTGATAAGGTGAAATAAATCAGGTGAAGAGTCGTTGTCCCCTTGGAGTATTAAATCTTACATTAGGTTATCATGGGGTGTTTGGTTACATGATAATTTTTTGTACCCTTTCATGATAAAAAATGTATTAAAATAAAAAGTGAACCAACTCATGACATAAAATTATCATGTTTGAAGGGATGTGATAACAAAAAAGAGTAACTACCATACATGACCAAATAAAGTGGGGGGGGACCACAAAAAAAAACAAAGAGGTGAGACCCACTTTTTTTGTTTAAGAAAAAAATCATTTTCAAAACATAAATTGTCGTGGTTATCAAACACCTCTTTTAACAAGTTTTCTTACCATTTTTAAAAATTAAAATAACAACTTCTACTATCATGCAACCAAACACCCCATTAGTCATTCTAGTCATTGCATCTCCACGAAATAAAAAGGTTCGTAGTATTAAGTAAAAGTTAAGAGCTCAGTTAGTTATATTAATTGGTATATAATTAAGAATTTCATCTAGCCAAGTTAAAAATACAAAAGGATATGGGTGTTTGACTTAAAAACAAAAGTGATTGTTTGTAAATAATCCATGAGTAAGAGTGATTGTGATGACTGTGACTCAACCTAATTACTTAATAATTTTCGCATGATCATATATTAAGATCGTGGATTAGATTTCGAAGAGTTGGCCGAAGAGTTAAACTACTATTTTAGATCGGTATTTGAGTTATTTAAATCATAAATACATTGTAAATTATTCAATATCTTGAAAATTATTCAATTATTATTTTAATATCATTTTTTGAAATTGATATAATTTTAAATTTGGTCAACGTTGCGGGGACGTGGCATACACGTGTGCAACCTTGGTGGGTCCACGGCCCATCGTCTCGCAGTCTTTTTACACATCTCGATCGCTCTTAACTTCCATCAGTTTCTGGTCATTCCTCGAGCCCGTCTTAGAAGGGTGCCCATCCCCGTCCATGTTACTCGATGCAAAGGACACGCTTGAAAATGGATTAATCTTTATTTAAAAATAAATTAATTTTAGAGTTAGGTATAATAAGAAAAGCCAGTGAACCAAATGAAACCAAATTGAGAATGACTTGTTCCACTTTATCTAATGATACTTAGCTGGGTTGGTCACTCCCTCCGCTTAGTAATCTAAAGATTAATGTGAATTGTGCTACTTCAACTTTTGCAGCTACTATAGCTCTTTTGGTGAGAAATGAAGTCAAAGACATGATTTTTTGGTGCACAACACACCTGTCAACCCGGAGAGCTGAGATTTTGGAGGCCGTGGCTATACTTGAAGCCTGCTCCTGGGCATCTTTATTAACCCAGAACGTGCATATTGAAAGTGACACTAAGGATGTTGTTGATGCGATTATGGAACTTGGTCCGACTCTTTGGAGATCGGAACATATCATCCGCAAGTGTTCTTCTATTTTATTAGATTCACCCCCCATGTTTCTCTTTCATTTGTTCGCCAATCCTGTAACTACGTGGCTCACCTTCTAGCTAGATGGACTCATCAATATGACTCTGATCTCATGTTTTCTCATCCTCTCCCGCCGCATGTCTCCTCTCAACTTTGTAAAGATATGCCTGGTTAATGTGAATTAGTTTTCTCTTTGTTCAAAAAAAAAAAGAGAATGGTTGGTTTCATTTATCGTCAGATTCAGTCAAATTGATTCGGTTCAATTCAATTTAAATTTCGGTTTAATTTCAGGTTCAAAAAATTCCGGTTACATCGAACCAAACCAAGTTCCCCCCCATCTTCAAGATGAAACCGGCCTGCGCCAACCAAGAAACCACCCAACCCGATCTCGTTCCCACCACTCCCATTTAGGGGTGACCACTAAATGGTTCAAATCGAAAAATCAAATTAAACCGACCTGTTTGGTTCGGTTTGATTCACTTTGAACCACTTTTGATTTGATTCGATTTAAGAATTCTCTAAATCGATTTAAACCAAATCAAACATTTAATTAAATTAAATTTAAATATATATAATTATTATAATATTAATAAAAATATAATTTTTATAATTTTATGATAAAATAATATTTTTATTATTTTTAACTTAAAATAATTATATATGTAAAAATTAATTAATTAAATTATTTTAATATATTTTCAATTTAAACTGAATCAAATCGAATCGAAATCAGTTTAACTTAGTTCGATTTGAGGGGTTAATCCTCACCCCTACCCCATTCAAAACCCGATTGTATTGTATTCAAATGGAAATTATTATTAATCTTGAAATTGATCTTAATACAAATCATCCAAATAATGTTTGACTATTGATACCAACTTTGACATCTGAATTGCCATAAAACAATATATTATATGCATTACAAGTGTCTATTTGTATCAATTTAAAGCATCAATGTCTTATACTGCAACCAAACATGGCATCGTGGGTTAATTTATTAAGCACCCGCATGAAATGGGAATCAGATTCTGCCCATGGGAGTCAACTAGAACAGGAAAGTAGGAGAGCAGCTTGATGGGCACTCGCAACCAAGTAGCAGAAGGTCAGGACCAGGTTGGTTAAGTCTAACACAGACCTGTGTCCTACCTGAGTCAACTAGGTCAGGACACAGGTCACAACTGAGTCAGCCAGGGGGTTGAAATAAAAAATTAATTTATAAACAATCACCGAGTTAAGGTCAAAAAATCAGGACCATGTCAATCGACTCAAAAACCAACCAGTGACTCGATTCAACCTGACAAACCATGCTTGCAACAAAAACAATGCAGGAGTTAGAACAGGCAGAACAAGAGAATCATATGCTTAATATGTCCAAAGAGAAGAATGCCATCCCTCCAAGTATCCCCACAGATTACAAAACTTCTTAACCCCCACCAGCTCCCCAAAGGGAAAACCTTCTCTCCTATGTACATCACCAAAACCAGATAGACAAAAAGGATAAACAGAAAAAAAAGGAACAACATAGAAGGAGAAGGCAAGAATGGTTTTTACCCATTTCCCCCCCAAGCTTATTCATTCACAAGCCAGACATTCACCCCACCCAAACCCATGTAATAATCATCCTCCGCGCCCAAATATGATATTATGGGATACGATCACCCACCGTGCAGAGGCGGGAGACGCCGCCGCCGCCCGCCGGCGGGTCACCTCGGAGAGGGCTGCGCCGGGAAAGAACGAACGGGTCGGATAGGGGGCACGGGTCGCCGGACGGCGGGGCTGGTCGTCTGGGACCGCTGCAGCATGTCGACCATGGACGGCGTCTGATAGGCGTGGACGAGGGTGGCGCTGTCGGTGGAGTCCCCCCGCGCCGTCGCCCTCTGCCAGGAGTGCGAGCTCAGGCCCGACAGGACATACGCCCGGCCGGAGGCCTCGTACCTCTGCCGGCTCGCCATCCTCTCCTGCATCTCCCTCAGCTCCGCGTCCAGCGCCGCGCACAGCCGGTCGCCGGACCGCCCGGACGCGCTGCCCGCCAGCAGCCGCCGGCAGCTCTCGAGTACGGACACCGCCTCCGCCAGGGCGCCCCGCTCCGCCGCCGCCCTTGCCTCCGCCATCGCCTCGGCGGCCCGGTGGCGGTTCCTCTGGCGGTCCACCTCAACCGGCGTCGTCTCCCCGGCGACGGCCTCCGGCCTCCGGATCGTCACCTCCCCTGTCTTCACCGACACCACATCCTTCGTCACCGGGTCTCTGTAGCTGCAGCCCACCTTGAGCAGCACCGTCTCTTCCGCACCCCCATGATCAGCGGCCGCGGGAACTCCGACCGAGACCAGAAAATCCCTCTCCTCATCGGCGTACAGGTCCCCGACGGCGATCGATCCCCCGCGCCGGTCATCCTCCACCCGGCTGGCGTAGCTGCCAGATTTGATCGCGCCGAGACGAACACCGGGATGAACGCAATCAACCTCGACGCGCATCTCCTGCGCCACCACGCTCAGGAGCCCGCCGATGCACTGCGCGAAGGCATCCTGGATCACACCCTCCGCCTCTATGAACGAGAACGTGCCGCCGGACGTCTCGGAGATGGAGTGCATGGAGGCAGAGTCGTGGTCGGTGCCGAAGCCGAAGGCATGAACAGGGATCCGGCGATCTGTCGCTGTTCCCCCCCGGATGGACTGGGGAACCAGCGAGCGATAATCCGGCGCCGCCGAGGGATGAACCCCCGTGGAGCCGCCGGTGGAGACCGTGTAGGTGTCCTGCCCGTCGGAGAGGAGTATGATGCTGCAGACGGGATTCTTCTCCTTGCGCTCCTCGATCACCTTGGCGCCCTTCCTGAGGCCCTCGGCGATGTTGGTGCCGCCGCTGGATATCAGGGCGTTCACGGCTTGCAGAGACTGCTGCCGGCCGGTTTCCGTCATCCGGCGGAGGTGGAACAGACGGCGAGCGGTCGACGAGAAGGCAACGACGGACAAGCGATCGGAGGCTCCAAGGTTCTGGATCACGAAGCCCATCGCCCTCTTCAGCAGTGCCAATTTCGTCCCCGCCATGCTCCCGCTGACGTCGAGAACCGTCACGAGGTCAACCGGGGCGCGGGACGCCGACGCCGGCGAGGCCGTCGGGCTTGGGTGGTGATTCCTCCCGGAGATTCGCGGGGAGCTCGTGGCGGGCACCTTGAGGTGGACGAGAACGGTGAAGTTCTCTTCCGAAACGGACCTCCGGAGCGACGAGAACTCCGGGCACGCCCTGATCTCCACCATCTTCGCAGACCCGCCTTCGGGGTCCCTGCACGGCTCCGTCTGCGGGTCTAGAGGCTCGTCGTCGTCGTACAAGCTCGGCTCCGCCGCGTGGAAGAAGGACGTCAGGTGGTGGTGGTGCCGGGCGGCGGACTCCGCGCGGGGAAGACGGCGGAGGATGGTCATGTGGCCGTCGTCCTGGGGCCAGTTCACCGGACTGACCCTTGCTCTCCCGTGAAGAAGCTCCGGCGCGGCGGGGGCTTGGAAAGGCACGTCCTTCCACTGCGCTCGGCAGACGGGGCAGACGTGGTTGCCATGCTTGACGCTGGAGGCGATGCAGGGGAAGTGGAAGGTATGCGAGCATTCTGCCGTGAACAGTGCATGGCCGTTGCCCGGTTTCATCGTGCCCAAGCAGATAGCACAGGTCCTCTGCAAGAACAGTAGGGGGAAAAAAACATTTTTTTTCCTTTTAACTAAAGCTCAAGAAGAATCATGTATGTGCGATTAACTTGAAAGAATCATGTATGCTTATCAAAGCCCGAACACACTGTAATCTTAGAAGATTATTTCAAGAAGAAAAGATAAAAACCATTTCCTTGAGTTGAAGGACCAGATTCTATAACTAAATCTTCATATGAATCATGTATGTGAAATTTACCCCCCCCCCTCCCCCCTTCATGACATAAAACATAAAAATTGTCATGTTCGGGGGGAGAAGGGATAACAAAAATGCATTGTCATAGAGGAGTGGGGACCGCAGGATAAAAGAAAGGGGTCACACTGTGAAAAACATCACTTCAAAAACATAAATTTGTAGTTGTCGTCAAACACCTCTTTTAACAACTTCGGTTACAAAAACATAAAATTGTACTGAAAACTCGACTTATCATGCATCCAGACACCCGTAAGATAATCAAAGATCAAAATAAAGTTGATACCCGGCATATCAACTTACAAACCCGAAAATCACGGCTTCCATGCGAGCAGCTGGACATATTATTCATACTGCGCTGCGGGCTTTGGCGTCAAAACATCGATCTTAATAAGATATTGTGTAGAGAACCGGGAAGGGAAAAAAAAGGAAAATCACGTTGAACAGTGCTCTGGCTGACCAAGGAAGCAGCTTTCCCTTTCGAGGGTGGGATGGAGACCATTAAAAAGAAAGGCAAGTTGGGATTCTCCTTTTGCTGGCAAGCCAAACGGGGGGCCAGTCCTCGAAAGAGACCCCTGCGCGGCGCATTATCTCTCTCCCACGAAACACCCAAGAGGAAAACAAAAACCATAAGATCTGATCCCCCATGAAATTTAGAACCCGAAAAGAACCTTATGATTCGGCGATATGAACTAAAAACAGAGAAAATACAGACGCTGTTGGATCTCCTTTTCCTCTTCCATGTAAATGACGGAAATGAAAGACAAGCCGCCCAAGTTACATCTCAGGCATCTCTGTCCCGATAGGAACAATCGAAAACCCGCACATAGTAGATGCACAGATCGAAAGCTGACCCGGAAAACGCAAAAAATAGAGATCGGACTCCTTGTTTCCACCAGAAATCGACAGAACGACTGGAAATTTTGATCCCCCACGATCCAAACCAAGCAAGCAAGAATAATGAAGGAAACAAGTTCCCATGATTCCATCCCCTTGCTACGAGAGACACCAAGAAGATACAAATAACCAAAGATATAAATGAGAGAGAGAGGGAGAGAGATTGAACAGGTTGAACCTTCGAGGATCTGCTGCTGGATTTGGAGAGCTTGAGACCGGAGGAGGACGGCGTCGGCGTCATGGGCCTCATGAGCAGATGCGTTGACCCGGCGGAGGTTGGGGAGGTCGCCGTCGCGTCGGCGGAGGGGCTTGCCCCCTCTTCGACGCCTCTCGGGACGTAGACGCAAAGGTTGAGCCCCAAGGCTATCTTCGCCTTCCTCCACGCGCTCGCCATTAGCCTTCTACTCCCTTCCACCTCAGCCTTCTACTCTTCTCTGAGGAAACAACTGCGAGAAGAAACCTCCGAGGCTGCCTCTTCGCCGCAGAGATCGATCTGGGTCGAAGACCAAAAGTTCCCCTGGTGCTCTCCTTCCCTGGGAGAGATCTATCAATCGGCCAAAGAGACGGAAAAATAAGAAGGGGGCTTTTGTAGTTCAGTGGACAAGAAGGTGTCTCCCGGCGCCTCGTGGCTCGGGGTCGCTTGAGAACCCTAACAAAGACGGAGGAGCCAGGTCAGAAGGGGCCCGTGGGCTTACGCGGATGTTCACGGTTTTCCCCATCCCGCCGCCGCCGCCGCCCCGCCGTCATCAGAGAGCAGGGTAAGAGAACCCAAGTTGAGGGCCACGACCGAAAGTCCTACAGAGAGACTCCGTTCGAAGGGTGGGCAGGGCAAGAAGGGGGGCGGTAGAGGGAGCAGAAGAGTCGGCGGCGAAGCAGGAGGAGCCGCAGCTCCGGTTTGACCTTCGGAATCCTCTGCTTCTCCTGCTATCCTTCCCGTGAAGAGCCTTTCAGGAATTGCTCGCTATAAATGCGAGGCCTTCGGAGTTCGGAGAGAGAGCGGCGGAGGGGAGGGGGCTCGGGGATGGTGGGGATGCCCTTCTCTTTTCTCGTAAAACGGGCCGCAAATCAGCGATATTTACGGGAACGGCCATTGATGCCGCCGGATTCGATGCGGCGGCGGCGGCGGGGCCGGCCAGAGGCCTCAAGCCACGGTGGTCCTGGAGTGGCATTTCTTGTAATATGTCCAACATCTAGGGGCGGTTGTGTCGCCGGGGCGGCATTCTCGCCGGCGGGATAGAGAAGGGAGACGCAGAAAATTTACTTCATTAATTAATTAATTAATATATGGTATGAGAGAGAGAGAAGAAAAACCGGAGATTTTTCAACGGCGGCAAGGAAGAAAGCGGGTTGGAAGCACGATGAACCGGAGCAGACCAATCACCTTCTTCCTATCTCTCTCCCCCCCTCTCTCTGTCTCTCACGCACGTCACACACTTCTTCTTTAGAATAATATTTAATATTAATTAGTTATTATAATATTTTTATAAAAAATAATAATTTTGCTTTGATTGGCTGATCAGTTTGGTCAGGGTCTCAAAATTAATGCTATATCGATTTTAATAAAAATATTTATGTAAAATGTAATACTAGCATCGAAACTAACACACATGAAAGTTTGTATCGATATAAATTTTAAAATTAACCGTGATAGAGATGTTAAATTTTAGTACTAAACATTAGATTAAGAAATAAAGTGGTTATCCATTTACTCCCTTCAGAAATGGGATTAGTCACCATTCTTCAACTAAGGTGGTGATTATTTTGACTTAATACGAAAATTTGAACTCTCATGTGGTGTTTGATTGGACTCAATGAAGTGTCTTAAATCTTGATTCAATCTCTAATCTCTCTCATGCAACACAAAAATTTAGGTATCAACCATTGAAAATAAAAAAGAAATTACAATGGACCACTTAAAATTAAGGGGTTTATCAAGAAACTCTTATCCTATTGAGATGTCTTACCAAAGATCTAAATGTCTAACTCTTTGACTAATTAAGAGGAGAGACATCAATCAACTCAAAATAAACAGGACCTTAATTTAAAAAATATGTTTAAAAATTAATTAAACAAAAACAAATGGGACCTTAATTAAACAAACAGGTCCTTAATTTCAATTAAGATGTTTGCATATCAATGAGAGATTAGGTTTTCAAACTAAAATAAATTAAATCACACAACTTTATCTTTAATAAATTTATTAAGATGTAAATAAAATATGTTTAGAAATTAATTTAAATATTAAATCAAATAATCTAAATCCATCGGCCTCTGACCAGACCACAAGACACAGCTATGTTGAAGACCAAGCAAGCAAACACCTTATGAGTATGGTGTCCAAGAAAATCTTCGACGGTCAAATTAATCTACCAAGAACATGTTACCGCGCGCAATCATACGGAGAACTTCAAATGACAGTCATTAATTGTTACGAAGGCTACGACCATTTTCTACCTCAGGGAGCTGATTTGGCATCTTTGACAATATTGAAAAACAAAAAAGTCAACAGTCAGATGTTCATGGTGGAAGTGGCACCAGCACTACTAGTGGACAGCTCTAGCAGCTTTGTGTTTTTGTCAAAAATAACGGAGTTGGTCAAAGTCACCGCACATAAGTGTTCACGACTGGGTGTTTTTGGTTTCGAACTCGAGAAGAGCCGCCCCGATAGGCGGTGATATCTCACTGCGGCATCGCCTAAGAGACTCGAGGACCTTTGTCAAACTCTTTCCACCATTTTCATTGTGACATAGGTTTCTATTTATTTTGGAGAAAAGGTTAAGTTGTTACTCAACCTCTTCCTCTCTTTTTAGTATTGGTGGTAGAAGAGATTGTGTATGTGGCCTAAAATGATGAATGGCCAAGAACCCGAAGAGATTTATTTTACTGGATGATAAAATAAAAATATCTCTTACAAATATGTTCTTATGCCAACATTCGTCCAAGAAGATGTTAGATAATAATGATAAAAACATGATTTTGGAAGGAACTTGTTATTGGATAAAAGAGAAGTGTGGTCTACTTTTTATTTTACTTATTTTTAATTTTATTTGTATGCATGCATGTAGGATAGCTTTGCCAGGAAATGTATATAACATTATTGTGCAACCAAACGCGATGTCTAAAGTTTTTTTTTATCACAAGAGAGTGGATATTCATTCGTAATATTGAGAAATACAGAGACATAACAACAAAATAGACTTAACAAAACAAAGGACATATGACTCTTCTAAATATAGCATAAGTTTCGATGGAAATAACTTTTACAAGTGACACAAACACAGCCACAAATCGACGAATGCACATGAGTGTTTGGATGGTCGAATAGCAGAAATAGGGACTCCATGAATGGAGTTTGACAACTGCCACGAGACCGGATGATCACACCAAAAAAGTGTGCATATCGCCCAGACTAACGGTCTCGAAATAGTGATGGTGACTATGAAGATAACATGGAAAGACACCATGACAGAACTAGACTCTACGACATTAGACAATAATAAGGAACTGATAGAAATGTATGCCCTACAAGCCAATCATATATGATATGATTCGACATTTCTAGGAATATCTCATTCAATTAAATAGGCAAAACTTCATTACTAGCTTTTATTAGAAGCGTATATCGTAATGAAGTCCTTGATCACATGCAATGATGATTGAATCGTGATGAGGTCATGATAATGAGATCGATCATCTAAAGGTATGTGATCTAAATGTTCCTAGTCATAGGATCCTTGAGACGGGACATCAAGAATCCGGATAAACTAGTGTGTGTGATGTCTTCTCATATGATGAGAATGGCCGATCTCATTGGTCATCAGTGTGGGGACACTGAGATACACAAACAAGTGCTCATTAGTGGAATGAGTTCACTGAACTGACTAATTTAAGAAAACCTGATCGGTATCTTACCGAACTGTCTATCAGGTTATTCTTACATCTCAATAGCACGGTTGGATCTTTGACCTGAGTCACCAAAGATGTCTTGCCAGGCGTACTATATACTTTGACTTTTGACTGATGGATCACTTAGTATTGTGATCCTATATAGTTAATGGATTGGGTATATGGGAAACCTGGTGGAGGCAATTGAGCGGACAATAGGGGATCGTTCACTCTCGGTAGGAGAGAGAGAGAATGTCCTATGGATAGTACTCTAAATCATTGGCCAAGGTAGATAGGATAATTGGAAAATGAGTTTTCCAGTTGATCCATTCCTGAGTACAAGATTTCATAGAGTTGGAATACTTAGGGGTTGACAGTCAGTGCCGAACCCCTGACCTACCGGGACATTGTATGAACGAGGATTTAAATCCGTGTGGTAATTGATGATGGAAAGGCTCAATGGATGTTATTTAACTCCCCAAAGTCATTTGGGATCATAGGATGTGGCTTATACCCTTTATGATTAGAAAGCCGTAAAAACTGTTATCGGATAACGGTTTTGATTTAATTTAAAGGAATTGTTCTTTTAAATTAATTAAGGCTTCAACCAAATTGACTATTGGGCCTACTGGGTCACACACAATAGATCTGGTCAATAAGATGAGGGCATGGATGCAATTTTATAGAAGTTTTGGGTTTTTGTGAAAAATTCTATCATCTATATATAAATGGCTTATGAAGCCAAACCCTAACAAGCCATAGGGCTGGAGCACGTCCCAAGCCTCCTCTCTTCCTCCTCTCTCCTCTAGAAAGTGATCTCCCATGGTCAAGTTTGAATCTGGAAGATTTCTAGAGGCCCGAAGGAAGGGAGAACTCGTCTATTGAAGCAGATCGTGTGAATACCGCTAGAGACCGGACACTTGAACGATTTTCAGCAAGGAGGAATGTCCTCTCTTCATCCATGGTGAGAGAGTTTAGAAATCCCATGAGATACTCTAGTTCTACTTCATATTCGGTTCCCGATTTTACTCGTTTGGCATCGATCAAGGCAAAGATCATGGTTTTATGGAATCAAAATTTTTCCGCTATCATGTATTGATTCCTTACAGGAACAAGATAACATGACTCGACATAGATAAACCGAGCTCCACAGTTCCAGCACAACAAAAAGAGATAAAAAATCTAAAATCACATTTAGGTAAAAGGTTGGAAAGGGTGGGAGAGATCCTCCCTTCCCGACCAAAATCTACTTCGAAATAGCAAAAATAATCTTCTCCGATGGCGATTTCCAAGCGACGACGATCGAGGAGAAAATAGCGTTTGGGGGTCGCAAGGGGGTGTTAGGCCGAGAGAAGGGGGCTAAGCTAGTCGGAAGGGGGTTGGGCTAGTCAGAACGAGAAGAAGAGCTGGAGGGGGGGCTTGGCAAGGGGAGGGATGCTTGAGGGGGGTGGGGGTCATGCTAGCCGGACGGACGGAGCTGGGCTAGCAGGAAGGGGGTGTTGGGTTGGGAGAAGGGGACTAGGCTAACCAGAAGGGGGCTGGGTTAGTAGGAACGGGAGGAAGAGCTGGAGGGTGGCTTGGCAAGGGGAGGGATGCCGGAGGGGGGTGGAGGTCGTGCTAGCCGAATGGACGGAGTTGGGCTAGCAGGAAGGAGGCTGGTCTAGTCAGAACCAGAGGGAGAGCCGGAGGGGGCTAAGCAAGAAGAGGGAAGCCGGAAGGGGTGTCTAAAGTTGTCACGTCTGGGATATAGAAATATATATATAACAGTTATATTGTCCTCGGTCTAGACGATGGGAGAAAATAACCCTACGAATTTAAAATAGATTGAGAATAGAGATTATAATAACAAAATTTCATTAATAATTAAATAATTCCTATACAAAAAGATCATAATATAGAGCCTAATATATATACTTAGGGTCTAAATAATTTAACTGACATGTTAATTACAGATGTAAATAGTATTTAAAATGTTTAGAGTTTGCATATTACATATGATTTCTATGTCAAGCACACGTAATTTGATTGCATTGCATCTTTAAGCATAAGGTGTGTATAATAACAATATTTCTCTACAAATGCACATGATTACGTAGAAAAATAATTAATTATAGATCAAACAAGTTCAAAAGACTCTCGATTTGATTTCGGCATCAAGCACACATATCCTTCGATGTCATTTACTTAATCAAGTGAAAGATCTAGCTACTTAATTACACGCCAATATAACTAATCAACTTCGCAACAATACATGTTACTATCTTTCTAACTAAGTCATTGGATAAAACATACATACAGGATATTTGGTTGGATGATAAATTGAACTTTTTTTTACAATTTTATGTTGGTGTGGTAAAACTTGTTAAAATAAATATTCGACGATCATTACAATTTTATATCTTTGTTACAATTTTTTTGTCTTGAATAAAGCTCTTTTTTTATTCTGTGATTTTCCACCTTATTTAGTCATATATCATATTCACTCTTTTTTTGTTATCGTATCTTCTCAAATATGATAATTTTATCTTACCGATTAGTTCACATTTTATTTTGACATACTTTTATCATAAAAATATATAAAAATTTATTGTGTAATCAAACACCCTGTGAAATATAGGACAACGTTAATACAAAGTAACTTAAATATAAACATCTCTATCAAATCTGTTAGAAGCTACATAACATGTATAATTGTATATGATCATATCTTTTTATATTTTGTACCTTCAAAAGAAGGATTTGGCCAACTGGCCTACCCTAAAACTGGCCATGTGTGATTAAAAAAAAAACAAACAAACTGGCCTACCCTAAAACATGCGGCCAAGGGGTGGGGTGGGCTGTCTGGCAGCAGAGGCATGCAGGGGGGGTGCAGCCAGGCAAGACAAGGCTGTTGCAGGGTTGGCACAGGCTCCTAGCTAGCTAGCACTGGGAACATCTAATACTAATTTAATTTGAACATCTTAACATGAGATGTTTCCCAATCCTAATATAGTAAGAATATACAATCCTACTTCAATTTAAATATTAAATCTTATGTTGATCAAGAAATCTTCTTTATCTTGGAAGCTGTTTCGTATCTCCTATTTCTTATTAATTAAAAAAACTATTTCTACTTAGATGTGAGAGGGCATATGAAAACCTCATGTTCTTAGAAATCAATCCATGGTTTCTTATTTCTTTTATTTTTTTCTACTAGTTAGTTTACTGGCCAATCTTAATATGATTAAGATACATATCATGATTTAAGGCTGTCTTGTTTATTAATAATATATATAATCAAATACCACTTATTCAATTTTAAAATATAATTAAGATCAGGATAATCATGGTTTTATAAATTTAGTCAAATGTCAGTATTTTCTGCGTCATTCTTCTGATCAACAAAATATTGGCATTATGGAGAGACCTTTTTCTGTAATTTTAACATTTTCACATTAAATTTGATAGTACAAATTAAAATGGAGCCAAATTTGATAGTCAAATCATAAGTAGTATAATAAAATGGAACGAAATTTTAGAGTTTTGTAAGATATTTTTTACGATATAAAAACACGCATAAATTTGCGCCGATAAATACGTACAGAAATTTAAAATTTGTCGGAGAAAGACGAAGAGTGCGGCTCTACCAAACGGCAGAGGTGCAGGGAGGTGGCATGCGGGTGGGGCCCTCCCCTGCGCCAAACCATCATGACGCAAACAACCGGGCGCACACGCCACACGTGCATCGCAGTTACATCATCCGACAGCTGTGCCAGTGGGGTCCACCCTCGTTGTCGCTTTCCCCGCCAGCCTGGACTCCACGCACCCACGGGTCTGGTCCACCCGGACCCCGACCACACCCTCCACTGACGTGCGCCGCATATGGCCTCACGTCATGCGAGCCCACCATTAACAATATATATACATATGTTTTTTTTTAAATCCTTATTTTTATTTCTGTTTATTTTCTCTTTTTCATTCGATGACGTACAATGTACATAGTTTTGTTTAATTTTTTATTTTCTTTCGAATCGAACCAAATCAAATTACCTCTGAAATCAAACCAATATCGGTTCGGTTCAAGTCATGTGCTTATTAAAATATAATATGTATGCCCAAATATATACCTTTATTTAATTTGTCTCAAAAAAATTTATATCAAAACATAGTGTATGTGTTTATACATTTTTACTAATATTATCTTAAACATTATTAAATAAAATATTTTTGTAAAAATATATATCATTAATATATAACGTAAAATAAATATTTTATGCAGTTATTGAGTTTGCCAACTTAGTATGATTTATTTCGAAAAATTTTAAAAAGCTAAATCAGTTTGATTTAATTTTTCATGTTGAGCGGAACAATAAACAACTTCGCTACTCTTAAGAAGAAAAAAAAAACTCTCTCCTGCTGGATTAATTAGGGACCTGGTTTCCGCTGCCAAAATTTTTAGGAACGAATCTGTGTATCAAAATATTAACGAGAATTAACCTTAAGATAGACACATAAATCATAAGATCGAAGACGGTTCATTCATACGTACATATATCTTTATATTTATAAAGAGAGCAAAACGGATTATCAATTGTAAAAAGAAATAAAGTAAAAATATTCTTTTCCATAAAGATATTTTTTAATCAGACAAACTCCAACCTTACTATTTTTTTTTCCCGAAGACAATACAGCCTCTAAATCACTCTGCATGGAAAGACCCAAATATATGGAGACGAAGACTAGAGGTGTAAACGGGTCGAATTCGGTAGCGGGATCACAGAATCTGATTCCGATTCCGATAAGGGTTAAGATGTTCCGATTCCGATTCCGATAATTTCGGAATCACCATGTTCCAATTTCGATCCGATTCCGATTCCGTTGTCGAAATCGAAATCGAATCCGATAATTTCTGATTTCAATAATAGATAGTAAATTTTATTCAAAAAATTATTAATAATTTACATATATTTAATAAATTTCGATATAATATTTTAAAATATTATTTTTATCATTTTATCAATATATATTATATTTTATGATTTATTTGACTTTATTTTGATTATTTTTACTTATATTTATTTTATTATTATCGAAATCGGATAAACTGAAACGGAATCGCCTGATTCCGATTCCGATTCCGATAAGCTATTGTAATATCCGATTCCGATAACTTATAGGATACAAAAATAGTTTCCAAACTCGTTAATTTTTATCGAAATCAAATCGAAATTTCAGATTATCGGATTCCGTTTACACCCCTAACGAAGACAGAACCACGGGACTTCACGGCCTGCACGTCTTCCCGATGAGTTCAAATCACCTTAGTTCTTGAGTGAAGGGAGTACATTTAGTCCTCAATAAAAAAAAAGTCACGTCACTTAACAACAGATAGTGAATTAGTAAGGTGTCGATAACAGTTCAACTTCTTTGGTAATAAGTTAATGAGTTAATAAATTATTATTGAATTATTTTCGACGTTTTACAAATTCACTATCAAACTTAATATAACTCGCTATCTGACAGGTAACGAGTTAGTAGAGTATCGATAACGATTCAATATTTTTTAGTAATAGTTCATCAAATTTGTTATTTGAACTGTCACTTAAATGACAGAGAGTCATGATCAATTTTGATTAAAGACCGAGGATACTTTCTCCACCAAAAGAATGAGATGATCCGAACTCCTCACTGATACCCACAGGCTTAGTATGCGGCATGCGTGGGTGAGCTACCCACGTGATCTGATCATGCACGTAAAAGGACAAAAGTGAAAAAAATAAACGTTTATTTGACCGGTCAGAGCTCTATATTGTTCTAGCTAGCCGATGAATAGTTTAAAACTTTGGTCAATGAAAAAGACGGATCTATATAACCCACTTTAATTATTTGAGACTGAGCTTTTGAATTTGAACTTTTTGTTATACACGTTCATTCTCTTGTGTGGTCATTTCTCTTATTGCAATCGAAATTATCCTTCTCAATGATCGATGTTAGCCTAACACAGAATTTCTAAATAAATTTTATTTATTTTTAATATGATATTAAGTTTTAAATTTAACCGAGATTTGATTCTGTACATGATTAAAAATATTTTATGAATTAAATTAAAATTGATATTTTTAAATCACCACACGATATATCATCTCGTAATTAGATAAAATAAAAAGTTAGATGCATGATGAACATAACTTTTCTTGTTATTCTTTTTTTTGAAAAAAAATTCATTCTATTTGACTTGTTTCTTAATATATACAATATTTTTATTTTTATTCATACAAAATATATAATATAAATTGGCATTTATTTTAAACTAATATATGATGTATTGAAAAATAGCTTCAGAATTTATTAATTTAATGAGTTATTTAATTTACTACTTTAAACTAAATTATTGGTAAAAGTGAAAAATTATAAAAATTAATAAAAGACGAGATATCTCTATATATATTCTAATACACTATCTTTGTTCATCTGGTCTTTTTCTAATAAGCAGGTCGGTCCAAAAAGGTGGGCGCTGGCTGTACATCAATCCTTGTCAAGCCCCTTTCCAAAACATAAAAATAAAAAATAAAAAAATCTATCCTTGCCTAGCTGAGATAGTGCTGGGAGGAGAAACTTATTTGGGATGAACTAATATTGTGTCTAACATTTGAATAAATTAGAGGTCGGATATTGATGATGTTTCTTAAGATGTTTAACTTATGATTCGGTTAGGTTAGACGTACTTTTTGAACCCTATCAAATGAAAGTAACAATAAATTCATAAAGAATTATTTAATTTAAATAATATACTATAGTTTTTTAGAGATAGGGCCATCTCGCTCGCCATCCTGGCAGAACCTTTTCCCTTGATGGAGTCCCTTCATGCCGGCGGTGGTCAGCCCGGTGCTACCTCCATCATCCCGACAGAGTCTTTAGCTTCGGCGGTGCCCTCGGTCTAGTGTTGTTTTCGTCTTCCCCATGGTGCCCTTGGCCTTGGCGGTGCTTCCTTCCCACTACTCATCGAAGGATCCCCCTCATCCTCTGGCAACCCCCCTTGATCCCCCTCCCGACTTCTATCCCTCTCCCTAACCCTCCTCTGACCCCGGCTTTCCCCCTCCAAGCCTTTGACACTCTGGCAGATCCTCCTCTCCTAGTAGACTCCTCGTCCCCTTCTGACCGGGTCATCACACTAGGGGAACCCCTCCTCTAGTAGACTTCCCTCTTCCCTCCAACATCGCTCTTGTTTTGACTTCCCTCTTTGAACCTCTCCTCCCCCAGGTATCCCTCCCCTTTGCCTTGCCCTTGTTGACACCTTTGCCCAGGGGACCCCTCCTTCCCCAGGTCACCGCTTGGAATTGTCATGGTGAGAGATCGTCGTCCCTGCTTTGAGATTACTTTCGATCTGTGAGGAAGGGATGTTCCTCCCTCTCAAGCTCCCTTTCCAACATTTTGTCTAAATGTCTTATTAGGCGTTTCATCTTTGTTTGTTGTGCTGAAAGTGCAGAGTTCAAGTTATTTATGTTTGTCTTGTGTATTTTTTCCTTTATTGTTGTTTGTGGTCTAGTGGCCGAGTTATGTCTTGTTGTCTTTCTGTATTAGTTCCTTAGACGTTATGTCACGACCCGGAATTTAAATAATATAACCTCAAAATATGCAGCGGAAATACACAACGTCGTGACAGTGGGATGAAATCCAACACTCGGATTTCACAACCCAAACTTAAACAATTAATTTCATAAGATCCAATCATACAAGGGAATAGAACAATACTTCTAAGTCTAACCACACTCTTGTTCAAAAACAACCAAGACCATCTACCTAAGTAGAGAATACCAAGAATTTCCAAGTGCAAATGACTCTGATTCCCTTGGTTCCACACGATCCTCATCTTCAAGCTCTTAAATCTTCGTAACTCGCTAAAAAATTTAACCCACAACGGGGTGAGTCCTGACTCCGTAGGATTTACACCCTTCACCCATCAATCGGGTAATTAACATATAAACAAGCAATGGTACGTAACATATCTAGATTGAGATGTAATGTAAAAGTATAGAATGTCTTCTATATTAATCTCACAACCCATATCTGAACATAATTATCTTCAAAGAAAAGATTATGCCAAAGCCAATTAATTCTAGACCAATGCACACAAGACCATACAAGCTAGACAAATATCATCTAAATGACCTCAAGACTTAACTTACATGACCAAATTAAAATAGACAAATCTGATTTTTCTAACATGACATGGTTTAACATCCATACATGACACACAAGTAACATATTTCATATCCTTTCTAGAACACATAGCCAAAGAGCAAGGAATTGGCCGTCTTGCTTCACATGTACAAAATGCATTCACCAGCTCTAATATATATATAGAAGTAACATATACTAAGCTAGCCCAAAGTGCACCTAGGCAGTGGTGACACTAAGGGAAAAACCGCGTAATCCGAATCTGTGGGAGGGCCGGATTCATCTAAGTTACCCGCTGCCCACGGGCGATTGTCTAACATAGGCTGGTGAAGCCTTCATAGCACGTCATATCAAGAGTTCATAACATAATTTCATTTCATGACATACCTGACCATACCATGCATACATGACTTAAACATCTCATTTCATAGCCTTTCATGCAAGACATAACATTCATAACAAACTTGACAAGACATATGATAACCCGACATAATTGAACTGGTTCTCAATGACAACTCATACTAATCATGATCAAATTGACATGACTAACTATGCATAGCATAGCCCATGATCTGAAACCAAATTAAACATATTTTGCCATAACTAGACAAGACTTGTACTAATCGACTTGATTGACATATTCTGAATCAAACATATACCAAACCTAACCATATGAACATAATCATATCATGCATGACATATTACATAATCTGAAACCAAACTATCCAAAATTTACTTGATTTACATACATGAAATGACAAACCGAACTAGACATACTTAATCACATATACAAGACAATTAACTTAAATCAAGCTTGGCATAATCAAAACAAGCTAACTTCTGATGTAAACACCCATAATCTGACCTAAACAGGTTCCAAAAAGTGAAATCTGATGACTTTTGATTTTTTCCAAAACTCCACATAATTATATTTCAATTCTAGGCCCATTCTAGCACATAAACATATACATAATTAACATATGGTCAAGTCTCATGAAAAATAGTTCTACCCGTCCAGAATCATGCCAAACATGACCCATAATATTCAAAATATCATTTTCAAAGTTCTGGATTCAAGAATTTTTGAGAAAATTCACTAATCACGAGTCAAAAGTCTAAACTAGTCAAATCAAGGTCCATATGTTAAATCATGCATATTTTATAATCAAAATGGGATAAAATACATAGACAAGCTTGAGAAACCTACCTGGAAGCTCCGGTGATTTTTTTCGGATTTTTCAAAATTTTCCTGCTATTTTTCTGGCCTCAAATCTAATTTCTGGATTTAATAAATCCGAAAATCAGAAAAATCCCGAACCGGCGTCGAACCGGGCGGTTCGACCGGCTAAACCGGGCGGCTGGACCGGGCGGAGCTGGGCCGGGTGGAGCTGGACCGGGCGGCTGCTGGCCGGTTCGCCTTGGCGGCTCGCGACGGCGGCACGGCGGTGCTCGCGACGGCGGCGACGGCGGTCGCGGCGTGCGCGGGGGTGAGCACGGCAGGGGGGAACATGGCAGCAGCAGCACGCGGGAGGCCGACGGTGGCGAGGCAACGGGGTGGCCGAGACGGCGGAAGGTGCGAGCCGGTGCTGCGGGACCGGCGACGGACGGCGCCGTGCGGGGGTGGACGGAGGAGGTGCGGGTGGTCGGCGCCGGCGACCATGCGCTCGCATGAACGGCGGCAGCAGCCGTGGTTCTCGCGGCCCCGGCGGGAACGGCCGGTGGACGACGGGGGGTGGCTGGCCGGGGGCCGACGGCCGCTGCGCTGCACAAGGCGGCGGCCGGTGATGTGCGGGCGGTGGGCGACGGAGGGTGCAGGCGGCGACGCAGAAGAGGAGGACGGGCAAGGTCGGGGGGGGGGAGACGCTGGGTGCGCACGGCGGAGGCAGCCCGAGCGCTGGGTGCGCGCCGGCCCTGGCGCGGCGGCGTCGCCGATAGGAAGAGAGGGAGGGAGAGCGCCGAGGGGAAGGATCGCGGCGACCCATGGGGGGGCGGCCGGCGTTACGGCGGGGATGGCGTAACTGATGAGAGAGAGAGAGAGAGGGCGGGGCGGGTGGGTGTAACCGACGAGAGAGAGAGAGGGTTTAGGGGGCAGGGTGGGTGACCGGCGAGAGGGAGAGAGAGGGCAGGACGGGGTGGGCGGTTACTAATTTTTTTTTTTTTTTTACACGCCAGATATTACACGTTAACTCATTCCCGAGAATGTTAGTACGGGCATTATCCACTCCCGTTTGAGATAATCTTTCAATTTCGTGATAATTGTCAAATTCCTATGACAGAGTCCGTAGCTCTGTTACTCAACCATGTATGCACCGTGTGTTGGTCACTTTGTGACTTGGTGTTTGTTTCTTGAAAAAGTTATTTTCCAAAGAAACTCTCTTCATTGTTAACTCGACTAGTGTCTTTTTGTTTTAAGTTTGTTGTTGCATCAGTCATGTATTTCTCTATGGTTTAAATAAATAAATATGTTCTTCTTTAAAAAAAGATATACTACAGTTTTTTATTTTCAAATATAAAATAAATACTTTAGTTTGACAACAAAACTAGATCAGGTGATATTAAGATTCTAGATACTATAGCAAATCAAATCAAATGCCCCTTAATTAGTCATTTTGTCCTATATATATACATGACCATTGTAGTTTAGCAAATAGGAATTGGTTCCATGTGTAGTGTGTGGTATATACTGTAGATTTGTTCCACAATCAATTTTCTAAGATGGTATCAAAATGAGAACGAGACACTGATCTTATTTTAACTATTCATCTTGACGGGAAGATAAATAATGGACATTATCTCACATTTATAAAATATGACAAGATTTAGATGGCATTTGATTTGATTTTATAAAATATCTGAAATTTTAATTTTGTCTATAACTTCTTCGGCAGAACATAAAATCTTAATCATTCATCATGGAAAATAAAAAATACATAGTAAACAACTCAAAATTAAATTATTAAAAAACTATTATTATATTCATATATTTTCCTAAAAATATTTAAGGGATTTAGAGTATTTGTTCACTGTGTAGAGATAATATATATATATATGTATGTATACACACAGACGTAAATGTATATGCCCTGCCAACGGAGGCCCATGTGTCATATCTGTCCATCTAAAGAAATATACATATTCTTTGGTCATATATATGTATTTATAAATGCACCGTCAACGGAGGTCCATGCGTCGTCTCTATCCATCTATAAGAATATATACGTACATATGTGTAAAAGGGATTGCTTCAGTAGATGAGTTCGGATCACCTCAATTTTCGAGTGGAGAGAGTGTCTTCAATTTTTAATGAAAAAAGACTACGATACCGGTCACTTAAGTGATGGGTAGTGAGTTAGTAAAGCGTCGACAGCGGTTCAATCCCGTCGGTAGCGAGTTAATAAGTCAGTGAATCATTACTGAACCGATACCGATGCCTTACAAACTCACTATTAAGTTTAATACAACTCGTTACCGATAGGTAATGAGTTAGTAAGACGTCGGTAACAGTTCAGCCCTTTTCGATAGTGATTCACCAAACTTGTTATTTGAACTGCCACTTAAGTAGCTTGGGGTCGTAGCCGATTTTTATTGGAGACTGAGGGTATTCCCTCCACTGGGCCCAAGGTGATCCGAACTCTTTGTGGATGCATGTCCAGCTTAGATTAAGATAAACAGCCTTTTGATGACCAGCCTTTTGTAGTTCCTCTCCCTTTACAAGTGTGGAGCTACTAATGAATGTACGCATGTGTGTTGTAATATTATTAGACTATACCATGCGCAATTAAAATTGTACCCGACACTGATCTATGTGGTCAAGTTTAATCAAAGCCACAACCGTAACCTTCTCTCTCTCTATAGATATATATATGTATGCATATAGAGTATTAGATATATATATATATCTATATATATAAATAGAACTTACTGGTCCCTTGGTCGATCTTGCATTGCGCTTTTATATATATATATATATATATATATATATATATATATTATGTACCGTTCTGCGGATCTTGAGAAGAGAAGCTGCCCATCCTGGAGTAGCTCGCTTTCGCTCCATCAATTATAGGTGCACTAGTCAGTTTCCGTTCGAATATTTATATTAAATTTACATATTATTTTTCCCAAAATATCTCGTCGATTAATTAGCAGACATAATTCGTTATCTTACTATCTATTAGAAGTGCGAGTTGCCGTTTCGTCGACAAGCACCTGGACGATATAAAGTCTACGTACATTTCTACGTTGCAGCCGTTGATATGTATCCCAATGTTTCCGCCAACTCCCGATGCTTCCACCCTCCGTTGTAGCGCATACGCGTGTCTCGCGATGGTTCCGTCTGATCCCTCTTTTCAGCCATTGGATGTGGCAACGTCTAAGCCCTCCCACTCCTACTATCCGTTCGCCCTGGCCATTATCCCAGAACCTCGTCCTTCTTGTTACGCTGCGTCTGAGCCCTCCTACTTCGATAGATGGCAAAGCGGCTCCCAATATCCTCGGAGAAGCACTTCTCAAGAACCCGGAACCTCCTCTTCTGTTTTAGGTCTGTCGATAGATCGAGAAAGGGGCTGGTGATCTCCTCTCGACTCTGCAGCATCACCCCCGCTGAGTTTCCTCCTCCATCCCAGAATCTTCTTCACCTCCTTATGTAACGATCTACACCTATTTTTCCCATAGGAAGAAACCCGCATGACATTGGTAACTCAATATTTGTTACTAAGCCCGTCCAAGAAAAGTTAGAAAATAGCAGAAAGCTCCTTTTCTTTCCCTTTTCATTGTGTTTCGTTCTCGTACACCTCCTGTTCAGTGGCTTCCAACTTCACCGGCTTGTCAAAGTTGCCGCTTATCTGTCAGAACTTCACCCCTGGAGCAACCATCTGATCGGCACACCTGCTTGGCTGCTTAGCTTCCCTCCCCTCCGAACAGGCGCAGAAACACAACAGCTTGGTGTTGAAATCCCAAAAGTTGGGATTTTGCTCACCTAGGTTGGTATTTTCCGGGGCTCGAGCAACTGGTTGTGGTCATTTCTTTCTCTCTACTTGACGTTTGCTGCAAATTTCAAGAATTTAGTTGCTTCTTCTCGGTTTCTGATCCCTGAATTCTTCTAAAAGCACTTTTGCTTTTTTTATATATTGTTATTTTCATTATGTTGGAGTTTTTTTAAGACCCTTTTCCCTACGTTGTTCATCGACCTACGTACAAGATGTGGCCTTCTCACGTTTGGCAATTTAGGGGTCTTTAGTCACATCATGATTTTTTTCTTTGCTTATCTCTATAAATGTCGTTATATTTTTTTTCCTTCACTTCTTCATTCCCATTTTATTTGCTCATTACTCTATTTTCTTGTTATCCCTAACTGGTTGCTCATCCAGGTTCGCATTAATTATACCTGGAGAAGGGGTCTTCGTACAACATTACACTTCTTCCTATCCAAGGAGACTTCACAAGGTAATGCCTGAAATATTTATTAATTCTGTACTCTTACCTTTTTCCTATATATGTTGTTGTTTTTTTATAGTCGAATTTTCTTGCAATGCCATTTTCCCTTTGTGCACACGTTTGGCGTTAATCAGAAATGGTCAACATTTTGGCTTCTTTTCAAGGTTAATTTGGTACCAAAGTTTTGGTAATTCTAAAATTCTAAAATTGTAATAAATGCAAAAAAATATAAAAATCTAAAATGTACATAAAATAATATAAAAAGTTAAAACTCTGAATGTTAATAGATCTGAAATTTCTGAGTCAAGGGATTTAAAATCGGAAAACTCCAAAAACTTTGAAAATTTGAAAACTTGAAAATATGAGAACTGACTAAGTATGAAAACTTGAAAAGGTTTGAAATTCTTAAATATTAAAAAATAAGACCCAAAAGATATAAATATGAAATTTCGACAGTCTAAAATTTGTGAAAAAAATATTTTAATATAACCCAATCAACAGAATTTTATCTTTGATTTTAAAGCATTTTATTTAAAAAGAAATATCATAAACAATTTCCATAAGATACAATAGCAAAGTTATGATGTGAATTAATAAAAAAGTAAAAAGTATGATCCATCCGTTTTAAAAGTAAATATTTTTTAGTTGTTTTCAAATTGTACAACACAAAGTGTACTCTAGACTTTCCATTTTTGCTAGCAGTTAAGAAAATTATGACATTGGAAGCTGGACTTTTCAGCAAGATGATTAATTCAATAATGTGACCAGAATACGTCTCAATGACAAGGAATGGTGACTTCTCGGTTTTCTCATGTTTTGTTCCAGAGTAATGTCACTGCCCAAGCTAAAAACTAGATCTTCGAAAATCATCACAAAGCACGAGAAAAAGTGCAAGTTTTTATCTACAAGCACAGCGAGAGAGAGAGAGAGAGAGAGAGAGAGAGAGAGAGAGAGAGAGAGAGAGAGAGAGAGAGGGAGGGATCCATAGTAATTTCTTATTATGCGTTAGGTGAGCAATCACCATATGGAACTATGAGTTGTTGAGATTGAGGGGCACCCTGGTTAAAAGAAACTTGGAATAACCGTTTCCAATTAAAGAACAATTTTTCCGTTGAAGATACCCTAAATACTTCACTAACAAGTGAAGTATCTAGACAACAAGGGAGGCTATATGCTTGTCGATGAAACAAGAACTCCCACTTCTAATAGATAATAGATATATATATATGGCTTTTCCATCAATGTCGGTAAAGCTATTAACAATGTCGAAATAGTTATATAGGTGGCTTGTTCCATTTTCTCCCAGCTAGCATTAATGCCCTCTAACATCGATGTCTGTGTAAATTATCAGCAAAATTGTTTCAACCAAGAAAACATGCTTCGCACTTCAACATGTAGAAAACAGTTGATCTATTTTAAATGATTTACTCAAACAAAATGTCATCGAGACATTATATATTATATATAATCTAAAATATCATTATTAAAGCTTAGTACAATATATTAATATATTTTTTTATTTTACGTTCTGTATAGATCTTTGGGTAACTTAATCTTTGAATATCGACACATAATATCATTTGATAGGAATATGTATTAGTTCACAGAGAAAATATCGGTATTAGTAAAATGAAAGAACAAAATTGACGGCCAAAAAGATTTGTATTCTTGTAAAATGAACTTTTCTCTTGCTTACCATGCTCTTAGTGTACTGAAAAAATGTAATTGTCATTTTTCTTTCCAAATTACACGCATCCTCATCTAATATTCATTTCAAATCTTCTCATACAAGAATAATGAATAAATATTTACATTATCGATCAGTTTGTACTAGGGTTGTCAATTGATACGGGCTGGCTCAACAGCCCGTCCAAGCCCTCTAAAATATTAAGCGGGCTTAACACAATCCATCTTACGTAGGTTAACGGGCTGGCCCAATGGCCCGTCGAAAAGCCCATCATGGGCGCCCCTGACCTTAAAATCTATTATCTATTAGAAGTGAGAGTCCTTGTTTCATCAACAAGCATATAGTCTCCCTTGTTGTCTAGATACACCCTCTCTCCTCACCGTTTTGGTTTTTTGTTATTCAATTGATTGGTGGTGTATACCGTTTTATTATACTTCAGAAAAATAGTCTTTTATTGTCCATATTTACCATGGACTCATCGTGGTCTTTTTCTTTGAACGTAAATAGCATCTTAGGTTTGTGATAAATAACTATATAAATAGTAACAATTTTGTTATATAAAGGATACAAAATAAAAGTAAATATCAATGATAGTAAATTAGATGTAATAGTAATACATTCACGGTGAACTCGTGGTCAGTTAATAGTATCTTAAGTTTGTGATAAATAAATATATAAATAGTTACAATTTTGTATCTTAAGTTTGTGATAAATAAATATATAAATAGTTACAATTTTGTTATATAAAGAATACAAAATAAAAGTAAATATTAAAGATGCTAGATTAGATGCAATAGTAATATGACATTTATTAATTTATTTCGTATAGATTAATGTAAATTATATTTTCATAAATCAAATTATTTTTTTATAAAAAATCAAAATTAGAACAAAGTTTCAATTTATTCAAAATAACTTAACCCTTTTCATGATAATAGAAATATCTATTACCAAATCCACTACCCTTGTCACATTTTAAAATGATATTTTATTATATTGATAACTAATAGAGTGTACCTGAACTCTAAACTTAACATCTGACGTCATTATTTTTCTTTATACGGTCTCATTTTGTGTGTGTGTAAAAAATATAATGTTAATCATCCTTTTTACAAACTTTGCTTTATAATAATTGTCAACATTGCATCTTTAATAGTTGATATTATCTATTTTTTAAAATAAAACTAACATTGCATTCTATTATTTCATCTGTTGGTATTATAAATGTATTTTGTGTAAATATAAATGCTATATCATTATCAAAGTATGACATAAATTTAAAATATCTAAATATGTATTTACTAGAAAATTAAATAAAGGTAAAAATGAAAGCATCTAAAAATGATAATCTTATCAATAAATCTATTTATTGTTTGGTACTTATTGTTGTCAAATAAAATTCAACAATATAATATGGCATCAGGATATTTTTTATAAATGTGAAATCAACAATGGTCGAATAGTTCTAGGACATAGTGATGATAAATTACAAAATATTTTACTAATAGATTCTCGGGTAACATAAAATTTTGACAACATCTTAATTATATGCATTCATAAAGTGTTTGGACTTGATTTTATATTTGTGTAGTTTTATTTTTAAAATTTATAATCTACATTACGCTATTATAAAATTTAAAAATTTGTTTGACATGTATTCATTCACGTCGTAGCTTTACTCTTACATCACCTAGGGTGTTTGGTCAAACAATATTTTTTTGTACATTTTCATGATAAAAGATTGTATCAAAATAAATTCTAAGCTAATCAATAAAATATATTTATTAGGTTTAGGAAGATATGATAATAATAAAAAATAGTGGATACCATATATGACTGAACAAGGTGGGAGATGACAAGATAAAAAAAAAGTATCACTTGTTTTTTTTTGTTCATAAAGTAAAACTCTTTAAAACCATAAAATTATAATGATTGTCAAACACCTCTTGTAAGAAGTTTTGTTACAAAAATATAAAATTGTAATAAAATCCCAATTTGTCATGCATACAAACATCCCATTATGAAAATTGTTTGTGGTATTTTCTATATAAAATACAATAAATTCAATAATAAAAATCTGTTGGTTGGGTTAGAATAAAATTCTTTATTTCACAATTTTTAGACTGTCAAGATTTAATGTATCTTTAGGATCTTACTTTTTACGGTTTAAGAATTTGAAACCTCTGGGATTTTTGAACTTTTCAAGTGTTTAATTAGTTTTCATATTTCTAATCTTTTCAAATTTCATTTTTCCAATCTTTTCAGATTTCCAAGTTTTCGAAGTTTCCATATTTTGAATCCCTACCCTTTCTAATTTTTTAGATTTCATAACTTTTGATGTTTCTATAATATATATGTTTTATATTTTTACATTAATTAAAATTTTCTACTTTTCAAATTTCTCTATTTTCTATCTATTAATTAATCATGTTTATTCACTAAAGTAGAAGTTAGCTACTTCATACTGGGCTACACAACATTATCTTTGATCTCCAATATAATGACCAAAATATCATTTCACTTCATGTAAATATACATGTTTAGTTTGCAATACAAAATGTTATCATTTGAGCAATTCTCTCTCTCTCTCTCATATTTTGTTGAAGATGTTGGGAGTTGAAAGAGTCAAATAAATAAGAAAACTTTATATTGCAAACCAAGTAATCAAAGTAGTTACTTTAAATTTCATAATATTTTAATGAAACATATTGTGAACTAAGTCATCAAAGTAGTTACTTTTGGACCTTTCACTAAATTTTCAAGGTCTCTCATATTCAATTAAAAACCTTTAAGTGCTTTCTAATTCAAACCTAGCTAATATATTTAAATAAATAATCATGAAATCCACAAACTATCTAAAATATTGCCTTCAAAATAAAATACACCATGTTATTTAAACTACGTGAACATGGGTGTTGTCCCCTCGTCCAATCGTCAGATTTTCACCTGTGTTACAAGTGCCTACTGGCATCTCCACCTCTCGATGCCATCTCCATCCCCATTTCCTCGCTGTTACCGCCTCTCCCTCCTTGTCATTTCTCTCTCTCCTTCTTGCTCTATCTCTCTACCTCTCTCCCTTCCTGGTTGGTTTGCTCGGGCGAACGCTGTTTGTTCATCCTATCTCCCCCGATCGTCCGATCAACATTGAGCCGCTCGATTCGTCCTCCAATTCTTCTGCCAACTTTCCTCCGTCAGCCATCCGTTCTTACAAAACACGTCGCATCCCACATAACACCATAGGCCCTGCATTATGGGCTTGGTGTATGCATCGAAAAATGACACCTCGTCCATGTAGAAAACACCGCTCTCCTCTCTATGCAAGGCTACAGTGTTATAGTTCTAGAGGAGATTTGCTAGAGTGAAGTAAATAGGATATCTGCAGCCTATGAGACCCCTTCCTTACCTTTCGCCAGTTCATGTCAGTTTTTCACCTTCTCTAGACTCTGATTGGATTCATGATTCTCCTCTTTCCGGCCAGCAACGTCTTAACTTGACACGGTAAGAGTTCTCGCTAGACCCCTCAACGGTGACAATGGCTGGCCTTAGAGTGCAGTCCATGGAGTAGCTTTACCCCTTCCCCTGAGCTCCTATGCTTTTCCTTTTATATATGTGATTATATTTTTTTATCTACACTTCATCATTCCTTTTTTCATGGAGCAACTTTACTCTCTTTTCTTATTATTCTTAATAGGTTGGTCATCAACTTTTGTGCTATACATGAAAAAGAGTCTTGACACACCCAAATGCTACTTTTTAAGTATATAAGGAGACTTAATGGTAATGTTAAAAATGTTTTCTCATTCTGTATATTTTCTTTTTTTTTCTATATGCGGTTATCTTTTTTATGTTCTATTTGTTTTTCAATACCTTTTCTCTTTATGTGTACACTTGGCAATTGAGATGTCTTTAGTCACATATTACATTTCTCGTGTTTTTCTCTTTACATACGTTGTTAAATTTTTTATCTTTACTTCTTCGTTCCTTTTCCACCATAGGTTACTCTCTTTTCACATTCCTATCCTGCATTTCTCTATGAGAAAGAAGTCGAAGAGTGATGGGTGGGGAATCCCAATTTATTATTCTCCTACCTAGCAAGAAGTGTAATAGAATTAGAGATTCTAAAATTGGAAATAAATGTCTAACAAATGTGACTTTATTTTTTATAAATGTCAATCCAAATGCCCTGATTATATACTATGATTTAAGCTCAGTTTTTTACCATAAATGACTTAGATATTTTATTGAAAGTTTCACTCAAAAGAAGGTAGACATTTCTTATAATTAGTATTTTTTAAATAAATGAATATTTTTAATTTTTTTGGTGAATGTAAGATAAAGCAACTGTATTAATAAAATTTATAAAGTTTAAGGAAGGACTTGAGTCGATTTGAAATTGGTTCAAAATATAATTAAATCAAACTCATCTAATCTAACTTGCCACTTCTTGATTATGACCAAGGTAATCATATCTGAAAATTGAAAAATGTCAGTTCACATTATAAATCTAAAATGTCAAAAGTAAAAATGAAATAAAGTAAGATGTAAACTCTTAACAAAAAAGGAAATTCTCAAATTTAAAATTTCTATCTCTGAAATTTAACTGCAAATTTGAATTAGGCTTTGTAGACTCAATTAGGATTTGGCGCAATTTCTGTGAGTCTCAGTAGCGGACCAATTCAGAGAATTAGGCTTTGTAAACCCAATTAAGATTTGGATTAATTGTTATTCCTAATCCAATTGGGATCGGATGATGTCGTCATAAGGTGAGTTTAGTTTAAGTGAAAATTAGACTAGATCTGAATGTTCGTTCCCATTCAAGTTTTTTCGTTTGCCAAAAACATTTGTACATTGTTATTGTTGACACAAGAGGATCCCACTTTCTTTCTTTTAGGATTTTTTTTTGTGAAGTAGAAAGTTTGTTGGTCAGGTGGGACACATTAACGTTGTCAATTCGTAATCTGACTTACTATGAACAAAGTAAAATTTGAAAACATATTCCTCACTTACCTCTTTATATAGCTTATTTGAGATGTATTCATGAATGGATGGTAACTTATCGTGAGTCAAATTTTTGATGATTAAGTAAAAGTTTTGTATCAAAAGCATGAGTGACTTTTTTGTTACTACGTATCTAATTGACATAATATTTTCGTCCTACCTATTTTAGATTGATCTATGATAATTTATGTTGTAATATTTACTTCTTGCTAGGTTGCGGTGGATGTCTTCATTCTTCGCATCTTATTTTGCTTTCAAAATTATGTTCATTTTCATTTGGAATGTATAAGTCTAGAAATATAAAAATATATCATAATTAACTAGAATCAATCAATGTTTACATTGGTTGCAAATAAGAAATATGATAATAATACAAAAATAATAATACAAAAGGAGTGTTGTTTATAATATTATAAACAATCTTTATAAATGAAAGTTGTTAAATTCATATAAATGCCGCTCAAATCAATGTCAGTTTAATTACCAATTTATGTGTATATTTGAGAAGTAAACTATAACATTTATAATTTAATTAATTTTTTATAATGTACTTATCTATCATAAGAATTTATCTCAATTATCTTTTAAATTTATATATAATCGATATATAATATATCATTCGAACACGTGCGAAGCACGTGATTTGACTAGTATATATATATATGCGAACGTTTATTATAGATTTTCGATATTCAAAGCATTTGGAGCTACCAGAACTGCATGCGTAAGAGTCATTTTGTGAACTATATATATATATTGAAGGAATTGATTTCTTCTTTTGATTCTGATTAGGGTCCTTAAACTGAATATAATTGGTCAGTCAAGATTAAATAATAATGAACCACGGCCTGGTTATATATATTTATGTACGCTATTCGACGATGGCATTCACCTAAATTCTTTGCACATATATATATATATATATATATATACACACACACACACACACAAGGGCATACACATACTCTATTGCAAGAAAAACTGAGCAAAGCTAGTCAGATTAAAACTTCATGTCTTAACGAATAGAAATATATATATATATATATATATATCGATGTCAAGAAGAAAACTTGATTTCCTGGAGGCCGTTTGTTCTGACTGAAGCAATATCTAATATCTGAAGTTAGCTAGATATTCAAACTTAATTTAATTTAGTAAAATATTTACCCTCAATTAATTTGGCCGTTTGAACACACAACAAAAGAAAATTTCTTAAAAAGCTGACTTCACTCTTGTGACTTAACTATATGTATTTTTGTTAGTTTTCAAACATGAACAGTACGTTAAGATTTTATATATGTTTCAGAAGTTATAAGATAAAAAGATGAAACTAGCTAGATCTTTAAATCTCTAATCAAACCGAATCAAACGCCACCTTATTATGCTAGCTAGCTAGACTCCATAACAATGTTAATATGTACATCTTCTCGAACTTAATTAATTCGTAGCACCGTCTCTGACATTTAATTATATAACCAAAGCCAGACGCAGGCCAATTAAAGACAACAGCGACAGCATTAAGTTATGTCCTGTGCCCAACATCATGTGATGATATGAGCTCCACGTTCTTGTATATTAATAATCTTTTTCTTATATACTACTTGATCTAATCTGCTCCTGGACATGTGACCTGTCTCAATAGTTAATATTTTTATTTTATTTGTTATTACATATTTAGTATATATTATTTAATTATTTCAAATTGTATTATATATAGCATGATATGATAATGTATCAAGTATCTTGATAGTCATTATTGAATCAAATTTATCTTATATTCATATTACAAATCATACATATGTTATTAAATCTATGCATTAACATCTAATATTTTATATTAGGTCTTATAGTATACATTACTTAACTTTTTAAATTTTATATATCGCATAAATATTATAAGATGATGTATTTAATCAAAATTATTATTTTGATATTACATAATATGTGTAATACTAAATTTATGTACTAACATTCGACATCTTACATTAAGTCTCATATATTACATGCTAAAAACTATATATTTAATTATATAAACAATTTTATACACAAGATACTGCAGGTTAAATACTTTTTTTAGTTATATTATGTACTGCATAAATATGATAAAAATATATTAAATAATAAAATCAAATCCTATATAAAATTTATCACACATTATATATGGTTGAATCAACATTTTGTACCTTTATATTCATAATATTATAATATATATTCTATAAATGCATATTTTTTTAAAATGTACTTATAATTTTGATTATTGTATTTCCGTCTTATATTTGTCACACCAGTAAATATGTAATTTTTAATGACATAGTTGTGTAATATATTTATAGGCTATACCATTTATACTCTCTTACAATATATAGCTCATATATATATATTCTATTCTATACTCTGTTTTTAGTTATTATATGCCAAAGCTTACTCTCACTAGCTTACCAGTGAAAAAGTTGAATCATTTCCAAATTACTACGAAAATAAGTATAGTAATTTTTCACATATATACTCTTTCTTGGTTGTCAAACCAAACACCTCTCCTTACGCCTCTATAGACCATTCTGGGTGAGTTACTCCGTCCGGAAAGACTTCCTTTTGCTCCAAAACATGTCCTCGAATTTGATAACATTAATGTATACAAAATAATAATAAAAAATCTAGTTGAGCTGGGGTCCGGCTAATCCTAGCTATAACAAAGCTGGTTGGATTATATTAATTCAAAATTTTTATAGATAAAAGAATGAGTCGGACCCAACACATATGGATATATACGTACGTCTATCTTCTTCTAGACCGGATCATCGTCGTCTTCTTCCTCATCAATCCGCATCCGCTCGCCTCCTCCCAACTAACTACGCCCCTCCACTTGCTCCACGAGAGTACGTAGCCATGGCGGACAGTGGGCATATCTTTGCTCGGCTCTAAATCTTGCGTCTTGTGTTTATGAGGTCGAACAGATGCTCTTGACCCGCATATATATATATATATATATATATATATATATCCCCGTCGCCCACTTGCCAACGCAAATGGAACGGGATACCTTCTTCAGCCCTTTAGCTCATACATATCTCCATCTTTATCTATCCATATATATCTCTTCTCGTGCAAAGAAAGAACCCCGACCCGACTCAACCCAACAGTCATCTATCTATTCTATGCTAGCCCTATCCCCGTGTGTAGGCAGCACCCTCGTGCCCCCATGTCTCTTCTGTGTCATTCCCCCAAAACCCACCTTCACAAAGGCCCCCCCCCTCTCTCCCCCCCCCCCTCTCTCTCTCTTTTTTAGCACACATAGCCCCAAACATGGACTGCCTTTATGCCATCCATTCAAAGTTCAAACCCTAAAAGGCAGTCCTTTGTTGGTTCATTCGCCCCTTAATTACATAATTTTGGATCTCAGTCTTCGGGTGAAGGGAGTAACTTTAGTCCCCGATCAAAAATAATAGCCATGACCTTAGTTACTTAAGTGGCCGTTCAAATAACAAATTTAATGAACTGTTATAAAAAAAGACTAAATTACTATCTCGCTATCGACGGAGTTAAATTATTACCGACATTTTACTAACTCGTTACCGATCACTTAAGTGGTTGAGATTGTGACAGTTTTTTATTGAGAACCGAGACTACTTCCTTGGTCATCCGAACTCTAATTACGTGGAGCACATATATAGCTACAAAACCCACCCGAGCTCGATCTCGCCATTCAGCAAAATTCCATCGGCACGGTACTCTTATCTTTATAAAATTCAAGACCATGGAAGGTTGAAGGGCCCAGAATTTGTACAAGTAACCGAATCCTCTTTAAGACTCGTGACAATATCCACTATTCTAACAATTGTATTAATTAGCTAGTTTATACGTCAAGGTGGGGTGGTGGTGGTGGACGTGCGAGCTTCCTCTGTCTTGCATATGCCCGCTTTCTGGAAGCGATGTCCCCGGGGCAGACTTGAGGAGCGCACGTATATAAAAAACCAAGATCTCGGCGCACACCAACATGTCCTGGGAAAAGGGCAGCTGCGTTCCAAGAGAGAGATATATATATATATATATATATAATTGCCGGCCCGGCTTTTGATCCGTGGAGGAAAGCAGGAGCACAACCTTTGTAAAGGCTACTTTCCCCTCCCATGAAAAGTGGGCGAGGCGAGGACTATATACGGTTCGTGTCGAGCGGGCATGCAGCAGTACTAACTCTGCCCACAGCTCTCATGGCAGCGCGCGCGCCACAGGAGAGGAGAAGAGAAAGGAAGCCCGGAGAGACTGGAGACTTCCGGGACCGGATCCTCTGTGCACCTCGGTGTGCACCTCAATACACACCACTTCTTAAATTCATCTAATTATGTGATTAAATTAATTAATTTAATCTTTTTTAAGACTGTGAATATAAATATATATTATGTATTGATAAAAAAGAAATAATATTAATATTTTTTCAATTTATACTATTTTTAAATTAATTATATTTTTAATTTAAATAAATATGTATAAAATATATTTTCATAAAATATAACATCACATATTATATATGTATATTCACGGTCTTAAAAATGATTAAAATAACTAATTTGATCACGTAATTAGATGAATTTAAAAAGTGGTGTGCATTGAGGTGCACACCGAGGTGCACAGAGGATCCGGTCCCGAGACTTCCTACCCCACGGGCCAACATGACATATATATCCCAAAGATCTAGATCTTTCTTCTGATTCTTACAATAGTATATATATATATATGTCTCGTCTATACATACATACATACATATATATACGTATACTTCTCGGAGGCATATATACACAAACATGTAGGAGTGAGTGTGTATGTCAACGTTGTGTGTCCAGCGGTATGACACGGGCTGACGGGCAGGTGTGCTTCTTGTGTTGCCATACCACTGCCTGCCGTCTTCTCAAAAGAAGAGAGATGAAAGGGGGGGGGGGTGGAGGGGAGCTACTCATCTCCGGTGTCTCTTACCCATGATCTCTTGTGGGGGAGAAGAATAAACTTTTCCACCCCGTAAAAGAGAGAGATGTGATGATGATCTCCTCTCTCTCTCTCTCTCTCTATTTCTTTCTTCCAAAAAACAAAGCTCCCTTGTTATGCTTATTTTCAAGTGTCAACACAGGGAGCTAGCTAGCCAGCTCCACTAAAAGTCAAAGAGAGAGAGAGAGAGAGAGCTATATTTTGAAAATAATGTCAATGGTCTATTCTGGCTCAACACATTATCTATCGCAGCGAATTAAGATATGACACCGGGAGATCTTCCTGCACGCATCCGGTCGGATGGGAAGTTCCTTCGTCTTCGCTCGTCGGCTGCGCAGCACAACATGGAGCGCAAAGAAGCGCTAAAGGGTCTCGGGGCATCCGATCCGTGAGTTTTTTTTTAAATAACACAGTTTATTTTAAAATTTCTAAGAATAACGCACCAAAACTTTTTTTGTTTTTGGACGTTGGCTCAGTGGCCACGGAAGACCCACAGCACCGTGCGGCTGTCCCGCAATGGACATGCCTGCCCCCCGGGGGGGAGGCGGTCTTAACGCATTTTGACAAAAGTTAGACTTTGAAATACCGACTTTACGATGAAAAATGAAAGTTGGAATCCAAAACTACGACTTTGATATAAAGTCGGATAAAAAATCACTACTTGTTGTACAAGTCGTATAATCCTTATTTGACTTTGTCGTAAAATTGTTAATTAATTTTTTTAATGTCTGAGCATTAAATACTTGTGGATATTGGTAAATCAGAGACTCTTGGAATTGAATTTGAACGATCCGTTCGGTTCAATAAGTTCAGAATGTTTGAAACTATAGGATCGTACTTTTAGATATCCGAATTTTGACTCAAAAAAATTAATAATTCGGAACAACCTCGACCGTTCAATATAAAAAACTACTCATTTCGAGAAGTTTAAAAGTTCAATCCTATAGTTTCAACTGATCCAAATTCAGCGGTTCAAGTGGATCGGACGAATTCAAAGTCCATAATCCGCAATTTAAAAATTTCTACGCATCATTTAATGCACTGTGATTTATTTAATTAATTAATTAAATAAATAAATAAACATCTAATATATAGAGATTCTTACTAAATTGGTAACAGGTCTCGGGGCATCCGATCCGATAGTGGTCGACGTCCCAACCCGATATTCCGCCAGTTGCTCAGCAATCTTTCAAGGGACACCGAAAGCTTTTCAAGTCTTTTGTTGGAAGAAAGCAAAGCAGGGTGTTATTTGACTTTCTCCGTCTTTCATTTTCTTCCTGCATTTGTGCCCTAAAAGCATTTCTGCCTCGTTCCCACATCAATCTACGTACGTAGCCTTTTCTTATGATACCGGATCACCCCGAGGGAGCCCCTCAGGTGAGTATCAAATCACTATCCCATCAGCCACTATGTGAGAGGGGCTGAGAGCCTACTTGAGGAGGTTCGCACTCTAAAAAAAGTGTCTATGATCACTTAAAACGATGAGCTCCAGCATTAGTTGCGGCAGGGGTTTTCTTTGCTGATCTTCAGAGGTGATGAGAGCCAATCACCTCAAATGTCTCGAGGAGAGAACTCCCTCAATCTTTAACGAGTAATGTCCACCTAGTCACCCTTAAAATGTTTTGCCGAATCTATTTCAAGATGTGAGGAGATATATTGTAGTAACTATTCTTTTATTTCTTATTAAATTGGGTATATAATTACTAACTCCCTACCTCCATTGTATATGGCTACTAAAGGGTGCATATAGTTATTAAACAATACATATAATTAATTATTAAACTATACCTATAGTTATTAACTCGTGCATAGTTAGTAAACTGTGCTTATAGTTACCATATGAGCAATTTAGTATGTTTACACATAAGTTAGTAAGTTGAGAGTTTAGTAACTATATGAACGGCTTAATAAGTATCTGTGCAGGTTGGTAAGTCGAGAGGTTAGTAACGATATAAGCGTTTTGTAAGTATGCACATGGGTTAGTAAGTTGGAAGGTTAGTAATTATATAAGCGGTTTAGTAGGTATGTGCGTGGGTTAGTAAGTCTGGAGGTTAGTAATTATATGTGCTGTTTAGTAAGTATACGCCCACATTAGTATTTTTTGGAAGGTTAGGCCTTGTTTGATAACGCTTAGTGACATCTTAAGTCTGATTTGGTCAGATGATGTTGGGTTCAGATCGTTTGATAAAATTTATTTTCTCAGATCTTATCTCATCAAAAAGAAATGTTTTACGTCTGACTTGGTCAGATGACGAACTGCAGAGTAGTCACCCCGATAGCTTCTCGACGCGCATAAAAGCGCTATCTTGCAGTGGTGCTTGCCCATCGTCGTCACCGGGAGGTCGCGCATGCCCACTGCCGTGTTGTGACAATATTGTTGGAGGAGGTGCTCTATAGAGGTCATCGTCGCCATCGCCAAGCTTTGGGAGTCCTCTTCGCAGAAGCCTCGTTTCTCTTACAAACCTCAAAACCATGGTGCTAAGGTAGAAGGACCCATGATATATAAGCACCATATCAAGTCTCAAATAGTCAATATGGGACTATCCCCACAATTCTAACACTCCCCCTCACTGCCAAAGTGGACAGTGGGAATAAGAGGCAAGATAATCAAGTATTAAAGATCGATAAGTGCCCGCTCTGATACCATCTTACAAACCTCAAAACCATGGTGTTAAGGTAGAAGGGCCAAGGATATATAAGCACTATATCAAGTCTCAAATAGTAAATATGGGACTATCCCCACAATTCTAATACTTTCGTCTTCGCAGAAGCCTTCTATCAGGTATTTTCTCAAGGAAACGAGAGTTGCAAAGGAGCAGAGGGAGGGGGCGAGGAAAAGGGCATTGGCGGATGGTCACGGCAGAGTTGCCGCTCGCCGTCGCCGTGTCATCCCCCTCGATCTCTGTCTATCGGCATGTGAGACTCGGACCTCATTGTGGCAAGCCCGGCATCCCAGTGCGTAGTCACGCCCGATTCTGTAGGCCTTGTAGAACATTGATTGGCGGCGCTTGCATTCACTCTCCTTGGGCCGCTGGCCATGATCCTGACCATTGCTGTTTCTATCGGATGAGGGGCGTTGTCTTATTGCCTCATCAGCTTGGATGGATTGGAGGATGGGCGACATTGGCTGCGGCGGCCGGAGGAGTGGGTGGCCCGAGAAGCGAAGGGGGGTGATGTTGGCAGTGCGACCGCGCAGATGGTTGCCTAGCCTGGGCTTCGCCACTATGTCGTGCCAACAGCACAGTGCCACCAGTGTGCCTCGCCGACCTCTGCTTTTGGCACCATCTCTGCGGCATGTAAGATAGAGAGATGGGAGAAAGGGGCAGCACAACTCCTTCTTCAAAATGCATTATTCAATGTAATTTATTTTTTATTTGACATCCATGTGGACCATGCATCATCATACATGCCATTTGATATATTGAAAACCAAACTAAAATATATATTGAAGATCGTAATCTTTTTTACTGTTCACAAAATAATTTTTTTGAATGCTAGCTTCATTCTTTTGATGGTTATATGTGCCTTCACATAAAAATAAATGGTTACACATGAATAGATGGGGTGATTTATTAAATAGATAACTCTTTCTAATCATACTATAATCGGTAATAATTGGTTCACTTTCTATTTGTTATTATTCACCTTCGTCTATGCATCATATGTATTTATTAATATTTTGTTTTATTTAGTTAATGTGCCTATTACAAAGGTTTAATTGTCGTAGGAATGTCTGATATAGAAAGTTCAAGTGGAATGAAGAACGTCACTAGATTTAGTTGGAAAGATCCAGATCGGGACAAATATTTCTTAGATATTTGTATTGAAGAAGTCAAAACTTACGGATGAATGGGGACTTCTTTGAAAAAGGACTCCTGGGATAGAGTTAGCAAGAAAATGAAAGAAAGTTTTGGAGTGCTTTTAACATAAAAACAGATGAAAAATCAATATGACTACCTTAGAAACCAATACGTTGAATGGACAAATTTAATTACCAAGAATACAAGTCATGGCTATAATCTATCTACAAAAATAATGGATTGGTCAAGTGAAAAGTGGGATGTACTTAAAGGTAAGGGTTAGATGTTAAATTTTGTTTCTAATTTGATTACAATGTTTTATAAAAGATTATTTTATATAAGCTCATCCAAAAGCATCCGCATTCAAGACAACATGTTTCAAATGGGAGGACGAAGGAAGAGTTTTATTTGAAGGAGTGTTAGCAACAGAGAACTTGGATTGGGGTCCAGCTAGTCTCAGTCCACAACCTACGATAGAATAATTGATGCTTCTTATACACCTGACAAAGATGGCGTTGATGACAATGTTAATTTTGAAAAAAAAAAGCACACATCAATGTTGATAATGATAATGAAGTGGAGTTGCTTGAAAAGCCTACAAAGAAGAGAAGGTCAACTGATATTGATAGAAAAGTTGAATTACTTATAAATCAGCTGTTAGAAGAGAAAAAAGATATACAAGCACCCATAAGTGAACAGTCGTCATCTTCTTCTGTGATCACTTCAACTCTCATTGATTGTTGCAAATTTTTAGATGACTTGATGTTGTCACCATGTGATAAGATCTACATACATGCAGTAGTCTTATTCTCAGACGAAAAAAAATGAGAGAACAATGGATACAATTGTGCTCAGTCACAAATGATAGTTCAGCAAGGATAGAGTGGTTGAGAGCTATGTTGCAGTTTAAAAATTTTACTTAGTCATATTGTTGTCTCTTGTCGTACTATGTTACGTTATTTTTCTTCGTCAGTTAATATTATATACTTTGTTGACACACTAGTTGATAATAAGGTTATTGCACTACTATTCTACAAATTACTTTTGTACTATATTTGCTATTTGTTGTGATTTTTTTTGCAAAATGTTTTTTTCAGGTGAAACTATGATCACAAATCGAAGTGGAAGATGGCTAAAGATATTTCTTGTTATTTACTATTGGTGCAAGTTACAAAAAAGTTGAAATAGAAGGAATAAGACTTAAGTTCTTCTTGCTCAGGAGCAACAGATACATTTGAGCTACTAACTGGAAATGACACACAATGTCAAGAGCTTTTGAGAATGCCTAGAGCTACCTTTATCAATCTCTGTAAACTCTTTAAAGATAAAGGTTGGCTTAAGGATAGCCGATATATTTCAGTCGAAGTGAATATAGCCATGTTCTTGATGATAGTAAGTCATGAGTTGTGTAAGATTGATAAAAAGAAGATTTCAACACTCGACATGAATAGTACATTATTATTTTCATCAGGTGTTACATGCAATGATGACATTTGCCAAAGAGTTTATTGTTCCTAATGAAGATCCAAATGTGCTACATCATCATAAACGTCGCCATCAAAATTTTAAGGTAATAAAGATATTTTTTTATTTGAGTTCTATGAATATCATAACACTCAAATATTTTTAACTTTATAGGGTGCTATTGGTGCTTTAGATGAAATTCTTATTCATGCAAATGTTCCAATAGAAAAACCGGCAACTTATAGGGGAAAAGGGAGGAACACATGTTACCAAAATGTACTAGGAGTATGTAGGAGTGGGCACGGCTCGGTTTGGTCCGGTTTGGACCATTTTTTTTCCAAACCGAACCAAACCGAATCACCCTCTCAATTCAGTTTGGTTAAGTCTGGTTCGGTTTAAACCAAAAATAAATAAAATATTTAAATTAATTATTTTTTACATATATATACTAATTTTAAGTTAAAAATAATGAAAATAAATAGTATTTTATTATAAAATTTATAAAAAATATCATTTTTATTAATACTATAATAGTTTTTTTATATTTTTGATTAAATCGGTTTATTAACAATTTGGTTTGGTTTAAATCCATTTGGAGATTTTCTAAATCGAACCAAACCGAAAGGGGGTCCAAACCGAACCAAATCGAACCAAATGGGCCGGTTCGATTTGGTTTCTCGGTTTGAACCATTTTGTGCCCACCCCTAGGAGTATGTGACTTTAATATAATTTTTACATTTGTGTTTGCCGGATGGGAAGGAATTGTACATGATTCTAGAGTACTACAAGAGGTAGCGTTTGATGTAAACCATGGATTTTCTTTTTCTACTGCAGGTAAGTAGATACTTGTGTTCAATTTATTATAAAAAGTGTATGTTGTATTACATTTTAATTATGATGTTGTTAACTATGTGATGCAGCCTATGTCAATACTAGATACTTTATGTCTCCATATCGAAACATAAGATATCGGATCAATGATTTTCGTCATCAAAGGACTGCTCAAAGTAAAGAAGAAGTTTTTAATCAAGCTCATGCAAAATTAAGAAATGTTATTGAGAGGACATTAAGTGTTTTAAAAGTTCGATATAAAATTTTGAAGAGTATGCCACCATATATATTAGAAGCACAGCGTGACATTGTTATTGCTTGTTGTGCACTACACAATTTTTTGAGAAAAGAAAAAGTCAAAGATGATTTGTTTGAGATATATGAAAATCCATATGCAAATATCGAGCAAGAGGCGGATGAAGTGGAAGAGCAACCAATTACAATTAGAAGTCGACAAGAAGAACAACAATTTATGATCAACTTGCGTGATTGTGATGAGTTTTCTATTTGTTATCATGTTATATTTGTGATTGTTGTTTATGTGTTTTATGAAATAGTCTTATGTATTCATTTTTCAAATTTAGATGTGCTATCAAACAGTCTTACATATTCAGTATTCAGATTCAGATATTTGATCAAACAGTCTTATTTATTCAATATTCAGATTCAGACGTTTTATCAAATAATTTTAATGATTAAGTTTTCAGATATCTATATGACATATTCAGATGTAAGACATAATTCTCAAACTTCAGATTTCAGACTTCAGCGTTATCAAACGCCACCTTAGTAACTATAAGAGCGGTTTAATAAATATACGCACAGATTAGTAAGTTAAGAGGTTAATAACTATATGAGCGGTTTAGTAACTATACATGCAAGTAGTAAGTCGAGAGGTTAATAATTATGTGAGCAATTTAGTTAGTATATACTCAGGTTAGTATTTTTTTTCAAATAATTAGTAAGTATATGCATGGGTTAATAAGTTGTGAGATTATTAATTATATGAGTGGCTTAGTAAGTATACATACAAGTTAGTAAATCGGGAGGTTAGTAATTATATGAACGGTTTAGTAAGTATACGTCCGGGTTAATAAGTCATGAGGTTAACAAGTATACGAGTGATTTAGTAAGTGTATGCCAACATGCGCAGGTTAGTAAGTTCAGAAAGTTAGTAACTATACAAGCGGTTTAATAACTATAGGCCCGTGTTAGTATTTCTTCAAGTTTATCTCATTTTTATTGTATTTAAACCTGCCGACAACACTTTCCAATATCTTACTAAGGTTAGGTTTGGTTTGACTTAATCTTAAAATATTAACTCTTAATTCTACAACTAACATCTTAATTTGATTTGGATATTTACATGTTAATCAGTCTAATATTTATGTAAGGATATATTATGTGTTACTTCTTTTGGAAAAAAACAAAAATTTAAATGAATAGAATCTACGAATGTGTAATAGATAGTGTGCGGTAAAAATAATTTATGTGAGCTTCAACCTTTTTAGTCCAATTTGAAGAGTATTTTCTCGTATCAATGATTGATGAGATTATTCTCCCTAAAAAAGAATGTATGTATCTTATATGTGAGTAAATTTAAATTAAATAAAATTTGATTGTATTTTAAATGTTGCAGAATAGTGTATTTACTTCATTCTACACTATTTTCGATTATTTAGTCAATTACTTCTAGTTGTAAAAGAAATTCGATATTTCAAAATTTTGAGTCGAATTCAATAAATGTTAACCAAGTTTAGAATTTGTTCCGTATCCTATAAGACATCAAAATAGGATATTCTACTAATTTATCAAAATTAGAATCAGTTGATTTTATTTTTACTTATTTTATTTTGATAAAAAAAATATATAAATAAAATTCATTTAAATAATGTTTAAAAAATACTAATCTATAATATATAAATTTTAAAAATCATTAAAATAAATTTTAAAAGAGATTATATTAAATTTTAATAATTATATGTAAATTAATAACTTGTTTTTATATAAATTAATATTTAATATATATTTCAGGAATTATTAAATTTGATCATAATTCTGATAATGAAATAAAAAACTAATCAAAATCAGGACATAGTAATTTCAAAATTAGCAAAATCAGAATCAAAAATATCTTAACCCTTATCCGATTCAGAATAGAAATTATCAGACCTAATTAATTATGATTGTTTGCCAAGATTGTCTCTTGGAATCGTTTAATTTTCTATTTAAAAAAATAAGATTGCCATGATTCTATTACTTAACACAAATAAGTATCATAATCAAAGAAAACGCTTTCTCACAGCAAGTTGAAAGATTGGAGAAGTTAATTAAGAGCTTGTTTGGTAATAATATCAAGTATCTTTATCACTGTTAATTTTAAAATTGACAATAATATTGAGATATTTGATTATTTAACCCCAGCAAGCTTGTTGATTTCAACTTTTAACGGGGTGTTTGGTAGCATTTTTAATTTTAAGATAACCTCATTTTTTAAATCAAAATTATTTGACTTCTCAATTTTATTTTTAAAATCAAAACAGTCTAATTATTTGGTGTTTGACAAAATTATCATAATTTTTAAAAATTAGACAGTAGTGTTTGGTTATGACCAGCGACTCTGCAAAACTCTCTCGGACTTCCTTCGCAGAGAGAACATGCAGCTCTGCGAAGGCTTCCCCGCAGTGTCGTCCGCCTCCCTCCCCCCGCGGCGGCGGCCAGCAAAAGGCCGCGTCGTCGTCGGCCAGTGAAACCCCCCCAGCGGCGTCGTCTGCCCGGCTAGCGAAGCCCACGCGTTGTCCCCCCCCCCCCCCCCCGGTTCTGCCTCCGCGTCTATCTCAAAAATAAAATAAGTCATGTCTTATTTTTATTTTAGAAAAGATTATGTATACAAAATATCTCATTTTTAAAAATGAGATAGTAGTTAAAAGTTACAACCAAACACAAATACTCTGTAAGACCCCCTACCAACTATATGTAATCCAACAATAATTTCAACCCCTCCTTGATGCACCGTTTGCTTAGAGTATTAGACATGATGATAATCGATTTTGATATCGATATTTCTAAAGAATATCGAGTCTAACGAATTGATACAGGTTGACAGATTGATACAGGTTTGTATTATAAATTTCAAAATGCGATAATATTTATAAATATTAATTTTAAAATTAATAACGACAGATGTGTCATGTGTGTGGGCCCCAACCCCTTGCTCGACTCCGCCCCCAAATTCCCCTCAGACGACACAGAAGGCTTATTTGCTACGTACGAAGATGATAATGAAATGATCATGGTTTATATCTAAACACTAATTTATAAAGAATTCCGTCGTGGACAAAACAAGAGGCGAGACCTCCTCTTCTCTTTTCTTTTCTTTTCTTTTCTTTTTTTTTCCTCCTGATATTGCTCCTGGGACAACAACGTCTCGTTCTCGTTCGTTTCCATTTTTTTTTTTTTGTGATTTATGAAACATAGTGCAAGGAATCAGTGTAAGAAAAAATAATTGCATAATGTCGCGGAAAACACGACCCCGTCGTATTTTCTGCATCTAACAGCAAGGGGCCCGTGTAAATCTGGATTTACCGAAAACACCTTGAAATTCTTCGTAGACCAAAAGTCAGAGAAAAGAAACACTTATGGGGTGTTTGGTTGCATGATAATTTTTTGTACACTTTCATGATAAAAAATTATATTAAAATAAAAAGTGAAGCAACTCATGACATAAAATTATCATGTTTGGAGGGATGTGATTACAAAAAAGAGTAACCACCGCACATGACCAAATAAAGTGGGGGACCACAAGAAAAAAGAAAGAGGTGAGATCCTCTTTTTTTGTTTAAGAAGAAAATCATTTTTAAAATATAAAATTGTCATGGTTGCACGATAACGATGATTTTTATTTTAATTTTTAAAAATTTTAAGAAAACTTGTTAAAAGGGATGTTTGACAACCATGACAATTTTATGTTTTGAAAGTGATTTTCTTCTTAAACAAAAAAAGAGGGTCTCACCTCTTTCTTTTTTCTTGTGGTCCCCCACTTTATTTGGTCATGTGCGATGGTTACTCTTTTTTGTAATCACATCCCTCCAAACATGATAATTTTATGTCATGAGTTGGTTTACTTTTTATTTTAATACAATTTTTTATCATGAAAGTGTACAAAAAATTATCATGCAACCAAACACCCCATTACGTAGTGTTTGGTTGCATGATAACGATGATTTTTATTTTTATTTTTAAAAATTATAAGAAAACTTGTTAAAAAGAGGTGTTTGGCAATCTTGACAATTTTATATTTTGAATGTGATTTTCTTCTTAAACAAAAAAAAAGTAGATCTCATCTCTTTCTTTTTTTTTTGGTGGTCCCCCACTTTGTTTGGTCATGAAATGGTAGTTACTCTTTTTTGTTATTGCATCCCTCCAAACATGACAATTTTATGTCATGAATTAGTTCACTTTTTATTTTAATATAATTTTTTATCATGAAAGTGTACAAAAACTTATCATGCAACCAAACACCCCATTAGGTTGCCTTTGGGAACTCACTAAAAGTACTTTTTTATTTACTTCTCTTTCGATAAGAAGTATTTCTTATTTTAATAATAGTATTTGAATACCTATTAATATTCACTTCTCATTCTCACAGAAAACAAAAGTAAAGAAAAACTTTTTTTTCCCTCTCCCTGACTCTAGAAAATCTCCTCCCGATGACCACAAACGATTCACCCCCGCACGTACTATTCAAATTTTGGTTGATCGACACAAAAAAATGCATATGGTATTCTTTCTCTTTGGTGCATGGTGATATTACTCTCGGAAAAATTCATACCTATTTGGATCTTTTTATCCGATTTGTGAAATTACACATTTTCAAATTTATTAAACTTTTCATTGAATTAGATATTTTTATCTTTTACTTTTTTTTCTCTTTGTTACAGAAGTGCTTCGGTTATTTGATGAAAAAATACAACCAAACAACTTTCACTTCTATAGATGAGAATACCTTCTAATTGAAGTGACTTCCAAATGAAAGTGCTTCTATCCGAATTTCTCCAACTAAGTTGTCAAACGAACCATAAATATTTTAATTGTACAAAAGATATGCTGTTTAATTTCCTCATTGTTCTTCAGCACAAAAACTCAGATTTGCCGCATTTGATAATCTTTCTGCGGAACTACTACTTTTTGCCCCTGATTTCCTGATAAAATAAAATTCATATGGTCAAATCCTAAATTATTTGAGATTAGGACTTGAATTGAGTTAGATTTTTTCCCCCTTCTATCGTAAAACTTGGGCTCGATGATTCATAGGCATCATACTTGCAATACTCATCTGCAGTCACGACTTTACCCTGAAAGAATGATCAAAGACGGTAGCAGCCATAAGCTATGTAAAATGTGCTTTTGCTCTTCTCCAAACATTTTTCTGGTACATCTAATTCATCTCAAGTTCATTTGATTCTGTTCGGTGAACATATGTGCAATGTAATGAGCTATGCCAAATGATTCCCCACAGCATTTACATTCACATGAAAATTGACATGAAACGATGATGGAAAGCAAAATTGAAGGGGCAACACTTACCAGAGAGCTCAAACAGTGCTCCATCTTACTTCAACATGAATCGCTCCGTTTTTTGAACCAATCAAATGATATTTCGCATTTATGCGTCCATTGTTTAGTACATCATTGAGGTTAATGTCTACGTAGCCCAAGGGTTCCTACAAAGACAAGAAAGAAGTTGCATGTAGGAAAAAAAAAGAGGGGAGATAGTAAGGTAAAATGGTGTCACAGTAGCTTTTTGGGGAATGCCCACCTTCCGATGGAAGCTGAAACCTTTTCTCTTGCTTATCACTTGAATGTGAATTCTCTCATCAACGGGGGCCTCTTCCAGCATAAATTGAAACTCCTCGTCCCATCTAGGATCCCTGCTTTTTCTAATCACCTGGCATTAAAGATACATGTCGATTCATAAGGAAATGAATCAAAGCACAATCAACTCAAGATTTCTAGTTAAGATTCTTTCGAGTGCTCGACTTCTTGTTTAGGCAAGGCTTATGATAAGACACTTCCAATTTAGAACCAGAAGAGTCTCGACTTTAATTACATCAACCTTGCAATTAAAAACCCTTTATTCTTTGCACATTGCACCCGTTAAAGATGCCTGAGGAGCTGCTTAGAAGATGGTAAAGATACCATGCTTTCAGTACATGAAGGATGCACATTTTCTATTGGCAGGCATGCCCTTCTACATTCTCTAGGACTGGGCACTTTAGGTCCTTGAAGCTTTAAAGTTTAAACTGAGCTAAATTGACTGATCAATCATTTGACATGGATCTAAAATCTTTAGTTTCATCGGAGGCAGTCCCTTGCAAACCCTAATCAAACGATAACTCATGGTTTAAACAGTCAAGTGTATGAGAATATGACAGGTTTTTAATAAAGCATTTCCTATTTAAAAAAATCATCATTCTCATTTCATTTTTCATTCATAAACTCATGACTAAAATTTCTTAAAATTTCCCTCCCGAGCTTTCATCATTATATTTCTACATTTATTTATGCACTAGAACTATCATTTATGAAATCTGGTTTCCCAAGATCTCTGTGACCCATCTGAGATAATGCTGGAAAGCAAGGTAGAATTCCTTGCCTGCCGGCTGGTTCACTTAAATGTTCATCTTGACATTCGTGGTTGAATGGTGCCTTCTAGAGTTCTAGGTCTCAAGTTTATGATTGAACAATAGATATTGGCTTTTTGAGTGTTGACCAAAAAGCTGGACTGTTGCATTGGCGTTGTTGTTGATGAACGGGCAGCATGATTGTTGGAAGTGCTTTTTAGGTTCCATTCGGAATTAACTGCTAACTTGCTATTCAAGTTACACTGGGATCATTGTCCTGCCGTATGTAGATGGCAAATATTGATATTTTCCCAATTATTTTATTATTTTTCCACGAGGGCAGCACATTAAGAGAGGCCACAAAATCTTAAAAGTTATCAGAGGACCTTTTATTCTTCTCTTCCTCTCTTTTTTTCCCTTCCCTCTTTTCATGGGGGCTACAAGTCCCTCAACAGTTGCTTGAGGAAGGCTTCCCTTCTCAACTTCAGCTCTCAAGTGGGTGGGAGGGGCATTATAAAAGTTTTGGAGGCGTTATGCACCAGGTGAGGGACCGTAATGGGGAAGATCCCAAGTGCTGCCTAGGCAAAATCCTGTGGTCCTGCAAAGGGGTGGAGCTCTATGAAAGGCAAGGCCTCTTTGGGATCCTGGCGGAGACCCTGGCTGACAGACAAACTTCGAAACCTCTTATAGGGTGTGATGCCATTTCATGATTTTCCCTTTTTTCCCTCATTCAACAATATCACAGATTGCAGATATGATACCAAGATTTGACTGATTCAGCGAAGTTCCAAAATGATACATAATCAAGGTGCATGGAGTGACACATGAATAGGTTCTAGCTTTTACCTTTTCCTTCTATTTCATTCTGTTGATTATCGGACACAGGAAAAGGAATTTAACTTTAAGGAAGACAGTCTTAACTCATTTATGCTCTAGGACTACTCAGCTTTGACCAATATCCCAGCAAAGAAAAGCGAAGTTGAATGTCCTATATAATCAATGTTAGAGAAATAAGCATCTTTCCATTCCTCAAAGATAACTAAAGAAGTGCAGTAATCAATCCAGTCTAAGGAAATGCAAGCACAATTGCACCAATCTCGGTGAAGGGGTTGCTGGGTGCACCACAGTGCTTACTACATCCCAATAGAGTTCATATTTCATAAAAATACAAGGACATTACAAAGATTTCTACAACAGAAGAGAAAACCACAGGGACAACAAAAAGAGGACTTGCAATTTTAAAACATGGTTTTTATTAATCTTTCCTTTCAGTCCCCTTTAAAAAAAAAGTAATGACAAAAAATGCTATAGAAAAATGATGATAAATAATACCTCAGGTTTCTTTACTTGAATGATTTTATCAAATAAGACAACTCAATAAAAGGGAAAATACTAAGGAAAAAAAGTCAAGAAGTACCTTAGTTTGCTTTTGCTCTCCGTTGAAAAGTAAAAGTGCATAGGGATTGTTGTGATGCTTTCCTTCAACATCTTCTGCTCTTTCAATTGCTACCGAAAGTACCCCACCACTATCAGGTATATCAATGGAGGATCGGTCCATGCTACTTGCATTATCCTCTCCATTCAGATATTCACTATACTTGGAAGTCTCCCTTTTAAAAGGAGCAAAAGTCAATTCAACCATGAGCTTTCCCCTGTTTCGCTTATTTTGAGGATCATTTGGGTTCATGTTCTTGAGAAGATCAAGAATGAACATCCTTTTTTCATATGGAATTAGCAAGTTAAGTGGAATCACTTGCATACCCAACTTGTCATGTGCTTTGACCTAGTTAATTATGTAAACATGAGAAACTGCATTTTAGTGTATCGTACAGGCGACAAGTCCATTATAATTACTGAAAGTAAATTCTTCAGGTCAGACATGGGATAAGACAAAAAATGGGGTGACCCCACAAGCATGTATAAAAATTATTTTTAGTGTGACAATATGTTAATAGAATAGCTTGATTTGAAGATGGAACTTAATATGAATTGAGAAAATGAACATATGGGTATGAGATGCCAAACCTTTTCCCAATCATAGACATGTAGCTCCAGGACTTGCAATTCTGGATCTTTCACTATGATCTTGAACTGCTCATTCCACTCAGGATTAAGCTCGCTCATTTTCACTGTGGTTTTCTTTGATGGCAGTCTCTCACCACTCAATCTAAGCTTGACATATGGATCAGATTTGCCCAAAAAATCCATCTTTAAAAGATTAATTGCTCGAAGAACCTTCACATGTAATATGCCAACAGGTTTCTTCATTGCCCCACTAGAAAAGAAAAGAAGAAACATTAAGATCCTAAAAACATATAAGATGTTGCGACAATATTAAATTCATTAAAAATTAGATGTTTTTAGACAAGCAGCAGAGGGATATGACAAAATATGGATCTCCATACATATGATCCAACTATAACTAAACTGCACTATGAATGATGATAAAGGTAAATGTTACTAGTAAGGTGCACCCTCACTACATTAGAAGAATACCAAGGTAACACAAGAAGGTTCATGGATCCACATGTTTACCCTAAAATTTCATGCATTGCAAAAAGCTGACACCTAAGAAAATTTGTGATAAACCAAGGGCAACTAATAGACCATCTCTCGGCCCATCTAAGGACAACTTGAAAGCCTCACAAATAGGCCCATTTAGTTCTATGTTCAGCCCAATTCAGACCCATTTCCAACCGTTATTGGAGACCTACATTTAGCAGCATTCAGGCCCATCTGTGGACACATTTGCAGCATACCTAAAGAGACAATTTCAGGGCCCACTTCTGGTCCACTAAGAGAAAATACGAAGAGCCATGTCTAGCCGACTTAAAGGGCGGTTTGAAAACCCATTGAAGGGCCATATCAGGTCCACTTTTAGCCCCATTTTAGTCATGTCCACGGCCCATATCTTGAGCATATTTTCAGTATAGCCATGGAAAAAGTCAAGGCCCATCCTCAGCCCATTTAAGGGGCAAATTCATGGTCGACTGGAACATACTTTTAGGTTCATTCTCACTAAATTTAAAAGGCTGTCTGAGGGGGCTTCTCAAGGGGCCATCAGACCAGTTCTCAGCCCACATGCAGATCCACAATCAGAAAATATTTGGAAATAAAGACCCAACCCAACTATGGCTTTTCCTCTGGGTCCATCTTCAGACATATATATCCTGGTCATGGAACCTATAATCAGCCTAATATATAAAAAATTAAATGGTTTGTAACCGGCCCACTCAGGGAAATTGAATGACTTGATCCAAATGCCTAATTTTCAGCCCACTCCTGGGCCTACAAGCAGTACTTTCCAAGGCCCCATTTGAGACTTCGCCATTAGCAAATGACTTGAGCCCATTAATGGTCCTTTTTTATACATGAACTTGAGCCCCTTCCAAATGCAATTGTTTCTCAGGACCGTTCTTGCCATAATGTTGATGTTCAGATTTAGGACCAAACCATGCTAGTGACAATTGGGCAGGCCAGCTAGTCTCGACTGGCATGGATGTGTCCACTGGTTCACAAGCTCAAATTCAACAAACTGGTTAGTGATTGGCTAAAAACAAATGGCACATGCGTAATCGACAGGCTGACCGATGGAACAGGGCAACCCATGAGTGCCACAACGTTCACGTGAATGGCGATCGAGGTTCAAGACTCGGTCCAACAAGTGTTGTCTGATTGGAAATCACGGGTTCATGCTAATTAAGGGATGGTGTTGCTGCCTTCATTCCTCTGTGTAGGGGCCATGAACGAGGCAAGACTGGGACTTGCTAACACATGATGTCATCGAAATAATAGCATATGGCAGAGGAAGAGGAAGCATTGATAGGATGGCAACCTGACAAGCAAGTCTGAGGAGGGTGCAGGGGGTGGTCATGTTGGGTGCAAAGCAACACAAATCGGCACTCAAAAACAGGGGAAAGGGGATGACTAATCACCAAGGGAGGATGAAAAAAGATAGCAGGATGCAAAGTCAAAAGCGAGGCCAGAAGAAAGGTGATGAGTGGCTGGGATGGTCTTGCAGTTTGACATTCACGTGAAATAGAGAAGAGAAGAGGGTGTTCCGATGGCTTCTGGTAATAACAAACAAGGTCACAGAAGTGGGCGTACGGAGGAGAAGCAATGGGACAATGGTGAGGCATGGTACAAGGTTAGGGAGGGAGTGATGATCATGCAGGTGGGATGCCTCTATAAGATGATGAAAGAGAGCAGCAATGGAGCATAAGGAAGGAACGTCTTCCGTTTGTCAATAAGCTTCTCATAACAAGAACAGACCGACAAAGAAGAAAACCAGGAAGGAAAGTAGTGTGTGGTGCAAAGGTGGACCCAAATTAGACTACGAGAAACCTGTGCACACTTTGTGGTGGCGACTTAGTGAGGTTGATGCCTTGATGAGGATGCAAGGTGTCTTACGAGAATCCTTAGATGAACGAATGGATTAAAGGCATTGACACGATGGTGCAAGTTGTGCTCTTGTCTATGGACGATGACTGGTTGAGCTCATGGTGTTGCACAAGAGGTGTCGATACACGATATTGTCAAGATTTAGGACTTGGAACGAGGGGAACAAGGGAGGCCGTGGGAAGGAGAAGGACCAATAAATAGAGTGAGCCGAGGAACCGGAAGGAAGATTCGACCAAAGGAGAGGAGGAGACTTACCAGAGGTGAAAAAGACAATGTTGGAAGAGGATGGAAGGTGAGAAAACCAAACCAGAAGTAGAATCATAAGGAAGAGGAGAAGAACCAGAGTGAATTACCAGAGGTGAAGAAGGATGGGAGAAGGGAATGATAAGAACCCCCCCCCCCCAATCGGGAAGGGGAGATGTCAGTTCAATGGTGGGCTTTCGTGAAAAGTTAGTTAGGGCTCTTCTGAATTCAAATTTCAATTATAAATCCTTATCCTTTAAATTGTGACTTTAATGCAAATCTTTATTGAACGAGCCTTATTTATCTTATTTAATCTTCCTAAATTCCCTGAATTCTATTTTTTCCAACTATGGAGCCCATTTTCCCTCGAAAAACATCATAAATAAAAAATAAACCCTAAAAGTTCTAGAAAAATGAAAGTGTGGAATGGGACAAACGCCCACGTGGCTCTCTCTCTCTCTCTCTCTCTCACACACACACACACAAACACACACTCCGAAGGGAGGCTGAGAGTTGGAGTTTCTGAAGCTGTGCGAAGAAAAAGTTCTAAAGATTTGTAGAAGATATTCTTGGAGACTCTAGAACTGATATGAAAGACTCCTACAAAGCCCTAAGAAAGGTTTCACCCAGGAGCCTCATTTTACTTCCCCTTAAAAATAAAAAATGACAAAAAATAGCTAGAGTGGTCTACTCTACCCTATAAGGACGGGTCTACACTGTTCAATCAATTATATATGATAAGTTATGCACGTCAAACAATGCTAATATGCTCAAATCATATATACATTTCATCTAATATTGAGTTAAGCATATACAGGTATACTGAAATACTCGTATTGATGGAATATTTGTGTAATAATATGCTAGACATATTCATTTATGTCAAATAACTATTATTGCAAAAATTCATTGATTATTTATGAACATATTAACAAGCTCTAAAAATGTCAATGAAATGAATTAAAAGAAATTTTATATGTGAACCCCTCAAAATCATCATGAAATTATATTCTAAAGCTTATTACATGACAATATAATTATTTCATAATTATTCAAAGAGAATTATGCCTCCCATCTAATTAAATTTTCGTAATCCATAATTATGAAAAAAATCCCATTTTTAGGTATCAATGCATGATGCATAGGAGCAATCTGCACCCCATTACCTTTGATAAAAAATATAAAAAAAATCAAGTCAAAATGGGTCAACCAAAAAAATTCAGAATTAAAACAGACCAAAAGTCAATTTTTAATCAAAAAATTAAATATTAATTTAATAAATAAATAAAGAACAAAAAAAACAGAAAATAAATAATAAAAGTTGAAGCAGGTAGATAATGAGTAAAAAATATACTAATTCTCTTGAAAACATCAAAAAAACAAGTCAATAACCCTTTTAATTCACATATAAACAAATAAATAAACATCTCATAACATAAAAAGATAAATAAAAAATATAAAAAAGAGAAAAAATAATTGTCCCTAAAAATAATTAAATAAAATAAAAACAACACATTCAGAAACTAAAAATTGAAACTAAAACTCAAACTAAAAAGTAAACAGAAAACAGACCAGAAATGACAAAATGACAAAAAACAGAAATAAAAAAAATATGGCGCTAATAAACTGAAACTTAATACTAAAGCATGGCAGGAAAAAATGCAAAGACAAAGGGTGCATTTGGCAACTTGAGTGGAGGACTTCATATAGAAGGACCTTTTTTCAAAAGGCACTTTTTTCAAAAGTTCTTATCATTTATGGAAGTGAAAGGTGTTTGGATTTCTTTTTAACAAAGAAGAGAAGCGATTCCAAAATAGAAAATCTTTCCATGTCCTCATTTATCAAGTGGTAAGCAGTAAGGGGACTCTGACAAGGGCTGTCAAGATGATTGCGGCGACGATGCTGAAGGGTCGACAGGAGGACTTCCCATTGCTCGGATGCTGGCTGCGGCGAGACAATGGCAAGGAGTCATATTATCCTTTTTAACAAGGTTGTAGGGGGATGCTCGAGGGGATGGCCATGTCAGTTGGGGGTGCTTTCATCTACCATGCTTTGGTCGACGGCAAGTAGTGGCCTGGGTCCTAGTGCTCGTTGCTAGGAGTTCTGGTCTCGTTGTGGGGGCTCCGTGGGGGGGAGGGGGTTGCAAGTGCTCATCGCCAGGGGGTGGCTCTGGTCACAGGGGGAGGGGTTTCAAGTGCTCATCACTGGGTGTGGCTCCAGTTGCCGGGGGGGGGGTTGCAGGTGCTCATGGGGGGTAGTTGTTAGGATGTACCCATCAAAACCGGGATTTGCGGTTACGATTGGCATACTGGCGGAACGGTCCGGAGAAAACAGAGGCGGTTGGAGTTTGGGGTGGAGGGGATGAGGCGGAATGCCTCTATATAAGGGAGACTTCATCCTTGGAGTAACTCACCTTGAAGACGCCCATTGCCGGAGCCCCAAACCGACTCTCCTCCGGAACTCCCCCTCTTCTTCTTCTCACTCGACGGCTGTCTGGCGATTACCTTTCACTGGTATCAGAGCGAGATTTCGAAGGCTTTTCACTTTGCCGTTGCTCCGTCGCCGATCGTAGCCCTCGTCCGTTGGAGATTCTATGGAACCACCATCGTTTGCTGCTCCGTCGTCGACTGCAGCCATCTGCACTGCCAATCTAATCGCCTCCGTCGGTGAATGTCTATTTAGAGCGTCTCCTGTCGACGAACGAAGTTTATATTGCCACCATCGCTTGACGCTGTCATTTCCACCTCCCGCGCTTATCTTCGCGGGATCTCCTTCGCTCCCACGGGCTACAGGTTAGCAGCACTCGGCGTACAGCACAGAACCTCCTCGGTTGCTTTGTGCTATTCATTAAATTTTTTTTTTGTTATCACGAAGTCTCTCTTCTCGTGATCAGAGGCCTTGTGATCAACCACCCTTCACAGGGCATTGAGTGAGAGCATTGAATACTCTCCGTTTTTGTGTTGTGTGATACATAAAAAAAAACATCATGTGTGAATAGACGCAGCATCGTTGATTTGATTTGGATATATTAATTATTATTTAAATAATTATTGATCTATTGTATTGCTGCTATTGTATTTGATTTCATTAAATATTACTTTTAGAATTGTTAGCAGCATATCCATAATCTCATTGAATTGAGTTATCGTATTTAGTTTTGCCTCTCACATAAGCAGATTTTTTTTTGTTCATTCAAAATTTGAACAGGTACCATTAATTTGATATATATAAAAAATCGAAATTGTTTGTATAAATTGATTCTATTTACGTGGTTGTGATCTAAATTAAAATTTGCTTTGTAATTGATAGAATATATAATCAACATCATTGCTTAGACTCCTTATATTGGTGCTTATTAGATTTAACTAATTATAGTCTCTTCGTATGTCAAACATGCTATATTTGAATAATATGAAATTTAAATTAGTTCATATTCTGATCATGTTAGTTTGGCATATTATTAAATCATGTTATTCATATTTCAGAAATACTTTAGTCTTAATGGCTAGCAAACTAGTAACTACTGAATTGGCAAAGTTGGACAAACTGAACGGAACAAATTATGACATGTGGCACCGAAAAATAAGATATGGACTTATCCATGATAACATAGAATATGTCTTACATGCTGATATCCCAGAAATTGATGAAAATTCCACCCCGGTGGAAAAGAAAAGAAGGGATCAGTGGATTATAGATGATAAAAAGGCCAAGACATTCATGCTCATGTTCATGGAAGATAATTTAATAAAATGCTTTGAAGCATATGAAACATCAAATGAACTCTAGAAAGCTATCAAGGAGAAGTATGACTCCAAGACTGAGGTGAATACTCAACTCCTTTTGTATCGATACAACACATGTAAGATACAGGAAGGTGATAGCGTGGTTGAGCATGTGAATAAAATGATTGTCATGGCTAAGGACTTGGCGACTGCATAAATTGAAATTCTAGAAAAGTTGCAAGTGGCGACTATATTGAATAGTTTGCCACATTCCCTTGACATGGCAGCCACAACTTTAAGAATAAGTGGTTCGATTTTATCTGTCACCGACTTGCCTTCCAGGTTAGCAATAGAACATGACATTTTGGCTAGAAGGAAATGACTAGAGGCGAATCTAGAAGAGGCAAATGCAGTGAATCGGAAGTCATATGCTCAAGATCGACTCCACAAGCCGCAGAAGATGCAATTCAAGAATAAACCACAAAATAAAGGCAAGAAGGTTCCTAAAGGTGTTTGCTACTCATGTGGGAAGTTTAGCCACTTTAAAGCCAACTGTCCTAGCAAGCAGGGAAACAAGGGCGAACATCCACACCCGGGGAACAAAGGAACCGGAAAGCATGAATTTGTTGGCATAACTAAATGTAATGCAGTTATGATAGATTCAAATGAATGGTGGGTCGATTCAGGAGCTACTCGGCACATTGCAAAAACAAAGAAAGGACTTGTTTCCTTTGAAAAATTCAATGCAGGTAAATAGAGGGTGTTTATGGGAAATAACACCTACATCGATGTAGAAGGTGTTGGTTCATACAGGCTGGATCTTGGGGATAACATTATGATCCTCAAGGATGTGTTCTATGCACCAAAAATTCGCCGGAACCTAATATATGTTCTAGCATTGATGAAGAAAGGCCTCGAAGTGAGATTCTACAACCAGAAGGTGTCAATAGGGATAGATAAAAGGGTTCTTGCTATGGGGAAATTTGTTCCCGAGCATGATTTATTTTGTATCCCTGTTATTGACAGTGAAATAAATGAAATAGAAGTTTTTTTTTTCCCTTGTGTGTTTTGTCTGAGTGTGATCTATGGCATTTTAGATTGGGGCATCCCAATAAATCTAAAATAGAACAAATGGTGAAAATGAACATACTACCGATTTTGACAAAGGTGAAATTATCACCTTGTGAACATTGTTTAGTCGAAAAATGACTAAGAAACCATTCTCGATAGGACATAGATCACAGGAATTGCTGGAATTGGTCCACTCTGATATTTGTGGTCCATTGAGCACAAAGATATATAATAACAAGGAATAGTTTATAACATTTATAGATGATTATTCTAAGTTTGCCTATGTCTACCTAATTGCAGCAAAATCAAAAGCATTAAATTGCTTCAAGAAATATAGAATGGAAGTAGAAAGGCAACTTGGAAGGAACATTAAGGCGTTAAGCACAGATAGAGGTGGGGAATACAATTCAAAAGAATTTGAGTTTTATTGTCAAGAAAATGGAATTAAAAGACATTTGACAATGTTGTATACACCACAACAGAATGTTGTGGCAGAAAGGAAAAACAGAACATTAATGAATGTTGTCAGATGTATGCTATCACATTCATGTCTCCCTAGAAATTTATGGGGAGAAGCATTGCTTACAGTAAATTATGTCTTGAATAGAATTCCCACCAAGTCTATTGAATGCACACCTTATGAACTTTGGAATGGGAGGAAACCAAATTTGAGTCATCTTAGGAAATGGGGGTCTACAGCCCAAGGATCGCGGGATCGGGATCGGGATCGGGATCGGGATCGGTGACCACCAATCCGATCCGGATCGAGATCGGATCGGTCCGGATCGGCCGATCCTCCGGAAGAAAGGGCGTCCTGCGTCGGTCCGGATCGGACAAATTTTTTTTATTTTTTTAAATCATAAAAATTCTCAAAAAAATCAAGAAAAATCAGGAAAAATCATAGAAATAAATAAAAATTTTTAAAAAATAAAAAATAATGTGGATGACATTCTATCAAATAATGTCATACAACGTAAGTTTCTTTCAAGAAACTATCATATAAGTATACATTATTATATACAAGAGAGAGAGAAGAGAGTTAAAATAGATCTTTATGTAAATTTAAGTATATAATATATATTTATGATTATGAATCTTCTATATATGTGATAGTATAAGTGATAGTGAAATATATTAATATGTTTACACTATCATCAGGGGGACGCAGAGTAGTCGCGGATCGACCTGCGCGGTCAAGTCGCGGGGGTTAAGGGGGCAGTGCCCCTTGTGGGGGGGTATCAGGGGGGCAACGCCCCCCGAAGAAAAATTATTTTTATGGTGGTAAAGGAAAGGGGGAAGAAGGGATCGGACCCCCCTAAATTTACCTGTTTAGGGGGGGATCGGTCAATGTTTAAGGTGGATTGTTGAGGGGAGGGGTCTGGGGGGAGCCCCTGGACAATGAAGGGGAGGGAAGTGAGAATGAGGGGTGGAAAGGGGAATCGGTCCGATCTCCCCTTATTGAGGGGGGATCGGACCAGAAAATGGTCCGGAATCGGGTCCTGAATCGATCCGATTCTGGACCCTTCCGGGTTCTAGGGAATCGGTCCGGATCGACCGATTCCCACATCGATCCACCTGGATCGGTCCAGGATCGACCGATCCGGTCGATTCAGACCGATCCAGCAGGGACTCCCGACTGGATCGGTAGTTCGGGCTGGAATCGGATCGGTGGGTACCGATCCGATCCAAGAATCGGCCGATCCTGATCCGGATCGGCCAATTCTGCAATCCATGCTACAGCCCATGTTCTCATTCCAGAACAGCTTAGAGATAAAATGGATCCAAAAACATTGAAGTGTAAGTTCATAGGATATTGTGAAAAATCATATAGCTATAGGTTCTTTCATAAGGGAAAAGGGATCATTGAATATAGAAATGCTACATTCTTAGAAAGTCTAGCGGAAGAGGAATCTCATGAAAATGAGAAGGAACCTCTAATTGTGATAGATGATGACTATTGCAATGAAAATATTAGAAATGATCCAATAATTGATAACGAACCTAGGATAGCAGAACCAACTCAACAAGAAATTGTTGAAGAACCAATTGATCCTATGATAGGACCATCTGATATACCTGTAATTGGCAACAAAAGAACTAGGACTCCTCCTCCATGAATGGATGATTTTTATTTATACTCATGTGAGCCTTCATGTCTAACTGTGGACATTAATGAGGAAGATCATACAGATCCAATAAATTACATCGATGCCATGAAATCGCGCGAATCAGAAATATGGCTAGATGTAATGAAAGAAGAAATGAGCTCCATAGAAATTAATGGAGTGTGGGAACTGTGTGATTTGCCTAGGAATAGGAAGGCTATTGGGTGTAAATGGGTATTTAAAAGAAAACTTCGAGTTGATGGGTCTATAGAAAAATATAAGGCCCGATTAGTTGCCAAAGGTTTTAATCAGAAGGCAGGTATAGATTTTCAAGAAACATATTCTCCTGTGGCAAAATTTGCATCCATTAGGATGATCTTGGCTATTGTTGCTTATCTTGACTTAGAATTGTACCAGCTAGATGTCAAGACAGCATTCCTCAACGAAGAGTTGGAGGAAGATATATATATGAGCCAACCTGAAGGATTTCAGGTAGAAGGGCAGGAGAATAAGGTATGTAAATTAATAAAATCTTTATATGGATTAAAGCAATCATCTAGACAATGGTATCTCAAATTTCATGATGTTATTATTCAACTCGGCTTTGTTATAAATCAGTTAGATAGCTGTGTGTATGTCATGAAGAGTGGGAGCATGGTGATTATATTGTCCTTATATGTGGATGATATATTGCTCGCCGGAAATGACATTGGAAAGTTGAATATAATCAAGTCTGAGCTCAGTGAGAAATTTGAGATGAAGGACATGGGAGAGTGTCTTATGTCCTTAGTGTCCAGATTGAGAGGGACAGGAAGTCTAGATTATTGTCCATAAGCCAAGAAAAGTACATACGGTCTGTACTTAGAAGGTTTAGAATGCAAAATTGCAATCCAGCAAATACACCATTGGTTTATGGAAAGAAGGAGCAATGTCCTAAAGAGGGTCAAGGCTCGCTTAACATGCCTTATGCTCAAGCTTTTGGGAGCTTAATGTATGCAATGCTTTGTACCAGGCCTGATATAGCATTTGCAGTAAGCTTAGTGAGCAAGTATCAAAGTAATCCTGGACCAACACACTGGGAAGCTGTTAAGAGGATTATGAAGTACCTTAAAGGTACATTGCACCACAGGTTAGTATACCAAGCGGAAACACTTGAAGTGCTTGGTTACTCCGATGCGAATTTCGGAAGGGATAAAGATGACGGAAAGTCCACTTCGGGACATTTGTTTATCTTTGGTGGTGCGGCTGTTTCTTGGGGTAGCAAGAAACATGGGTGTGTGACAAGATACACACAGGAAGCTGAGTATATTGCCTGTAGTATGGCTACTATTCATGCTATCTGGATTAGACGATTTCTGATTGATTTAGGTCTCAATTTGGTTGATGGGCCAGTTGAGATCTATTGTGACGATCAGACCGCCATCAGCCTGATTAACAGTGGTGCAAATAGCTCTAGAGGAAAACACATAGAAATACAATATCATTATATACGTGATATTGTGCAGAAATGGGAAATAAATGTAAGTTATATCCCCACCACTGATATGATTGTCGATCCTTTGACAAAAGGTATCTCGGCGAAAATTTTTATTAAGCATGTTGGCTTAATGGGACTCAAGAATATGTGAGTCATTTATGATTTTCACGGATAATGAGATTGTATAGAAATATATGTGTATCTCACGGTAAGTGGGAGTGCATAAGAAAATATGTTTATACATTTCATGGACAGTGAAATTTCAAAGGAACATGTGTGTATATCATTGAAAGAGGAAATACATACAGAATACTTTAACATCTCGAAAATATAAAATTAAATTATGTTCTCATAAATAGTGAGAATGTAATTAGAAATCACTTGATTTTGATGGTCAAGTGGGAGATGTTAGGATGTGCCCATCAAAATCGGGATTTGGGGTTACGATTGGCATAGCGGCGGAACGGTCCGGAGAAAACGGAGGCGGTTGGAGTTTGGGGCGGAGGGGATGAGGCGGAATGCCTCTATATAAGGGAGACTTCATCTTTGGAGTTTGGAGTAACTCACCTTGAAGACGCCCATTGCCGGAGCCCCAAACCGACTCTCCTCCGGAACTCCCCCTCTTCTTCTTCTCTCTCGACGGCTGTCTGGCGATTACCTTTCAGTAGCTTCGTTCGCCGGGGGGGTTCCGTGAGGGTGGGGCGGTTATCTCCACAAGGGTGGTTCTGGAGAGTCGCAAAGGGTGCTCGCCGGTGGGGTGCAGGGGGTCCTGGAGGGCAGATGGTGCTCGGGGAAGGCCGAAAGGGCACTCGCCGGCAGGGCGCACACGTTGTCGAGAGGTGGGGGTGCTCGCCGGTGGAGTGTAGGGGGCTCGCGGAGGGCAGAGGGTGCTCGCCGGTGGGTTGCAGGGGGCTTGCGGACGGTGTGGATGGAGGAGGACATGCGGGGCTTGTCGGCCAGGAAGGGGGTTAATCGCCTTGCGGTAAATATCAGGAGGAGATTTTCTAGAGTTAGAAGGAAAAAAAACTCCTCCTTACTTCTGCCTCAAGAAGGAGAAGTGAATATTAATAGGTATCCAAACACCCTAATGAAAATAAGTACTTCTTATTAGAGCAAAAGTAAAAAAGTACTTCTACTAGGTTCCCAAGCACACCTAAAGATACCTAGAAAAAAGGCATCAGGAACACATTGAAAAAAAACAAAATCAAAATAAAAAATGCAAACATGAAAAAAATGAATATATAAAAAGTAAATAGAACATAAATAAAATAATTCTAAACATTAACTAAACCCAAAATTGAAGCAAAAGTTAAGAAATTGAATTGCAAACACAAAAAACTCAAAATCGAAACAGGACTGAAAAGTAAAAACTATAAACTGAAATCTGAAATAAATAAAAAACCTCATAAGTCAAATTCATGAATCAAAACAGAAATGAAGCATAACGGAAATAAAAATAAAAATAAAAACATAGAAGGGCCAAAATGCCACAAATTCGTAAACAAAAAAATCTCAAAAACAACTTCATGAACAGTATCACAATTATCGAGAAACAAAAGATGGAGGAAAAACAAATGATAAACAGATAAACCTAAAGTAAAAATGGTTCTCTGATAAATTGACTGAAAATCTAACAAACAAATGAAACAAATGGTCCTGAAGCCAAATAACACAAAATGGTAAACAAATCATAATCAATAAAAAAGCTAAAAAGTATCAAATAAAACACATCAAGGTAAATAAATAATCTAATAAACAAAAAAATTAAAAAATAATCTGATCTCAAATCCAAAACTAATGAAAGCAGATTATCATAAACACAAAACACCACAAAAATAAATAAAAAACAATCCTTATAAGATAATGGGGACATGTCTCTTCATTCCTTTATATTTCATGTGGATGAATAGCTTCAATGGATGAATTACCATAGTTGTCAATCAAGGATATTCGAGTAGTTACTCTATGTAACTAACACCAAAATACCACAAGCTCAGTGGGAGAGGTCCAAAAATATTTCAATAAACTCACATAATAACCTCACAATGCTAAGGGGTGATTTGAATCATCTAAGTCAAGGGATTTCTCTATTCCAACACTGTAACATTTTGAAACTCAAATTGTATGTTCTTATACATATATATATATATATCACACCAAATCCATCTACATACTTATTATATCACATATCATCTATTTTCAAATGATGATTAAATTGATTTTTAAAATATGAAAAAATGAGATTTCAACACCACATAAAAGCGAGTATTTCTTCATTCTGCTGAATATGTTTAACATGATAATTGCAGATAGATAATGCCAATCACATGTGTTTTCTTTAAGAAGACCATTATTCTATTTTGACTGAACAATCCTGTACCCAACTCAATAATATTGGCAACCAGAAATAGAATCAGGACTACCTTGCACAATCAAGAATAGGAACTTCAAGGACTTGAGGCCAGTGATATAAATCTGCAAGTTGCTCTTTTATCCTTTCCTGACATAATAACAAATAGTAGTTTTAGTATAAACAACGTGACAAATAAAAAACTTTCAAGTTGGAAACATGCACACATTTACTAGATCAGATCCTTTTGCAAAAAAGCATGGCTATCTGATAGGTTAGCTCAAAGAATGAGAATTGTCAAACAGAAATAATATAATATGTGAGACAATCAAGAAGCGTGATTAATAGGGGAAACAGGATCTGAGATTCTAAAATTCCAACTCAATTTCAGTAAAAGTTAACAGGTACACTATCATAATTGGAATCGTACGTTCTGATGGCTTATCAAAGTTAGAATCAGTCAGTTTCATATCCAATTTACAGACTTCAATAAAGTTTAAATACATATATCTAATAATTAATATCATAATTAAATAAAAATAAGTAACTTATAAAAATTAGAACATAAAAAGTGATGAGCGAAACAAAATTTAAAGTAATGTAAGCCAAAATTTAGTAGTTATATGTGATTTATTACCTTACTTTTGAATCAAACTACAATATAGTTGTAGTTAAAAAATTACCAAATTTTGTATGGTGGAAAAAAATTAGAATAAAATGATTCTAATTCAACTGGAATAAAAAATGCCTTAACTACGGGTGCAAACGGAATCTAAGAATCCAATATCCTATTTGATTTCAATAATAATTAACATACTTGAAATCTCTTGCTATCAGCATTGGATATTCCGTAGTTTATAGAAATCGGAATTGGAAAAGTCATTTTTTTTTCAATTTCCATTTTTTTGATAAAAATAAATATAATAAATAAACAATATATAAATGATAAAAAACAAAATTAAAAATTTTAAAGGTATTAGATTAAATTTTATTAACAATATGAAATTTATTAGCTTATTTTTAAATAAACATAATATAAAATAATGATTTATAAAATTATCAGAATGTTCTGATTATGATAACAGGATTGGAATTGAAAAAAAAATCAGAATGTCATTATTCCAATTTAATGGGAATCATATTTGGAATGGCTTAACCTTTATAGGAATCGAAATCGAAAATAATTGACTTCTCTGTAGATCCATACCTTTCATAAACTGTTTCTCAAAGAAATGAACTAATAAGTAACCCAATCACCTGAATGAACCTGTATATGCCAGGAATAGCCATGACATCTGCTCCAAGAAATTTAAGTCCAAAATCAACATGTGGCTGCATATATGTAAAGTACAGCCATTACAATCTATACAAGCAACTGATCTCTGTAACAGAATATTGTGCAATTACGTAGAACAGCTTCCAATGTTACCTTTTCCATTAAAGATACATTCACATTTGCAAAGCATGGAAAGGTGGGTACAAGGGGCTTTAATGTAATTCGTGGAGACATGAAGATCTGCAAGTCTGTCAGCTGAAAGAAATAAACTAAAACCTTTTAAAACTGGAATACATGGTAAATAAGATGAATGAATATGCTTCACTTATGTTCTCTTTCATTGGAATAGTTTCTGACCTGCATTGTTAAGTGGATACCCGACATATTTAAAACAACAGTAATGTTGGGATTGCCAGCCCATCGTAGAGCGGGTTCAATCATTATTTCTTTCTCCTGAGTTTCATAAACTTTTATACCTAAGGAAAATTCGAACACGGTGAAAACAGTTATAAGAATCCTAAAAATTAATGTTTTTAAGAAAATTATATTTTCAGACACATTGAAAAGGTGCATCTCCATCATCAATAAGAAATAAGAAATAGACATCAAAACAATCACCTATAAGAGATTCCCAAAAATCAAATATCCTTTAATGAATAGAGCACTCAGTTTTGTGAATCTTAGATAACTTGCTATTGATTTGTGTACCACCACACACTTCTGAAATAAAAGTTAATAAAATGTTATGTCTTAAACTAAACCAGGCTAACATGAACTAATCATCTGAAATCCATTTTAGTAGCTTAAAGTTGGGAACATCAATCATGAAAGGATGGATTTAACCCACCTTGCTTGTGTTTGGTTTGGTTCATGGTACTGCAAAATGCTTTTGTATGTTGAGCTAGCATTAGGCATATTAAAACTCAATGATGATTCTCCTTTAACTATCTCAAACATGTTTTTTTCTTTAGGCTTTTGCACATCATCTCTATATGGAACTGATTGCATTTTCTATATCACATATCTAAGTGCTACAAGTCCCGGCAACTTTGATTACACTTTGGTTCTTTCCATGCATAACTATAGCATCTTTACTGAGTACACATTAGGGCCGTAAACGGGTCGGATTTGGTAGCGGAATCACCAAAATCTGATTTCGATTCCGATAAGGGTTAAGGGGTTCCGATTCCGATAATTTCGGAATCACTATGTTCCGATTTTGATCCGATTTCAATTCTTTTATCGAAATCGGATTCGAATCTGATAATTTTTGTAATACATATTAAATATTAATTTTTATTCAAAAATAAGTTAATAATTCACATATAATTACTAAAATTTGATATTACCTTTTTAAAACTTAATTTTTATCATTTTGTCAAATTATATAATATATTTTATAATTTATTTAACTTTGTTTTATTTAATCTTATTTATTTTTTATCGAAATCGGATTAATGGAAATGAAATCAACTGATTCCGATTCCGATAGCTTATAGGATACAAAAACAAATTCCAAATCCGTTAATCTTTATCGGAATCAAATCGGAATATCGAAATATCAAATTCTGTTTACACCCCTAATACACATCATACAGATTACTCAATGACTGTCCACAATTGCATTACCTATGACGACAAATACCACCAGTTCACTGAGGGGAACTTTGGGATACCATTTGGAAAAATTAATGAAAACGGATCACCACTATCGTCTACCAGATATTATTTTTTGTAGAAATTAAGTGAACAAAAATTCATGCCCTATGTATTGATGGCAAAAATTTATGCCCTGTTTGGTTAGAGTATCAACAATGATACTATATAAATTTTGATATTGATATTTCTAGAGGTTGGAGTATCAATATCAAAATTGATACAAGCTGACATTTATATTACATGACCTACTTCATTTGTACTACAAATTTCAAAATTGATACTATCAGCCAAACCTCTTGATGATTAAATCAATATCAATTTCAAAATTGATAATGATAGAGGTGCCAAATATTGTTCCCAAGTAGGGCCTTGAGTAGGAGAATCCCATAATAAAGACTACTGCCAACACAATATTGTTCATGTGAAGGAATCTGGCAATTCAAGATTGATTTACTTGAAAAGAAGTATCTTTCCCAATTCCCAAAGTTTTAAGTTTGGGAATTACAATGTACAAGATAATTCATTCATAGGACTACAGACACATAGAGACATACTCAAATTTATGATCCTTTTATACACAAGATAAAATGAATGCCAAGGCCCAAGGTATCCAAAAGATTATGTCCTTGCCAAACTCAACAGAAATAACCAAGTAGTAGATGAAAGCTACGTAATCACAGCTAGTGAACTACTTCCATTCTCTAGAACTTAAAATGAAACACATGATCAGTGGGTAAGAGCTTCTAGTGGCAATGATGTAAAATAATCACGGCGAACATTTATTCCTTCCCTCGCTAAACAAGATATATGAGCATTTTATTACGTTGACAAAGACCTTCTAAACCAACTTCCATAAATACAAGGAACAAGTAATGGACCAGATGAAAAAAATTATGCAGAAAGATATTTTTAAGTGTCTAATCAGCCAATATGTACATACCATTTATAGTAGGAGGAAGAGAACCAAGTGTAAGACTACTAATCTTAATCGACTTAATGTGAAATTTCCCAACGTACTGATCAAATATTGGCTCCACATTGCTTCGTATAACTTTGCATATTGCCTCTTGGTGTTGAATGCAAAAGAGCCAAAGGGTGGAAAGATTAGATAATGAAATATGCAAAAAATTGTACTCATTTCTACTTCAGAAGCTATTCTATGTAAACTGCTGAAATATTATCTGATCACAGAAAACAGCACTAAAGGATTTTACCTTATTTAAATATGGCCACATCTGAAAGATAAATTTGTTCATCCAATCAACCTGCAGAAAGAAAAGCAGACTGCTCGAATAAAGCATAAAAAACATATATATGGTGTATCTAAATTAAATAGTTAAAAGTAATGTGAAGAATAATGAATATATTTTCTGACAGGTCTCGTAGATACAAAAATTGTGAATACGTATGCAAATGCTGATAGTTTAAACTTGCACGGTATCTAGAAAAAGAAGTGTAATGTTGAGACTTTAAGGGCTCGAAATTTTAGCATACCAGTACTCTAGAAAACTAAATAATAGATGAATATAGCAGTTTGATCAAGACAATTCTTCATTTCTAAGTGAAAGAAAATAGTTACACCAGAACATGTCTTAGTCTTGGTCCATTGTGCACTACTGCTGGATATTTTAGAAAGGCATCATCTGCGCATTAAATAACCCAGGAGTTACAATCTATGTACAGTTAATCACAGGAAAGGTCTTTTGAAATGACAAAACAATGTAGTTATCCACAAGGCTTCCTAGAAGGGGAATTCATGAATCCCAACACATTTAGTTGGCATTGACCAATGATTTCTGCTTTTCCACTTTTAAATTTCCAATTAAAGTCTATAGCCAGACCTATGTGATCAGAAATATAATAAATTAGTAATACCTCATAGATAATCCACAGCTTTCCGACAGGCTTGAATTACATTTTCATAGCATGTGAGAGAAATTATGCATTTCCACATATCAAAGACTAGCGTGATAGTTTGCTGGAGGAAAAGCAACAGTACCAATGTACAGTGCAATGTCAAAGTAAATGGTGTCCTTGCCACACGTTCTGGAGGAGCATATTGGCAATAAAACTATCCGTGTATTTTCTAAGACCACCTTTCCAATTACACTATCCTTAATCTAATCATGATGCATTCTCCTTTCATGCAGGTGTTTTAAAACTGCAACTATTTGGTATACTTTATCAGTTCATAAAACTCGCCCTGATAAAAATTGCATGTCCACAGATACAGAAAATGTTGATAGATACTAAAGAATGTGTTTAATCATAAAAATTTGCTACTAACCCGCTCATAGTCCGGACATTTTACCCACACAGGAATTTCAGGTAATAGCAATTTAATAGTTCTCGAATCCAGTTCATGAAGTTGCATGGTGATCGGTTCCTGAAAAGAAACACCACACATACAGGGCATGAAAAATGGAGAAAGAGAGCTCAGTTACGTTAACAGCATGTGCTATGCTGTAAATCCAGTGATGAATAAAGTGCATTTGGAGTAAAGAAAGGACTGAAGAAACCATTTGAAGACTACATCCAAAATTTTAGTTCTAGAGCTGGAGTTTCCCAGTATACATATATACTAACCACCCCACCACAACAAAGTTGAAAACAGAGAACCTAGACAAATTATCATAACATGCTCCAAGAGAAGTATACAGCGAGGGGACTCTGATCAAGGACGAAGATGATTACACAGACCAAAAAATGTCAAATAAAACGTGCAGGGAAGTTATGATGCTGCCTGGTGTTCAATTCCTTTTCTTGACAACTGCAACCGACCATAACCACCAAACAGAATGAACTGGAAATTCAACAAGAGCACATATACGAAAATGCTGAGTTGACGGTGCAGACAATCGTAGCAGATGGATGCCCCTCAATGAGACAGAAAAAAAATTTGCTCTTCTCTCATCAATACTGGACTACTATTTCAAATCATGACTATAAGAAAGAACAGAACGTTGGGGGCGGGTAATCCGCAACAATCAACCCAACACGACAAACTGTTCAAGCAAAAGCTTCCACCCTCTTTCTTACCGCAACGCAAATGCGCAACTATTGACTGTGCGGAGGGTCCCGAGCTGAGGAAAATGGCAAGAATCGAACAAAGGGGCCGCGTGGGATAGGAATTGTCGATCATCGAATCAAAAACGGCCAAAAGGACATCAACTGCTCCGGCGAGACAGGAAGAACGCACCTCGACGTCAGTCGATTCGAAGTAGATGAAAATGAGATAACCCAAGAGCAAACCGAGGGGAGACCGATGCCGAATCCGGCGACGGCCAGAAGGGTGTTAACGAACCCCATCGGCTGCCCCCCCCCCTCTTCGAGAGCAACGTCGAGCTCCGGAAAACACAGGCGCTACGCCGTCCGAAGATGGCACCTTCGCGCACGGGATGAGGAGGGAAGGCAACAACGGGGGGAGCGCGTGGATATGGGCAGGCCCGCCCAGCTCGCGGAAAGCGGGGGAGGGCGATGCTGTTACTATGCTCGGCTTGCTTGCTCGAGAAGGCGCCCGGGAGAGCGATTCCCGGCGAGGCGGAAGAAGGTGGGCAGGAATACGAGAGAGAAGCGCCGCGCAGCGCAAGAGAAAACCGCCGCAACGCAGGCGCTGTCCTCTCGTGGACACGAGGCCAACCGTTTGTTTGTCTGCTTCGCCCGGGCGGAGTGTCCGAAACAATACGCCCGGGGCGCCTGCAGGCGCGCCTCCCCCCGAGCGACGTGTGCAGGCGGGCCCCACGTCAGCCTCGTATCTACACGTGGCAACCGTCCGTCTGAGTGCGGATTCGCCCCCCCGCCGCGTGGCCCGCCAGCGGGGCCTTCGAGCTGTACGCGTATCTCTGCTTTAGAGGATCGGAAGGGTGTCATTGGATTTGTTCCTATTCGTCACCGACTACCAGGGGTGGACCCAAAAACAAGAACTACTGATTTTTGTATCTTGGATCAAATCGAGTCGATAATTTTTAATAATTTAATTTGATTCTACATTTTCTTAAATTGAACCGAATCGATAAATCGATTGGCCCGATTTGATCTATTTATTTATAAATTTTATTAATTTTAAATATATATATTATTGTAAATTTAGGTTAATACATAATTATATACTATAAATAAGTATTAATCTTCGTATTAATCTTAATTAACTATTTATAACTTAAATTGTATTTATTTTTTAATTTAATTTATTTAAATATACATTAAATTAACAAATCAAACCGAATCAAACTGGTTCACAATTGGCTCAGAATCTAATAAAATTAGTTCGGTTCACTTTTTAGTTCGATTTCGATTTCGAAAAGAAAAGACAAAACGAATCGAACAGAGCCGTTTACACCCCTACTTACTACTATCTTTCCTCGAGTAAAAGAATTGTGCTTTCAGCGTAGACATTGGTGAGAAAAAGAGGAATCGAGAAAATAATGTTAGATGGTCATGCTGCCAGATGTTATATGAATCAAGGGAGTTTCATAGGAGAGGATGATATATGAGCTTGATACGAGCAACCAATGAGTGATTAACTTACCAAAGAATCCATCTTCACCAAAGAAAGAAATTAACGTACCATTAGATCGATGCTGCAAACTTTTTATACATACATATATATATGTTTGTATAAACTAACCAGAGTGATGAAGACATGATATATTTCAGCACGCTGGAGGACGCGTAGAGTCCTCCCATCGCAAAAGTCCAGCGGAAACGTGGCGGGAGGTTATTGGTTCTCACGCGCGGACTGAAAAAAAAATAAAAAATACTTTTCGTAGGCAAATCCCCGGTTCCCCGTTTGCTGACGCTTCCGGACGCAGGCTGAGCTGGCCGAATCGATTCGTCACCCTTTTCCTTCGAGAAGGACGACTTCCGCGCAGGACCGTTCGAGAACATACGACGGACCGGTCAACGGTTCCGTTTAAAATTATTATTATTATTTTTTCTCTAAATCGAAGGTGATAGTTCCTTTGGCATAGATGATTTCGTGTCATGAATTCCTCTCGAAATCTTCAAAAGCTCAATTTTTATGAGATTTGAGATTTTTTTTTCTTTGACATTTATTCTCCGTGTCTATCTCCCCGATTCTCGAAATCTTCTCTCCGTTTTCAAAAGCACGGAAGTGAATACGAGTATATGTGTATATATATATATATATATATATATATATATATTTATTTATTTATTTATTGGCATTTGGTTGAAGTTTTGAGTTATAAGAGGTTTCTGACCAGAATCACTTCTCCAAAATCTCTACCAAACGTCACCAAATCAAAACATGAATCGAATCCAAGCGAAACCAATCCGATGCCGATAGCAAACAGAACCGAGCAGCTCGGATTGATTCATGGGTGGGTTTGACCTGCATTGTTAATTTATAAAAAATAAAATTAAATTAATTACACAAAGTTGATATCAAGATTAATGATATAATCATCGATAAGAGATAATTATATATTTTTATGTTATCTAACTATTTTATTTATCCTAGATTCATGATAATATACGTAATAAAATAATATATAAATAAAAACTCGTCTAATTAGAGGACTGGTTTTTCGATTTAGTTCAGATTGAACCGAATAAAATTGATAAAAAGTTATCAATTTTATTTGATTCAATAAATTAAACGGACAAACTCTCCAATCAAATCAAACCAATATTATATTGATTTGTGTACCACCACACACAAATCAAGAGGTTATATATAAAAATAAGAATTCAGATTAAGACAAAACAAATACCACCATAGTCTCGGAAGACCTAAACCCTTACTTTTACGTACAACCTCATTTCATATAAAAGATTGCTTGTTTACTTTAATTAATTAATTAATTTATCACTTGATATTTACTTAGAATCATAATACATGTTAATTGTTATGTGTTGTTTAGTTTTATCCTTATTAAAAGATTAGGTCCGGTAAAACAAAAAACTAAAGCTTCCAGGTTAATCAACACGTCGATGAGAGATCAGCTTGGGTAATTTGATTCTTCAAACGATATATATCTATATATATATATATATTATATAAACAACCTAACTAACTTGAGACTGAGTCTAATTAAACAATAAAACTATATATTTATCTTGACTTGATGCGGAAAGCAACTGTTAATATCTCCAATATATATGGCGTCTCATCTCTCGTTGTGCAATATTAAAATACTTGTCAAGTTTAAAGAGACGACGATAAAAAAATGAAGGAGATTACGTACTGTAAAAATTTATCTAGATATAATAACAACGATATTTATGAACAACGTACGACAGCGACAAAGTGAAGGGAAAAGAAAAGGTTGTTAGATCAGTAAGATGTACGAGAAATTTGAAAGTAAAAAAAAAGGATAGCAAAATATTTATGAATTAACATTAGAGGGAGAAAAAGCATCTCAAAATATTAATCGAGTTAAATATATATTTCGAGGATAAAGAAAAAAAATTTGATGGAAGATGGTGGTATTAACAAAAAGTGAAATTTTATTTTGATATTCATTGCAACCACAATCTTGCTAAAAACGTAAAATATATAAAATATGCAACAAAGCTTAATATGAATTAAACTAGAAGGAATGAATTTTTAGAAGTTCAACTTTATATTGAAGATGATAAAATAAACAAGGCATGTGGCCTTGATAGTGCATCCCTCGGATGGAATGGTTAACATAATTTCATAACAAAGATTTAATCTCTGAGAAAATAAGAAAACATCGTCATACTCATTTTTAAGAAAAAAGAAGGTACATTTGATTAGTCAGATTATAAAGATATCAAATTTATGAGTTGTCCTGACAAAAAGTTGAGAAGCGATGATTATAAGAATGATTAAGGGTTTTAATCAAGGTAGGTAAAGTCGGGGTTGGGACTAGACCGGTTAAGTCAATTGGGGTCACAACTCGGTTCAGGACCGGGTCAGAATATAAAATAATAAAATTTTAATTTAAAAACAAACACTGGGTCGAAATCGTGGGGTCGGGACCTGGTCGGTTGGATGACCCGGTCGACTTGGCAGCGAGGGCGAACCGTGGTTTCAATCAACCAATGTTGATTTATGGCTTATTGATTTACAATAAAAATTAGTTTCCTTATTACAAATTTGTGGGAGAGATATCAAGATGTTTATTGACTTAAAAGACAAAAATATATATGATCGAGTTTCAAGAGATATTCCGTGATGGGTGTTGAAGTCAAAAACGAAACTTTAAATTTAATGGGGTGTTTGGTTGCATGGTAACGGAGTTTTTTATTTTATCTTGTGGTCCCCCACCTTGTTTGGTCATACACGGTACGCAGTTACTCTTTCTTGTTATCACATCCCTCCAAACATGATAATTTTATGTCACGAGTTAGTTTATTTTTTATTTTAATATAATCTTTTATCATAAAAATGTACAAAAGATTATCATGCAACCAAACACCCCCGTAAAGATTTCAAAATAAATAAGATTACGACATGGCATGTAGATCGTAAATTTTGTTAAAGAAAACTAAGACACCACATAGCCCGCGTGTGGCTGCACGGTGCATGGCGTTAGACGTCGACGGGCATGGTGCGGCGGGCGCGGTGCTACGTAAGATAGGTTTTATATATATATGGTTATATATATATATATGGGAGAGGAGTTACCCATGAGAAAATATTGACCGTGGGGATGTTGATTATTTTAATAAAACTTAATTTGCTCTCATTTTAAATCAAAGGTAGCTGAGCAAACGGGCACCGGCACCCCACCCCACAACACGTACGTACGACCGACCGAGCAAGACCCTCGTATTAATAAAGTTCACTAGCTAGCTTCGGGTCGAAGTTATCTAACCCCATGCAAGGTTAAAATGTGAACTGAGTCGACGACACGTAAACTTTGTGGGTGTTTGACAAGACATGATATACGCAGTAAAAATCGATATTAAAATAAAATGTGAACTGAGTCGACGACACGTCAACTTTGTGGGTGTTTGACAAGACATGATATAAGCAAGAAAGAATAAGTACCACATATGAATATATATGATCACAAGATAATTTTATTTTCTGTCTAACAAAAAATATCTCTAAGAACACATATTTATGATGATTCTCATATTCCTTTTGATAAATTTTATTACAAAAAATATAAGGTTGTAACAAAAAAAAACTCGGTCACGGTGCAACCAAACAATCCACCGGTTACGGGTGTGATATTTCGATTCGATTTCGATAAAAATTAACGGGTTCGGAACTTGTTTTCGTATCCTATAAGTTATCGGAATCGGACATTCTGGCAGCTCGTCGAAATCGGAATCGGAATCAGTTGATTCGTTCCTGTTCATCCGATTTCGATAAAAAATAAATATTTATAAATAAAATTAAATAAAATAAAGTTAAAAACTATAAAATATAATGCATAAAATCATAAAATAATAAAAATGAAATTTTAAACAGATTATATCATATTCTAATAATTATACGTGAATTATTAACTTATTTTTGAATAAAAATTAACGTTTGATATGTATTTCAGAAATTATTACAATCGGTTCCGATTTCGATAACAGAATCGAAATCTGATCGAAATTAGAATATAGTGAGCCTGAAATTATCAAAATCAAAATTAGAATCTATTATTTTTTATCGAAATCAACTAGTTTACAACTCTACTGTCCGTGAAGGCCCTCCCAGCTTCCAACCCGCACGCGTTAACGTCTGGGTGCCCGCGGAAGTACACGGTCAAACCTCAGCCTTTACATGTATGCAATGCTATCTTCTTCCGTAAGTAAAGAGTTCTAAAACGACAAAAATAGGTGTATACATCTATCTATCTAATCTAATATATCTAACTTAATATAAGAAGCGGGAGTACCAAATTTTCGTCCTTTCATTGTTGACCGTCGGATTTTTGGGTGTTTTTTCTGTCACTGTCGAATGCCCGGACGCCATCCGCCGTCCGATGGATCCATTGTTGCAAGTGACCGCCGTTGCGAGCTTACGAATCTTCCCTTCCACACGGAGCGCGAGTGGTCTTTTTTTCGTCCTCCTCTTATCGACCGTTCGATCGGCAGAAATGGATCTATTCACCGTCCGGCCTCCTCCCTCGCCCTCCATCCTCAGCTTCCCGACCTTTCGCGACCGTTCACCCACTTTTCCTCCTCCTGTTTTCTATCCACCGGCGAAACAGGAACGGCCGCCGCTTCCAGCCGACCTGCTATCCTCAGTCGATGCTCGCCCGCCATCGTCTGATTTTCCGTCCCTCCTGCCCACTACCTCCGTTGAAACCATTTTTTAATTATTACTTCTCTCATCCGATTTATCCACTGTCCTATTTATCCTCCTCTTCCGCCGAGGCACCGACTACTCTCCTCCGGCGAAACCGCAATGCCCGCCCCTTCTGCAGACCTCTGTCCTCAACCGACCTTCAATGGCGCTTCCTCCTTTGATCCCTTTCATCTGCTTGCGGCACAGGGTTCTGATCATGCTGGCCTCTCCATCACCAAGCGACAGATACTATCGCACGTTTTCTCTCATGGAGTGCACACACCCGATTCTCTCTCTCTCTCTCTCTTGTACTTAATCTATCTATCTATCTAGCTAGATATCTCCTTCTTTCTGTATCCTAAGCTTTTTTTTCTCTATTTGATCACCATCCATTTTTTATCCGTGTTTGTTCTTCACTTTTTAGGCAAAATTTTAATTTTCTCTCTCTCCCCTGAAGCTCCATGCTACCGTTGTTTTTCAAAGAAAGCCATTTGTCTTGCCTCATAATGTTTCTTGTGTGGGGCTGCAGCAGCCCCCCCAGGTGGGCTGCATTTCGGTCATCCCATCATGCGGCCGTCCAAGGTGGGTTTGTAGGGATCCCTTTCATCTGCTTGCGGCACAGGGTCCTGATCATGCTGGCCTCTCCATCACCGAGCGACAGATACTATCGCTCATTTTCTCTCATGGAGAGCACACGCCCGGTTCTCTCTCTCTCTCTCTTTGTGTGTGTGTATCCTAAGGTTTTTTTTTCTCTATTTGATCACCATCCATTGTTTATCCATGTTTGTTCTTCACATTTGAGGCGGAATTTTGATTTTCTCTCTCTCCCCTAAAGCTCTGTGCTACCGTTGTTTCTCACATAAAACCATTTGCCTTGCCTCATAATGTTTGTCCTCTTTTACCTCAGTCTGTCTACAAACCGTCACAATGTCCGCCACAATCTGCATTGCCTCAATCGCATGCCACAATGCCCACAAACCACCACTACTAATCTTTTGTTCGATTTCACACAGGACTTGAAGGAGGACATGCCCTCTGGAACATGATTGTTCATATCTCGCGGTAGACATCACAAGGTACTTCTACAACTGTCTTCCACAGTTTCCCCTTTACATATATTTTTCTTTTTTATGTTTTGTCAAGATTGTTTCCATGGATTCAGATTTGTTATTTGAAGACCTTTCCTCCCAGAGATCTGACATGTTTCATATTTATCAAAAAGCATCTACAACGTCACACATATCAACTTTAACCCTACAGGGAGAGTAGTTTCGAAAGACCTATTGAGTAATGGGTCTAATAAACACATATCAACGTCTCACCCTAGAATTTTAAGTTGCCAGATTTACTTGATGCCGTGGTTTAGGTAATAAGGACATTTCATAAATCAGTGAAAAAATAGGTTTATTCTACTATCATCTTGGTCTGAAATTCTAAAAATCTAATGTATATATAATCTGAAAATTTTTCATAAATCTGAACGTTGAGAAATATGAAAAAATAACTAGATAAGCTGATATTAATTTATATTTATACTCGTTAAAATCAAGTGTCATAACATATTCGTACATGTGTAAGTCTTGAAATTTAAATTATGGAAACTCCAGAAATCAAGAAATCTAAAAAAATGGAAATATGAAAGAGAATTTAGAAATTCCAAGAGTCACTGAGGTTCTAAATTCTCAACCCTTAAGATGATAAGATATCAAATATAAAATTGTGAAATCTCGATAGTCTAAACATTAAGAAAAACATCTGATTGTTTGGAAGTACAAAACATGCTCAAATATTAGTTACTTCATTAAATATTAAGATTATGAAACATTCATAAAGTAAAATTTTCATGCATTCTGAAACATATGTTTGAAAATAAGCCTACTTATTTAAATTTGTGCACATGTTTATAGTGTGATAAAATTATTTATGATAATTGTTTATTATTGCTTTTTTCTTTTATGTTTTCTTTGTATTATTTCTAATAGTTTGTTTTTTAATTTTTAAACAACACTTGAGAATACCATTCTCAACACCCAACATTACACAAATTTGGATCTCTGATGAAACTTCACAAGGTAATGTTACCCATGTCTTCTCAACATGCACATTTTCCTTTATCTATATTCAATTCTATTTAGCCATTATCAATTGTTGCATATATTATGTTATCAATGTATATTCATTTCTATTTCCCTTTATCTGTATCCATTTACCCACATGTGCCATTCCCACTTGTTATATATAAACCAAATTTTAGACAAATTTTGAATTGCCCTCCTCTTGGAATACCAAATTTATCTTTTCAAAACTCACAAATTGTATACATTCTAAAAAAATTAGAAATACCAAAGTTTTGAGAACTCAAATTGTTAAATATCAAAAAATTTTAAAGGAATATAAAATTCCAGGGATTAAAAATCTTTAAACTCTAGAAAGATAAAAATTATGCAAAAATGCATAATCTAAAAAACCTGCGAATAGAAAAATCACCAAATCTTCATATCAAGGATAGTTTGTGCGAAGCAAACTCTAGGCGCCTCTTGCCGATCAGCCCGATTGTTTGGACCAGGTTGCCTCTACTGCGTGCAACTGTTTAATAAAATATTGGACCATGTATTCATCACATGCTTCAAGTAATATCTCTACAAACGTATTGTAATTAATACAAATGTATGCTTCATCAGATTTTCACATGTTAAAATATTGTACTTGTCAATAAAACGTGCTTAGAAATTAGCACAAATACTTGATGATATTTAAAAATCCTCTTTAATATGACATCAAATTTATATCTATATTTTTATTTATATTTCGTAACATCTAATTTATTTGTTTTGTTTAGTGTCTCTATCAAAGTTAATTTTACTATGCAAACTAATAAGATATTCAGTAATGTTTGTATCCAAGGATGTAAGAAACATAGCAAACTTGTAATTTATGGTCTTCTCTATAGAGTGAAATCATTTATAGTTTAGACTGTAATTGGGTTATGCTTAAAGATTTACCCATCTGTCATGGACTCACAACTTGTGTCAAATTATTAGTTGGAAATCTTGAAAATTCCATCCCCTTTTTCTGTTTCCGAATTTTAACTAGCAAATTATCACAGAAGGTGCTGAACTTGAAAAGTGAATTTGAAATAAAATGGAAATAAAAAGTGCCATCTCAAGGTTGCAAATTGCAATTACACTCAGTATGCTGAGTATTTGCAACATTTGTGGCATGGGCTAAATAAAAGTAAAATCAATCGAAAACAATATGCCAAAGTCAATAAATCAAAATACAAACTTGATATCGACTAAAAGATTGAGTTGAAGCTTCTATATGGAATCTATTGTACTATGGTTCAGTCAAAATATTAAACTGCTTTATCAGAAGAGAAGAATGCGAAACTCACTGGAGGTCCAAGCTCTGGGGGTATGATTTATTCTTTGCTTTCTTCATGGTCTCATATCTAAAATTCCTTCATCAAATCCTGACTTCACATGCTACTTAGTCCACAATCACCTGCTCAAAACAATGTCCTAAATGAATTGGTGAAAAAAAGAATTAAGCTCACCAGGGACTAGAGCTTTAGTGCCTATTGGAATTTTTGCTGGGGAACCCTACAGGTATGTGCTATCAATACGACGGCCAAACTCATTGTAGTCAACATAGTGGTATGTGACCTACAGTCAATATAATCAATTTTATGTTCATGCTTCAGAGATCAAACATAAAAATATGTGTAGATATAAAGCTGAGAAATTATGTTGAAAACACTTGAATAAATAATAATATAAACGTAGAAACCTCCTCAAAACGTGTTGTATCTAATCATGAGTTTTTATTTAAGATTTGTTAAGTATCCCCCTTTTTCTTAAACCTTGAACTTTCGTATTTGAATATTTTGGAGCTTAAGTTTTCTCACGCTTGAGATAGTTCTTCAAGTTTTAAAAAGTTATTTTATCTTTGCCATCTTAAATTTTATTTTAATGTAAATTTTTATCGTAAAGTATATAAAAATTATTGTGCAAACACCCGGTTGTCCATGATTTTTTTCCTTCTCAATGCTTGGAAGTGTTAATATTTCAGTTGGGTAAAAGAAAAAACGATAGATGACAACAGGGATGCACAGCATTGCTGACATTTCCTGTGTCTCTACTCTCTTGTGGTTCCATTTTTGGATGGAATTATGTAGAACATGTTTACTTCCATACTACCTTTTGTTTTATTTTACACTTGCTGACCTAGCTATTAATTTTTAAGAGACTGCTTATGTCAAGAGTCAGAAATACGAGGAAGGGATGTTAGTTCTTGAGAGGTGGAGAGAAAAGATCCATTTGCCTTTTGTTCTCAATTTGGCTTTCTAATATGCACAATAACATTTTAATTCATGGACTTCGACAAAGTTCTCGTAGATGTAAACAATCAAATCTTCTGTTAGAGTATATTCCTGCCAATGTACTTCTTTTCCCTTCCATTTTTGATTATATATGCAAGTTCGAGGTGATCACCCCGATGAAAAGTAACTACTTTAAGAGCGATGACACCCAAGATGACGAAGAGGACAAGATGGATGCTGTTGTTTCGTTCAACATTTCGTAGGAGGGAAAAAAGGTAGGTGTATAAGCTATTCTTTTCCTCGTTGAGAATCACGTTTTTTGAACTTAGGAACATACTATATGGCACCGATTTTATGTTGGGTTCAAGCTAATATTTGAATCAAGCTGGTCCACTTATAGTAATCGACGTATATTTGTATTTTCTTCGGTAGATGGTAGATGAAATCATAGAGTGTCATCTTGTTAAAATGCTTGTAGCGAACTAATTACACCCAACAATTTGATTTAGAATTCTTCTTATGGTGAAGTGTGTTCCTTTGTGTAAATTAACACATGCAGGGACTTGAAAAAAAGTATTAAGAGTGTCTAACATTTCTGACAAGATTCAAGACGATGTGAGTAGCATTGACACTTATATTATATGAAACATGTTTCTTTGATCGATTAAGATTGTGTGTTGCAAATTTTAGTGATTAATCTTTATATCTCTAATTCTCTAATAGTTTAAAAATATAATCATCATAATAATTGATAATCTATATGATCTTTAAGTGGTTATTATATTTAATTAATAGATGATCAATATTGGTTCAAAAATATAAACTTCATAATAACCAACAATCCATATCAATTTATATACATATATATATATGTAAAGTTACACGCATACATGTTAGAAACATGTTTTTCTTATTAATCGGCATATAATCTTAAATTTACAGTTCTAATCTAAAATTTAACCTAATTACTTTGCAAAACATCTACCATTATTTTGAATTAATATATTATTTTAAATATATATTAAATTATTGGTAGACGTGCGAAGCACGTCCTATGACTAGTATATGTATGAGTGCAAGTTTCTCTGACGTCATTCCGAAGAAACAGTCTCTTCGTCCAGACATAACCGGCTCTCTCTCTCTCTCTGTATATATATATTGAGTGAGCATATTCTTCGAACCATATAGTTATATCGATCAATTCTGTTTGTCTCATCTGGGGCCCACCCTGAGACCCAAATGATCTCTTATCACCCATCGCTCCGAACGGTGGAACTGATTCTTTTTTTTTTGGTCACGCGTTGACCTAGTGGCCGCAAATGCCCGCTGCACCGCGGGGCAACGGAGGTTCATTGAACCCCCCCCACCCCATGGGGTGCCCGACTCTGATGCCGTCAAGAAACGAGGCCCAGACCTTGCGCCCCCAGGTGCAAGGCCGTGCCAACCGAGCGAAGCTCGGCCGGCCGAAAGGTGGAATTGATTCGATTCTTCGTTTACGCGAAGCAAGTGCATTTTCTTGCAATTTAACTAAGATGGATTATTGGGCCATATTTATTCGTACGAGGTGCCGTTGAGCCCAATAAGGACCAGCCCGACGGCCGCAAACCCGAGAGAGGAAGATGGTCGGTTTAGATTTTTTTTTTCTTATTCCGAGATGGAATGCTTGCACCGTGCATGCATGATGAACAATGTAATGGAGGGAAGCTACGTTTCACGATCAAGTGAGTAGGTGACTGCCTAACTCCTTAATTAATCGATAAATGCTGTGTGCGTGTGTGTGTGTGTATATATATATATCTTTGTTACGAACTTTCAAGTTCTAAGTGAGTCCGTAATAAAGCCGGTCTTAAAATACGAAAATGTTGAACTCCCTCGGACCCATTAAAGTCGTATTTTACTTTTATGATGAAATATAATATAAGATAGATGAGAATAAAATCATCATGTACGGTGAGATATTGTAACGACTAACTAAATCAGTTGACTAGTCTAACCACCGTGTTAATTAGCAGCTTTCTTAGGAGGTCACCCATCCTTGACTGATGGCTCACTTTCAACCGAGCACGTTTAACTTTGAAATTTTTACAACTCAACATCTGAAAAATAGTTAACTGGTGTTGTTGGTAATCAACTGATTTAATCTATTAACATATTCACAAATTGGAGTATTATAGATATGGTGACAAAAAGAGTAGAGACCATGTATAACTTAAAAAGATAGATCTCACCTGTATTTTAATCTCAGAAGGAATTCTCTGCAATAACATATTTTTGTAACGATGGTCGAGTACCATTTAACAATAGTGTTATGTTGCTAAAGCATAGTTTTTGGCTTTTTGCCATAAAAACTATTATCGTGCAATCAAGGCCCTGAAAAAGTTCTTTTAATATATGTATTATTAATTCTATGGTCTGATTAAATCGATCAATCATCATTTCTATGTATTCAATATCCCAAAAAAAAAAATCTTGTGCAGAGGCTTCGGATGTCTTGCAAGTTCAAATACGTGTACGTAGAACATGGAAACTCCTTTTTGACATTGAAATCCTGACTGGGCTCGATGGGTGCCTTGAACATAACTCGAGACCAATATTGAAGCAGGGCGGGGGAAACCCTCGCCATTCGGCGGACCTATCGCCATTCCCACCGGAAATCCATGCACCTTGAAGTCCCAGCGCTCTTGGCAAAGTCCTCATCATCCCGGTGGAAGCCCTTGCCATCCTAGCCCCATAACCTTTCTCACCGGCCCTCATCGCTGGCTTCATCACTATATCTCTATCTCCCCTCTGATACTCCTTCCACCTCCAGAAGGTCATCCCACTCTCTCCAGGGATCCCCCCAATTGTCCCTACCCCCTCTGGCGTTCTTCCCCCCAAAGTCCCTATCTTTTTCCAATCGCCCCCTTCCGGCCACCCTCTGTCCGTCTAGATCCCTCTTCCTTTACCTATCCCCCCTCACCTTGCCCCCTTCCCCATCTGACTAACCCCCAATCGGGCCCCCTCCTCTCGAAACTTCCTACTAGATCCCTCCGTTTGTCTTGTCGCCCCTTATCCCGAGCAACTAGCACCCTCGGTCTCCCCCTCCTTTCTGCTACCCCCCCTCCAGCAAGGCTTCCCCTCGGTCCCTCTTGTCGGACTTCCCTTTTTTTCTCCCCACCTGTCTCAACTCCCCCTTCCCCTTCGCCGATAACTCTTGGTCCTTCTAGCTTTCCTCTGGTGGTGCCCTGCTTGTGGGTCGACGCCCCCTGCTCTGAACACTACATCTCCGATAGTCGTTACTTGGATTTCTTCACTGAGAGGGAAGGTTGCTGCTATTTTGTAGGTGTTTTGGCCGGCCTCCCACACTCCCATTCCAGTGCTTTGCCTAAATTCTTTTTTAGGTAGTTTGTCCCCTTTTGTCGTGCTGGAATTGTGGAGTTCGACTTATCTATGTTTACTCCTTTTATCTATGTTATTGTCCGTTGTTGTAGGGTCAAGTTTTGTCTTGTCGTCTTTCCTTTTTATCTTCATAGTCATCATCTTCATTCCGAGACTGTTAGTTTGGGCGATATCCACACCCTTTTGGTGTGATCATCCGATCTCATGACAATTGTTTAACTCCTTTGATGGAGTTCTTTGCTCTATTGTCCGACCGTTTAAGCACTCTTGCATGCTGGTCGGTTTGTGGCTATGTTGGTTTTTCTTAGAAAAGATGATTTCCAATGGAACTTTATTCTTTTTTAGTTTGGTCATATACCTTCTCTTTTTAGGTGCATCTCTATGTCTTCTTATATGTACCCTTTTATCTTATGAATGAAATTGTTGTATTCGTTGTCCAAAAAAAAGACATTGAAATCCTGACTATTTTAATGGGGTGTTTGGTTACGTGATAATGGCCATTTTTTTTTTAATTTTTGAAAATTGTAATGAAAGTGCTCTCAAAAGTTTGTTTAGCTCTTGTTTTCGTTTTTTATTTTAAAAATACTTTTCATGAAAAGGGCAACGTAACAAAAAAAAGTGGTTGAGACCACTTTTTTTTTGAAAGCGAAACAACGTCTCGCGAGCGCCTGCTCGACCATCGCCCAACCCTCGCAGCCGTCGCGCTAGTCTCTCCCTCGCTCCCCCCTCTCTCTTCCCCTCAATCGTCCAGCAGCCACCTTCGGACGCCGCCGCCCATCTCTCCGCCGCCCAGCCAAGCGACCTCGCCGCCGCGTGCGCGGCTGTTGGTGCCGTCCCCCTCGCGCGCAGCTACCTCACCGTCGCCCTGTGTCCCCTCGGTCCGGCTCCTCTTCCTCCTCGTTTCTTCTTCTTCTTCTTCGCCGTCGACCGTCGCCATCGCCGGCTCCCCTTTCCTCTTCTTCCTCGACCTTCGCCGTCGCCGCCACCAACCGCCGCGGATGTCGCCGCCATCGCAGCCGGCGCCGCGTCCCGATCGCACCTCCCCCTCTTGCTTTCTCTTCCGCCGCGCGCCCCTTCTTCTTTTTCTCCTTCTTCTTTTCCCCTCCGGCGTTGCGGCCGGCGCCGCACCCCCCCTCCTCCGTTGCGCGCCCTCTCCCGCTCTCCCGTTCCCTCTCCTGCTCTCCCGCTCCACTCTCCGGCTCCCCCTCCCACCGTGGTCGCCGCTGCAGTCGCGGCCATCGCCGCGTTTTCCCCTCTCCCGCGTTTTCCCCTCCGGCGCCGCGTCCAGCCGGCGTCGCCCCTGCCTCCGCCGCTCCCCCCCCTCTCTCCAGTGCCCTCGGGCTCCCTCTCTCTCCCGTCTCTTCGATGTGCTCCCCCCCCCTCTCTCCCGTGCCCTCGGGCTCCCTCTCTCTCCCGTCTCTTCGATGTCCATGAAATGGATGAAAAGTGAATTTAAAATGCTACCAAACACTTCATTACTATTTTTAAAAATTAAAATATTTTTGCCAAACACATTCGTTGTCACATCTTCATTTTTAAAATTTATCTTGTTTGATATTATATTTTAATTTTTTATCATGAAACCTTTTTAAAAATTAAAATACAACCAAACACCCTATAAGAGTTTAGCGCATAAATGAACAACTTGGCACTAAACTGGTTGTACCATAATTTGAACGTATGGAGGTCCATATATACATATATGCATCTTATGCTGCTCATATAAATAAATATATAAATGTGTGTGTGTGACGATGACAATATCATATGTCTTGTGCAACCATCGGAATCTTCAATGAATCAATTCATCAGTAAAGCTATGCGAGAAGCTTTTGAACGCAGAGTTGATCAGTTGATGGGGACTAGCTTTTTCTTGGGGACTAGCTTTTTCTTATTAATGCCACATATCACTTGGAGGTAGTGTAGGGGTCTACATCCCTTGTAGCTACCACCCAACTACCTCTTCTCTGTCTTCTTCTTTATGGCTGCCTTAGTCACTTTTAACTTTGAAACCTCACATTGGAGTGGTGAATTAATACTGAATGTATAGCCATTACCATTGGACCTTTGCTCCACCAAACTCTGTCCTTTGCTTTAGTTTTGATGTAGTCTTTACTTGCAACTTGAGCACCCTACTTTACAAGGCAGAACTTGTCATATAACAAGAACCCACTCAGATGGATCCCAAGCAAGAAGCACGTGCAATAAAGTAAAGGAAAGGTTCGCTTAGTTGTCCTAGAATGGATGTTTTTGCCTTGTTGGATCAACGAAGGTCTTAGGAGTTGTCTGGTACTGGATTGATTTGGGGATAAACGTGATTCATACTCAATTCTTAGGGAATGAACTAGGTTTATCTTCTAAATAATTTTGTACCAAGATGGACCATTTTGTAAGAAATTATTTAGGGGACAAACTTGGTTTATCCCCTATCCCAATCTAATCTTGTATCAAACAAGGCCTAAGAGAATAAATGAATGCTAGTTCTTTTCATGCTTAGATAGGATACTCAATTTTGTAGATCCTCATATTTGTTTATTTATTTGAAACAATGAGTAAGGAATCAAAGACAAAAAGTGCGAGTTAAGAACTATAAAACAAGTATAATAGGGTATTTGGTTACACAATAAACTTTGTACATTTTCATGATAAAAAGTTGTGTTAAAATAAAATGTGAACCAGCCAATGACATAAAGTTGTCATGTTTGGACCATAAGATAAAAAAGAGATGAGACCTCTAAGAAGAAAATTATTTTGAAAATATAAATTTGTAATAGTTACCAAACATCTCTTTTAACCAGTTTTATTACAAAAACATAAAGTTGTAGCAAAAATTCATTTTATCATTGTAACCAAACACCCCATAAAGATTATGTATATACCCTCAAGATAGACCAAGAGGACCATGATTTTGGTGGCAAGATTGCGTGAACGTTACAATCCTAATAACCAAAGACAATTGTATAGCCTCAAAGAAGACCAACTCTCAAGGGTCTATAATATGGGCCTTGATTCTTGTTTATGCTCCAAAGTGGTGGGGGAAAGGGAAGTGCTTTGGCAAATGTTAACAAGCCCAAGTTTGTCATGAGCAGCCAAAACCCAAGGTGCTTAATTGGAGACATGAATTCCATGCTAAGAGTAGAAAAGAAGTGTGGATCACTATCTAATACAACCGTTAACAAGGATTTTAGGGAATTTGGTGATCACTCGTAATAGGGGTGACATTAGATCAGGTGGCCCAAGACTTTATTAATTAACTGGTGTCAAAAGGAAGAGTGTACAGACAGAGAATCCCTGAGGACATAGTTAACAAGTACCACAAACGGGCTAATGTTATGCTAGAGCTACTATTTGTCACTTGCCCAAGGGTATGTACCCGTGATCATAATATTTATCAATCTTGACATTGACCCTCCCTTCCTTGTGAACACACCCTCAAGGTAAAATTGTCATGAATGCAACACCCAAAATTTCAAAAGCATCCGAAAAGATATATACGAGAGCTAAACAAACAAAGGGAGATTGCATGAAGAAATTTTTCTAAAGTTTATAAGAGAGCCTAGTCATATGGAGGAGGAGGATATATTTTAAAATCTCGAAAATAAAGTTGAACGGCTAGAAAAAAAAGGAATCCATGATTACGTACCGAATACCGATCAAAATGACCGATTACAAAGTTAGAAAGTGAGTTACAACACATGTATGAGATGACAACAATTTATAGGAGGCAATGAGCAAGATGCCAATATTGGTTGAGCTTTGGGGAATGATGAATCATATTCTTCTTTGGGGAAAGATGAATCAACTCCTTCTATGGTCTATAAGGTAACTAACTAGAGATGGAACAAAAGGTCAAGAATTGAAGATTGGCAGACCACACAAGAGCATGCAAGGTTTTCGATCACCATTTCAGTTAGCTATATAAATATATACACCTAATCTCCATCTTCCAGTGACATCAACCTACCGAGCAGCAAGGAAAAGTTCATGCAAGAAAACTAGGTGCCCAAATGAACTAACTGGTTGAAAAGAGATCACTACCCAATTTGGTGGGGCCCCTAGGTACATACATCAAATATCTCTTCATTTAGAATGTTAATTTTCGAAATTAAATTTGGCATCATTAATTTTTTAATTGACTTATAATTAACATGACTCAATCTTGAATGTCATATAGAAGATTATTCAACATTCAAAATAATTGATTTCTCATTAAATGAAGATGAACATGCATTCAATCTTAAAAGCCCATCACTTATAAATCATTTCTAATAAAATATAAGTTTCTTGTTATTACAATCTTATTTGACTCAAATACTAATTTGTAACCTTGCTGAACTAGAAGAGATCCACTAATAAAATTTTGCCTAACGTCAGGAACATGATGAACTTTGTGCATGGTCAATGTTTTATGAGAAGTTAAATTTAGATCCACTCATCCAATTTTATGCACTTTCACCTAAGTATTATTTCTCATCACCACTGCTCTTGTACTTGGGTCATGATATATTGAAAAACATGAACGATTAGTACATACATGAATGTTAGCTTTAGAAGAACTGGCCTAATTAAGTCGAGAAGTAAATGCTCCATCATCAGCAAATACTATGTTGACTTAATGGCCATTATTAGAAGGATCTTGCCTTTTCCTCTTTTGAGCATGCTTCTTTCAATAATAGCGTTGATGTAAAAGATGATTGATCTTTCAACATGATAGAAATGTATATCGTACAAGTTAATCATATTTGATATGATTCTTGAAATATCTCATTCAATATAAAAGGACATCTTTTTAACTAGCTCTAATTAGCAACATATTTCATAATAAAGTCTTTGATCACACGCAATGTTGATTAAATCAGGATAAGATTATGATAATGATATCGTTGAGAGGTATGTGATCTAACTGTTCCTAGTCATGACATCCTTGAGGTGGGACATCAAGGATTTAAATAAACTAGTGTATGTGATATCTTCTCATTTGATAAGGATGACCGATCTCATTGATCATTAATATAAAGACACCAAGAAATATATACAGGTGCTCATTAGAGACATGAGCTCACTAAACTAACCAATTTGGAAACCTTGAATGGTATCTTACCTAACTATCTATTAGAGTTTTTTATTATCATGATTGCATGACAGGACCTTTGACCTGAGTAGCCGAGGATACCTTGTCAGGCGTATCTTGTGGTTTAGGTATTAACTTATAGATCACCAATACAATGTGCCTGTACAATTAATAGAATAGGTATAAGAGAAATCTGATGGAAACAATTGAGAGGACAACAAGGAATCATTCACTCTCGGTAAGTGAGAGAGAATGTCTATGTGATAGTAATATAAATCTTTGACCATAGTAGAGAGAATAATTAAAAAATATGTTTTTCAATTGATCCAATTCCAAGTACATGATCTTATAGTGTCAAGTTACTAAGGGAATGATAGTCGATGATGTATCCTTATCCAACCGGGCATTGGACGAATGATGATTTACATCTGTGTGATAATTGATGATGCAAATACTCAATGGAGATAATATCATTCCCAAAGTCATTTGGGATCATGAGATGTGACTTGTACATTTTTATATAGAAAAGTTGTTAAAAATATTATTATATAATAGATTTAATTTAAAATAAGTTGTTATTTGAATTAGACTTTAATTGAATGGATTATTGGGCCTAGTGGGTCACACACGTAAGGATTGATCCACAATCACGAGGGCATATGTGTAATTTATAGAGATTGATGATTTTTTATGAACAATGTAAATTTTAATAAATACAAGTGAATTTGGACAAACTCTATCAAGTCAAAGAAGCCAATTTCGTAGCTACCCTCCTCCTACACTTTCCTCTCTCTCTCTCTCTCTCTCTCTCTCTCTCTCAAGCATGTTTTTTTATATTTGAGCTCCATCTAGGATAAGTTGGAAGGTCCAACGTACAGGAGAGCCTATCTTCAGTGGAAGTTTGTGTGAATATCACTAGAGGGCATGCACCTGGGCAGTTTGGAGAGCATGGAATATCCTATGTTCATTCTTCTCCAGTCTTAGAGATTGATAAAATCCCACAAAGGTATATTCAATTAGATTAATTCAATTTTTGGCTTTTCATCATTTGGTTACAATTAAGACAACGACCATGATATTTAAGGAATCAAAAATTTTCGCTCCAATAGTTTGATTCGTTACACAACATACATAGTAGTGTCACTCTTCTCTATTCTCATTTGTCTTTTTGTTGTGAGGGTTATCTTAGACTTGTTATGAATTTGCATTTCTTTTTCTAGATATTCTTATGCTCTAAAGGAAAAGATTTCTATTGAGATCTTGAAGATTTGTTTTCAATCAAGTTTGCCTTTGGTTTATAGTTTTGAGTTGAGCTCTTTCTTACTCTTTGTTGTTCTTCATTGTAATTGCACTAGTTCAGTTAAAGTAAGAGTGCCTTGAGTATGATTCAATGTCCTAATGAAGTCAAACCATGATGAGGGTAATTTATCCAAAATACATGTAATTTTAAATGACTCATCTAGTTGGGATTATGTGGTTCTCGATTTGTGAACTAGAGTTTCAAATTCATGTATTTGATTATTCATTGACTTGTTTTCCACGAATTTAATTTATTAAAAATTTATTATTTTAAGCTATTTAATTTCCACACCTTTAAGTGTATATTTAGCTTCTAATATGTCTCATAACTCGCTAGCACCTTTTGAGCTATAGTATAGATCATAGAGTTTATCAGATAGGTTCCTAAAATATAGTGAAGACAATGATAATCAATTTATTCAATTGTTGTTGATGAAGAAGGTTCAAGATAATTTAAGGTACAAGATGATCAAGTTTGAAGTCTTCGGGTAGTGGTTTGAGGAATGTCTGATTCTCAACTTTGAGTATCACCAGTGTGAATATCTTAGATTAAACCAAAGGTAGTCAATCAAACATGTATTTAATTTTGCCATCTCCTAAAATTCTCTTCATTAGATTTTTCAAGTTTGGCACTAAGTGTTTCTTTAGTTACTAAACTAGCCATGAGAGATATGAGAGAACGTAAATAAATATTTCAAGAATTTTGTTAATACTTTGAATAACACAATAGGATAAATAAATTTCTACTAATTAAGTATGAGCACACATACACACATGTATGAATCACATAATTTTTTTAACAACTATATCAATGTAACAAATATGAAATGCATACTTATAACACATGAACAATATAGTAGTTTAACAAATAAATAGAGCTCATAGATTGTAGGGTATCTTCCTGAAAATCAAGATAAACACACCGATATGAAATAATTATAACCAAATAAATAGAGTTAGAAACATAGCCCATTGGGACAAAACACGTAATCGTTAGAACTAAGAGTTTTATTGTCAACCGACATGCAGTTACCATGGTAACAGTCTCTTAGAAATACGATGACCTTTATGTAAGGAATCAGTCTAAGCATTTAAAATATTTTTGATTCCTTGAATACAAAGTCTTAGCCTTTATTGAAACCAAAACGACAAAATCGGGAACCGATTAAGAAGGAGATCGAATATACCTTCTTGGGATTTGAAAAATCCCTCACTAGAGATGAAGAGTGGATGTTCCTTGCTGCTTCAAACCGTTCAAGTGGACGGCCTCTAGCGGTATCCACACAAACTTCTTCCAAGGACCGGTTCTCCTTCGCTCCAAGCTCAAAAACTCTTCCAGAACGAAGTTGGACCATGCGGGGACTCCTTCCAGAGAAGAGAGGAGAGAGGGAGGCTGCCAAGGACGTTCTCCCATCCTTTGGCTTGATAGGGTTTAGCTTCTTAAACATATTATATATAGAAGATGCAATTTTTCACAAAAACCCAAATCTTCTATATATTTACATCCTTGCCCCTGTCCTTAAAATTAGTTCTAATGTGTGTGACCCACTAGGCCCAATAGTCAATTTGGTTGAAGCCAAATTTTAAAAAGAACAATTCTTTTAAATTAAATCAAATCTATTATCTAATAACATATTTAATGGCTTTCCGATCATAAAGGGTACAAGCCACATCCTATGATCCCAAATGACTTTGGGGAGTTAAATAACATCCATTGAGCCTTTCCATCATCAATTACCACATGGATATAAATCCTCGTCCAAGCAATGTCCCGGTCGGTCAGGGGTTCGGTACTGACTGTCAACCCCTTTAATAATTCGACTCTATGAAATCTTGTACTCAGGAATGGATCAACTAGAAAACTCTTTTTCCAATTATCCTATCTACCTTGGCCAAGGATTTAGAGTACTATTCCATAGGACATTCTCTCCCTCTTACCGAGAGTGAACGATCCCTTGTTGTCCGCTCAATTGTCTCCACCGAGTTTCTCTTGCACCCGATTCATTAACTATACTAGACCATCATGGTGGTGATCCATAAGTTAATAATCAAAGTAAAAGATACACCCAGCAAAACATCTTTGGCAACTCAAGTCAAAGATCCAACCATGCCACAGTGATGATAGAATACCCTGATAGACAGTTTAGTAAGAAACCGATCAGGGTTTCTATGATGGTCAGTTCAGTGAACTCATTCTACTAATGAGCACTTGTATGTGTATCTTAGTGTCTCCACACTAATGACCAATGAGATCGGTCATTTTCATCATATGAGAAGATATCACATACACAAGTATATCCGGATCCTTAATGTCATATCTCAAGGACCTATGACTTGGAATATTTAGATCACTAGCATCTAGATGATTGATCTCACTATCATGATCTCATCATGATTCAATCATCATAGCATGTGATCAAGGATTTCATTACAGTATGCGTATCTAAAGATAGATAGTAATGAATAAATGTCTTTTATTATGAATAAGATGATACAAGAAATATCTAATCATATTATATATGATTGGCTTGTAAGACATACATTTCTATCACTTTAGATAGGTAACACTTTTCTCTCTCATTAGCATGTCCTTTAAGAGAGTTTTGCGTATGTGTCCATTGGACATGTCCCAATAGAAAGAAATCCACTAAAGGAGTCTCGTGCACGAAGTACACAAACGTTGGATAAGTGGCCTCATACATGATGTTCCTACATGCACAAGTAACCCAACTGATGCATCAATCGGTTGGGTGTTTTAAAAATACATGCAACAAGTGCATCCCTACTTTAAGTAGTTGATACTAAGTATTTATCTTGATTACAAAATAATAATAATAATAATAATGATGATGATGATAATGATAATAATAATAATAATAATAATAATAATAATAATAATAATAATAATAATAATAATAATGATGCAGGCCGCTTCACTACATACGAATTATTCTTAAGATGCACGTTTAGATACCATCTACCCGACAAATGGATTTCAACTACATATGAGTCGCCACTGCGATACAATAATTGGTGGTGACTTCTTTAAGACATCACCAAAAGATGTATTAGTGATGGCTCTAGGCATCGCGAAACCAAAAAATAAAAGATACGGGAAGGAAATTTTGGATGGATTCATAGGTCACTAGTGACAACTTAAGAAAGTCGTCAAGAATTATTTTTACTAGTGATGGCTTAAGCAGTTGCCAGTTGGCGAAAGACTGCTGTCAACGATTGTTTGTCAATATTAACCATTGAAGTTGTCACCAATGTATTTGAGTGCACCACTGGCAAGGCTTATCACCTGTCATCAATGTTTTTTTAATGTTAACTCCACCATAGTCTCTTTCTCCCTCATTGGTTCTACACATACTCTCTCTCTCTCTCTCACCACTGCTATCACCGCCCATCTCCATTGTCATTGTTGCTATCTCTACCGGCCTCTGTCATCGTCGCCACTAGGTCTATCTCTTCTCGCGAGATCTTTGCCTTCCGTCGCCGAATCTCCTCCTTTAGGTTCCTACCAACCCTAACTAGTTAATTAATAATTGTATAAATATACTTTTTATGAATTTACTTGGTTTAGGGTTTGTTTGTGTGGAGATTTATTTTAGTTTGGTAATTTTGTTGCATTAGGGTTTATAGGGTGCTTGGTTGAATGTAAAAGAGGTTTTCTCTATTTTTTGTAGCAAAACTTGTTACAAAGTGATTGAAAATCATTAAGAAAATAAGATTTTTTAAATTTATTTTGGATAAAAAGGTAAGATCTTATTTTACCTCTAACAGCTTATGATCAAGCTCGGATCCCAAGTAAGCCTCCAACCGAGACTCGATCCAACAACCTCTTGAACCAAAGGAGGTAAGGTGACCACTATGCTTTAAAATCGGTACAGTAAAACATGCCCCACTTTTTTTTATTGTTTATGTAGGTTACAAATGAAGAAGAAATTAGTGGAAACAATGATATGTTCATTATATGAATATGCAAGTCATTTTTTTGTTGGTAGCCATATGCTACATTGTTGGAGGGTAATTCGATATGATTTAGATGCTTAAATATGTTTGAAGAAGTAACTCAAAATTGATATGAATGGAGAAATAAAATTCATATGACCAACTCTAAATAATTTGGGACTAAGGCTCGAGTTGTATCATGTGGTCAATTCATTACAGGTACTCTTTTTTATATTAACTTATCTTAATTGACCTAATTAAGATACAAACGGGTTTTGGGGTTTTTAGATTTTCTAAATGTATTATAATAATAAGTATCATAATAAACAAGGTTGGATTGGGCCAAATATAGTCGGTTAAGTCAATCCAAATTAGTTTTAATTTGTATTGACTTAAATGATCATAAAACCCAAACTAATAAGAGTGTATTTAGGAACGTCCGAAAAGTTCTTCCTGGCCACTTCTCCTTTAACGAGAAGTCCTTTTTTTTAAATAACTATTTGATTTCATATCAATACCACTTCCACTTCTCGTTGAAGGTAGAAGCCCGAAGGAGATTTTTTCTCATTCCACAACAAAGAAACTCCTCCTGGTGTTACTCACGGCAGAATGTGGGGTATCCTGTGTTGTGTGCTAGACGTGGGGGGATCATGTGTGTGGAGAGAGAGAGAGAGAGAGAGAGAGAGAGAGAGAGAGAGAGAGAGAGAGAGAGAGACGTGTGCATATAAAGTAATAATAATATCATGAGAACCCAAAATAAGATGATATTTATTTTAATTTAATAAATAAATTGTCTAAAAAATAAAAATTAATCATACATGTTTAGAATGAGATTATCTATTAGTTAATAAGTGGTTTGATTTAATAGACTATTTAAAATGAATAAATTTCTATCAACATTTTAAAATAAAACATTTTATGTATATATGTTATATTTTTATTATGTATTTTATTTTAAATAACATTAAATATGATATAAAAAATTAAAGAGATATGAGATCATTTTTTGAGATAGTAAAAAAATATAAAACTATTGTCATAATTTGACTTTCTATATTATTTAAAATTTAGTTTCATGTGCAGAGAAGTAGAATTGTTATATGATAAAAATTGTTACCAAACTACCTTTACTTTTGTATGACAAAAACACTTTTCGTTGAAGCATCTTCTTGTAGAAAGTACTTCTAAAAGAAGTATTCCGACAAAGTAGTCAAATGAACCCTAAGAAACTTTTGTAACAACTTGAAGTTTCAAACAACATCGTCATTTAAGACTTATTTCACCTAGTGGAGGTTCGGTTAGAATTAATTGTATATTTAAATTTTTATTTTATATAATTATTCAATTTTTTTATATCTTTTCATTTACTTAAAAGGAATTATTAGTCTAAATGAGTAATTAGACAAGTTTTGGATAGATATCCCCATGATTAAATCCCAAGTATCTTCAAAGAATAGAGAAAGTTTTAGATTATACTTTTCATGAATATAGGACCCAATTTAGGCATAGTCAGGACAAAAATTTACTTTAATATCACTGTAAAAGATGTTGCAACACTTTTATTTTTAAAAAATATATAGTTAAAAGAATATTTAATATGTGATGACATATTGTCAAATTATTGAACAAGGATAAGTCACTATGGAAGGAAGGTTAATTTAATTAACAAATATGATGTCCAATTAAATGAATCACACGATGAAAAATGTTAATGATGAAGTGATAGAAATGTTTAGAAATATTCAAAATATTCAGAAAATATTTATACAAACAAGATGAATCAAATATAGTAGAACAAAAGTATTATCATTTTTTAAAATATTCTAAACACCTTTACCTGAATGTTGTGAAAACATGTCTATGTTAAATTTTATTTTAAAGTTGATTCAATTAAAGTCAATAAATAGTATAACTAAAAAATATATAAATTCTATACTATCTTTATTTAAGAATGTATTACTTAAAGATGCAAGTATTTATGACACTTGTTATGAACATAACAAATTTATTAAGAACTTAAGATTTAGTTATCAAAAAATAGATATATGTAAGAATGACCGTAAAATTGTATGTCCACAATGTGACACTCCAAGATATAAAGATAATCCTAAACATAGATCTTTCTGACCAATCCAAAACAGTAAATAGAGGTCTTTTAGATCAAGCAATAATTATATTTTATCTTTCACCTGAGGGTGTTTTCTGTCTAGTTTGGTGTCAACTTAAGTTGTCGCTACCGTTCTTTAAAGAGATGACTTCAGTAATCCCTGATACATAAATACGACAACTAAGTTGTCACAAACTAGATCAAATTCATCTACATGTGTTTTCTATCTAGTTTGACAATAACTTAAGTCATTGTTACTATCCTTTGAAGCAACGGTTATAAATCCATCAGTTGTATATGGTTGTTAGCGATAGCTTTCCAGCGGTCACATATATATTTATTTATGATGGCTTTGAAGTAGGGGCGTCAGTGGGTCGGGCTGGCCCGCGGGCCCTCGGGCCGGGCCAGCCTTGGATTATTTTTCGGGCTACAAAATCTGGCCCGCGGGCCTAACATGGTCATCGCTCGGGCTCATAGTGAAGCCCGATGGCCCGTTGTGTAATATGCGGTTTTTTTAAAAAAAAATTGAAAAAAATCCCTCTCGAACCCTCTCTCCCTTCGCCGCCTCCGTCACCTGATTTCTTCCCCTCCCCCGCTCACTCCCTCGCCATCTCTCTCTCTCTCGTTCTCGCTCTCTCGCCCACGCGACCACCGCAACAACCCGGTCACCCCATCGCCGTCACCATCTCGCGTCGCGCCGTCGCCGCCGCTCTCTGTTTCCTCTCTCTCTTCGCGTGCGCCATGCGCCTACGGCCACCCCGCCCCTCTCGTTGTCTCTCTCTCCCTCCAGCACAGTCGTCGCTGCTGCCGACGCCGCATCACCGCCGTGGCCGTGGCCGTCTTCCTCTCTCCTTCCCACTCCCGCCATCGCCGTCGTCGTTGCCAACGCCAACGCCTCCATCGCCGTCGCCGTGCCCGCGCAACCGCGGTGAAGCCACGAGACCCCGGCCCCCTGCTCCGCGACCCCCTCTCTCTCTGTCTCTCACCTGGCTTTGATCGCCTCCCCGCCGTCGTCGTCTCCTCTCCACCGCGAGGTCACCGTCGCCAGCTCCTTCCCCTCTCTTCTTCTTCCTCTCCTCGCCCGCGGTTCGCGTCGCCGCCGCGCCCATTGCCACCGTGCGGTCGCCGCCGTGCCCCCCCTCCACTCTGTTCTCTCTCTTTTCCCTCTCCCGCGCTCCCCCTCCGTTGTTTTTGTTAAAATGTCATCATATGATATTATAACTTTTTTTGACTTCTATTTAGACCAAAAAATAAAATAGTTTTTTAAATACTAATTATATATATTAAATTATATAAAACTAATTATAATTATTAATAGTTGATCTAATAAATTTAGAATTTTATTTCTATCCTATTTTATCATTCCATATGTCATATTTTTTATGATTTGTCTATTTTTATTTTCTTATTATATTTATTTTTGTATACTTATATTTTATTTTATTTTAAATTTAAAAATAAAAAAATTATCTAATTTTTATTCTGATTTATTAATAGATCAAAAATTTATTAATTATCTAATTTTGATCCTGATTTATTAATAGATCATGTAGTTATTGATTTTTATCTAAATCAAATCAATATTTATATCTCTAGTCACTCGATTGTTGTAATAATTAAATAATTTAATTAATTTCACATTTTTTAGTTGATATTATTTTTTATCACAAATACGAGATATCACCATTAATAAGACACATCATTGGTAAGATCATAGAAGTTATTAAAGTTTTTTGGTTTGATGTTTAAAAAATTAAAAAAATATAAAATATATCTTATAATATGTTAACAAGAACGGGTCGGGCCGGGTCGGGCCGGGCCAAACTTATATTTTTTTTGGGTCGGACCGAGTCGGGCCGAAATGTAATACGGGCCGGGCCGGGCCGGCCCATTATATATTGGAGCGGGCTTTGTTGGGCCGGCTGCGGGCCGGGCCGGCCCGGCCCATTGACACCCCTACTTTGAAGCAGTCAATTTAAAGGATAGTGGCGATAGGTAGATGTTACGACGTTGCCAATGTTATCCTCGATGTTAATTAATTCTTTATTTACACTTGTAAATTTTAGACTTGATTCTATTAATCTAATCATATTCATTAATTACTGTCAATGTCAATTTTAAAATTAACGATGACAAAGATGTTCGATAATATTATCAAACAAGATCTGATATTTAACACAGACATTCGATTTTATATATATATATATATATATTACTCGGAATTCCCCGAGTATGCTCTTATTGATTACATCCAAAACCAGACCACGACAGACAACCAAGTAGCACGTACGTAGACATACACAGAAACGCAACAACATCAGGCGTAGCGCAGCCGGAACACCGAAGAGCCCCCCCGGTCTTTGCCTAGTGTCTTCCTCTCCTGTCCCTTGTTACCAGCCAGTCGCCGGGTCCCCTCCTCGGGGGAGGATCATCATCACCCCCTCCGTTTCTCCTAGGCCCCGGCGGCGGCGGCGCCGGCGGTCCCAGGGGGTCGAAGGGGTCGTACCCTCCGCGGGGGCGCGGCCGCGGCGGCGGGTTGTCCGGGTAGTAGGGGTCCTCGTAGCCGCCGCCGCCCGGGTTCACGGGGTCAAAGTCCGGCGTGATCATCGGCAGGGTCGACCGCTCGGAAGGCGGCACGTACGTCTGGCCGGGGATGACCCTTCGCGGCTGCGGCGGCGGGGGCTGCCTCGGCAGCTGCGGCGGCGGGGGCTGCTGCACCACCACCACCGCGTAAGGGCACTGCACGCGGCAGCATGGTTGGACCCTCCGGCAGGTCGGGATGCAATACTAATCAAACAAAAGAACCGTTGCAAGTATATATGTTAGCACACACTCATATATATATATATATATATTTATATATATTCTCTTCTTTCCACCATGAACCAAACAGAGAGAGAGAAAGAGAGAGAGATTTACCATTGCTGTTGAGCTGCTGCTCCGAGAGATGGGATCGATGCTTTGCCGGGGGCGACGGCGACGGCGGCGACGGTGGCCGATCTTGAAGGTGAGGAGGCATTTTATAGCAAGGGCGAGCTTGGGGGGGCCTGCCAACGACTCCAAGTATTCAGGTGGAAACGGTGCATCCGGAAATGTGAACAAGTATGAACATATGCTTTGACTTCTCCATCTCGTCCGCGTGATAACTTGAAGCAATCCGCTGTCAGATGGATAAAATATGTGGGGGGAATTGACGAGGCATTAAGAAAAGACCAGGTTACGACGTAGAAAAAGAGCTTACTACAATGGCTAGGTTTTGAAGCTAACACGGCAGCATTTATATAAATGAATGAGAGTATACTCTCTAGCTACCATCTTATTTATATTCTGTACGTATATATGTATTTTTTATTAAGACTCTCATCATATATATGTGTATGTATATTTGGTATCTAGCTAGAAACAAAAAAAAGCATATTTCAAACTCAACTATAATCATATCAACTAACTAGCTAGCACACTTGGAGTAATGCCATTCTTGATGGGGTGTTTAATTGCATGATAAATTGAGTTTTTGTTATAAAATTATAATTTTTGTAATAAAATCTGTTAAAAAAGGATGCTTGGTAAACGGATTTTCTTCTTGGATAAAAAAGGATAAGATTTTTTTTTCTTATGATCTCCACTTTTCCTTAGTTATACATAGTTTCTCACTTCTTTTTATTATCATTTCTTTCCAAATATGATAAATTTGGCTTTTACTGATTCAGCCTTTTATTTTAATGTAAATGATAACGTTAAAAAATACAAATTTGTTGTGCAACCAGGTGCCGTTGGTGAAGGGTACGGAGATACCTCCGTCCCTCTCCTATCTAGAACATATATTTAGCCTATATGAGTCTCATGTGAATTTAAAAGTGAGAATATTCCATCCACCGTCCAGGAACCATAATGTAATCATATAAGAGCAGAACAGCCAGCCATGGTGGAATCAGGTCGTAACCTATCACCATCAAACAACTTCCGCCCCTTCCAAGCAGCGAACGGGTAGCTTCGTGGCTTCCCGTTCGGATTTTCTATATATACATATATATATATACATATATCTTATTTGCCATTAATTCTACACAGGTCATTAGCAAGTTTACCTTAATTATTTAAAATTTGTGGGTACCAACCTCCAAGGAGAGTTTTATCTGGCCTCGTTTGACACTAGTTTAATTTAGAGATAAATTTATTTTATTCTTAAAATTTAAGGAAAATGTGGGTGCCTCTTTAATTTAATCTTGTACCAAACGACAGATGAGTAAGGCCTTGTTTGGTACGGGGATAAGCTAGGATAGACTTAGTTTATCCCTAATCTCCTGTTTGGTATGCACTTAAAAATGAGTTTAACCTGGATTAAGTTAATCCAGATTATCCCCAAAATCAGGGATAAATATGGGGATAAGTCATCCTACCAAATATTTGGATTAAGTTGATCCTCAAACCAACTTTGCGGGATACGACGTCTGGAGGGGGGAGGCGTGCGGGGAGGGGGTCCGGGGGCGAACGCCGCCGGAGGGGAGGAGGGGGCCGAACGCCGGGGGGGGGGGGGGCCGGCGGGGGGGGGGGCGCGCCCCCCCGGGGGGGGGTGGGCTCCGGCAGGTGTCCACGGGCGCGGGGGGGAGCCGGCGGGGGGGACTCCGGCCGGTCGGGCCGGCGTGCGCGGGGGCGAACGCGCCGGGGGAGGGGGGGGACGCCGGCCGGGGGGGCGAACGCGCCGCCGGGGGGGGCTCCGTCCGGCGTCCGCGGGAGCGGGGGTGCGGGGGGGGCCGGCGGGGGGACTCCGGCCGCCGGGGGCCGGCGTCGCGCGGGGGCGAACGCGCCGGGGGAGGGGGGGGGGGAACGCCGGCCGGGGGGGGGGGGGGGGGGCGAACGCGCCGCCGGGGGGGCTCCGTCCGGCGTCCGCGGGAGCGGGGGTGCGGGGGGAGCCGGCCGGGGGGGGGGAGAGCCGGGGGCGGGCGGGGAGGCGACTCCGGCCGGCGGGGGGGCTCTGTCGTCCACGGGGAGGGGGGGAGAGCCGGGGGCGGGCGGGGAGGCGACTCCGGCCGGCGGGGGGGCTCTGTCGTCCGCGGGGAGGGGGGGAGAGCCGGGGGCGGGCGGGGAGGCGACTCCGGCCGGCGGGGGGGCTCGTCGTCCGCGGGGGAGGGGGGAGGGGGCCCGAGCGCCGTCCGGCGGGGAGCCGCCGCGGGGGAGGGGGGGGGTGCTTCCGCGGGAGGGGGAGCCGGCGGCTCCGGGGAGGCCGGCGGGGAGCCGCCGCGAGGGGGGGGCTTCACCGGCCGATGCCGCCGCCAGGGGGAGCCCCACCGTGGTCCGCCGCGAAGGGGGGGCGGGGTGTTTGCTGACTGCCCGCCGGGGAGTGCCGCCGCGGGCCGCGGGCCGCCGGGTGAGCGCCGCCGCGATCCGCCGGGAAAGGGGGGGCGCCGGGAAGGGGGGAGCACCGTGCATATTTTATAAATTTTTTTATTAAGTCGATTTAAACGATTTGGTTTGATTTAAATCGATTTAGAGGTTTTCCAAATCGAACCAAATTGAACGGGTCCCAAACCGAATCGAATCGAACCGAACGCGGTCCGCACGGGGGGCGGGGGCGTCGGTCCGCGGGGGGGGGGGGTGGGGGGGGGGGGCGGGGGGCGGGGGGGGGGGCTCTGTCCGCCAATGGGGGGGCCGGAGGGGCGGGGAGCGGCTCCGCGGGGAGCACCGTCGGTCCGTCGGGGAGGGGGCGGGGGGCGGGGAGCGGCTCCACGGAGAGCACCGCCGGTCCGTCGGGGGGGGGGGGGGGGTCCGTCCGCCGGGGGCGGGGCGGGGAGCATCGTTGGTCCGCCGAAGAGGGGGCGGGGAGCGGCTCCGCGAGAGCGCCATCGGTCCGCCGGGGGGAGGGCTCCGTCCGTCGAGGAGGGGGGTGGGGAGCACCGTCGGTCCGCCGGGGGGGTCCGTCCGCCGAGCCGATCTTCTCGCCGGAGGTGGAGCGAAGATCGGAAGAGCCGATCGTCGAGAAACGGGAGAGGACCGCGTGGATTGCCCTCTCCGCGGCACCTCCGAGGTCGCCCAAGAACCTTTGGGAACACCGGGGACGGAAAGACAGAGCACCGGGACGGCGGGAGCGGACCGGAAATCAATATTTTCTAATTTAATTAGATTTTAAAAATAAATTTTAAATCGATTTGCACTATCGGATTTTTAAAATTATACTATTTATATCTTCAAATGTATATTTTTAAATGTATTATTATTTATATTTTTAAATTATATTTTATATTTATTATATGAATATGTAAGTTGGTTAAGATCTTTATCAATATGTTATAGGAAATAAAATAAGACTATAAAAATAAAAGTTAAAATATAAGGTTATCCTCAAATTTATTGTGAACATACCAAACATAGGATAGGTTATCCTTAAAATTTATCCCAAGTCAAACCAAACATAGTGGGGATAAGATTAGTCATAAGGAGTGACTTATCCCTATCCCCTATATTTTTATCCCGATACCAAACGACGCCTAAAGGTCTACTTAGATGGATATAATAGTAGTCACAAGTATGGTACGATGAAACTTAATTTACGCTGATGTGCCTACCAGAAACATAAAAAAAAATCTACGTAAAATAGAGGCCTGATTAATGTGCCATTTTTTCTTGAAAATTGGATTAATTAAGTAGCAAGGGCTCTAATCTTAATTATAAAATTAAATAGTGTTTTACGACAAACTAAGAGGCAATCAGGCATGAAATTAATTAAGAGTTCAATAGTTTAAATTAAGCCAAAACAATCCGCCGGCGCCTAACTATATAACTTGGGAATTCCCATGACACACACACATATAAAATGAGATGAAAGAAAATCTTGCCCTAGACGAAGCACACTAGCTCAGAAGAGGGAAAATGACAAAAGCATATATGATCTATCTGCAAATATAAATATACATATTATGGTAAGCGTAAAAAACAACCTAGCTATCAAGGACGTACGCACGCTACATATGAATCACCGACTCTAAAATTCTTCGTGACTCTATTAACATTGTCACCATGGTTGACCGAGACTAGACTCGATTGGCCGCCCAAGCTCTGTAAAATAGAATTATAGCTAGGATTAGACCTGTAAATGGATATTGTAAACCCAGTATTAAGCCTGGATCCGATTTTGAAAAAAGGGTTCGGAGGTTCGATTGGTGCCCCTGACAGACCTGAGCATCCGGTTACGATATATCCAATTTGAAACAAATCCGAAAGTTGCCTATCGGGTTATGTTTGAGAACCCGATCGGGCAATCAAAGGACCCGATTGCCCCTGCCGTCTCCTCCTCCACTTCACCTCCGGTGCCATCGAGGCCTCCTCCACCCCGTCCGCGACACTGCCCGCCGGCTGAGCACTCCTCGCCCGCAAACTCTCTCCGCGAGTTCCTCCCCTACCCTCCGTGCCGTCTGCGACACCCCCCTCCGCCAACTGACCACTCACTGTCGGCTGAGAAGCCCCCACCAGCCAGATCCCTTTGCGATGTCCCTCCCCCACCGTCCATGTCGTCGGCGACTCCCCCGCCGGCTGAGCACCCCCCGCCAGCGAGATCCCTCCGCGACCTCCCTCCCCCAACCTCCGCACCGTCCGCAACCTCCCTCCCCACCTCCCTCCCCCACCGTCCGTGTCGTCGACGACCTCCCTCCCGCTGGCTGAGCACCCCCTGCCAGCGAGATCCCTCTGCGACCTCCCTCCCCCAACCTCCGCACCGTCCGCAATCAACCTCCCTCCCGTCGGCGCCCACCCCGAACCGCTCCGTCGTCATGCCGGTGGCGACGAAGTACGGGGAGACGCAGTTCACCCGCAGCCCGTGGCGGCCGAGCTCCGCCGCCGCCTCCTTGCACAGCCCCACCACGGCGTGCTTGCTGCTGGTGTAGGCGTACGCCCCCACGCCGCCGAGCACCGAGGCGATGCTCGCGTTGATGACGATGCAGCCCCGCCGGGCAGACGCCGACGCCGGCAGACGCCGACGCCGGCGCCCAGAAACTTCTCCTTAAATCTGTCGGTGACGTTGTAGAGATCCTAACAGGGGACCCGAGACCTGAACATCGCTTCGGATCCAGGTCAAGACCTGGATCCGAAAGATCATCCAAATTTATTTTAGATTTGGATTTGGATTATATTCATTGGGTTTGGATCCGGATCCTTGTGGATCCGATCCAAACACAACCCGTTGACAGGTCTAGCTAGGATGACTCCAAGAAAGAGCTATCTTTCATTAGTCAACGGACCCCCCCCCCCCCGATTGGTCGACTGACTCCTGCTACGGGCTGATCTGAAAGCACCAGCGCCAAACTCCAGACCGAAAATGGCCAACAGGGCATCGGATTTCTCCACTAAAGTTATCCAACCAGCTTTGTAGATTAGCTTCATATATATTAAATGAAGCTCTCGAAGATTTCGTAAGTCCCTATCCACGAAGAAGGTTAATTACTTGGTTCAAAAGGTTTGAAATCTGACCCAAGAACGTAAAAGTCATGAGATAGCTCGGGTTAAATCTTCAGTGGTTTTCACACAAGAATCTTGGAGTTTTTTTTTCTCTCGAGGGAATCAACTGCCGTCTTCATATTTCTACTCACCTTTATTTTTTTTAGTCCCAGCCATGTCTAGCTTTATTTTTTAGTCCCAAATTTCGAAATTTTATAACCTACACCCCCATTTCCCGGTCACACCGTCATTCAGAGATAAATGTGTGGAAGCTTGAAGGGTCGAAGGGCGGCTCCATCACGTCTTGCAGCACGCTCCAAACTGCGTAGCAAACACTGGCGTATGTAAATCAGAACAAACTCTCCTGATTTATGTATGGTACCCAATAAACCCAATGCTTCGGATGCAACCTGCCATGACAGGAAGGAAAATCAAATATCCCAAAAGAAGCAGGCGTACACACCACATTTTACATTCGGAGACGCACAGCCGCGAGAACATTTCTTTTATTTATAATAGTTCG
>CM069933.1:28013778-28035580 GCA_036172225.1 Cryptocoryne crispatula var. balansae
CTGCTTAGTGTGGAACCCCCGATCCGGACCCGGTTCCTTCTTCTCTTCTTCTTTCCCGGGTTCGGAGCGATGAGCGCCGCTCCTCCTTTCGGTTTCGTCGGTGGTGTAGGGTTGTGGTCGCCAGGAGCCGCGGGCTCCGAGAGTAAAAGACAAGAAACGATGTAAGTCTTAAAGAAAATGACCAAACGTACCTAAGCGGGGAGATCGTGTTGGGGAGATTATGGGTTCCATCTTCTTCCTTTTCGGCCGGCCGAGAAGAAAGAGCTTGAAGCACTTTAGTTGTTCCTACAAAACCAAGTAAGCCACGAAAACAAGTGAAAGTAGATTAGAACTAAAATAGTGAAGCATCTTGCAAAAGAAGTGAACTAAAACCACAAAAGGAGATGAACTAACCGGATTGGGAACAACTCCCAACCCCCCTTTTTATGTGTTTTTGGATGATGATATATGATATTACTAAGTTAAATATGCATGCAAATATGATAATCTATGATGGAAAACATGAAAACGAAGTAATGCTAGAAGGTGGTGGAAGAAAAACGAGTTTCGACTCCAAAAACGGCAATCTGGAGTCGCAGGTGACCCGGCAGGGGGGTCGCCTGGGCGACCCGACAGAGGGGTCGCCTGGGCGACCTGGCAAGGGGGTCGCCTGGGCGACCTGGAGAATGGGTCGCCTGGGCGACCTGGCAAACGGGTCGCCTGGGCGACCTGGCAAACGGGTCGCCTCCTGCACCAGAATTCGGTTTACTCCCGGATGCTCCCGCAAGATCTTCGGATGGCTTTAGAGGCTTGATGACGGCTCCCGGAAGCTCCTAGGACGTGGATGATGATTCCCCCTTTGATGTAGGAGCTTGAGAAGCTTCGAAATGGATGCCGATGAAGAAACGGGATGAAGAACGTCGATTTACGGAGGTGGATGGAAGTGGGAAGCTCTCAATCTCTTAGGCAATGAGAATTGGGGGGTGGAAGAGGTTTGGAACTCTCTAAGGCTCTCTCTTGGGAGCTTGGGACGTTCTCTCTCTTCTAACACTCTTCCAACCCTTGACAAGTGGTTAGGGGGTCCCTTTTTATAGGCAAAAGGGTCCCAGGGGCATTTCAGGCATAAAAATCACTTTTCGGAATCCGCAGGTGACCCGTTGGCCGGGTCGCCTGGGCGACCCGTCTGGCGGGTCGCCTGCGGAACTATAAATGCCATTAAATGCGCGTGCGCCGAAAGCTGGGCGACCGCCGCCCGGGGTCCGCGCGGGCGGGGGCGACCCGTCGGGCCGGGTCGCCTGCGCCCAGTCGACTCCGACCATCCGGACAAGCGTGCGCCGCTCACGGGTCACTTCGCCCAGTTCGTACACTGTTTTGGCAGGCGACCTGCTGATCGGGTCGCTTGCCGTACCTGACCAGATTCGACGTTTCACCTACCACCGTCAGAACGGACGATTTGGCAGATGACCCGTCAGACGGGTCGCCTGGGCGACCCGGCAGGGGGGTCGCCTGGGCGACCCGGCAGGGGGGTCGCCTGGGCGACCCGGTAAGCGGGTCACCTACGCCCCCAGAGTTCATTTTTGGGCCGTTTTCTCGGTGATCCGGTTTGTTTATCGGAAAACTCGAATACCTTCTAAGAAAACATGGATCTTGCGCTCCTCAAATAGGCAAAATTTGCGTGTCTACAGCTTGCCTCGCCTTGGTGTCGGCTTTGTAGGGGAGCGATATGGAATGAAGCGTAGATGAATATAATGAGGCGTAGCGGCGTGCAATGGCGCGGACTGAAAAGGTGGCACCAAGGTGTAGATTTAGACACGCAGGCTACTGCCTAATTGGGCAATGGGCGGACATTACCGGTCCTTTGCCGTTCCCATTTGTCCTCTTCGGATAATTCCCGTCATTGATTGGATGGATGCAGTGCCGCGGGCACGAACATAAAGGGAGAAGCCTGCCCCCCAGCGTGGGGGACCTCCGAGTCATGGCTCGTGAGTTCATCTCGGTTAGCGGCCCAGCTCTGTGGTGTGCTTGTACCGAGAAGGGCTAACTAAACTAACGAAAATAAAGAGTGAACATCCAATCATTTCGGGGCTATATCTTCCGAGTTCATTTGGTCCTTGCATGGGTACCGATTTTGTCCGGAGTGGAATGACTCCATGTTCTTTTAGAATTTACTGAATCTTGGCGAGAAACTTTTCGGAATACCGGAATACAGCTCGTTCGAAGTGTCCGGGGAGTATGCGATGCATGATGCATGATTTATATATATTTTTTGTGGGAAAAATAGAAAAAAACAAACTCAAAAGTAAGCAAATAGTTGAAGATATAGGTCCTATGTTTACGGGTCAGGATACTGATCAGGAACCGTCGTCCCCGTGCATAAGACTTTGGTATATCCGCGAGTTTAGAAACAGTTGAACTATCATTGTTTTTGTTGAGGGGGTTCTCAAGCTCAACTGTCCCGAATTCGAGGTCTTCAACGTTTAATCATATAATAACAGCCGACAAGTGTACAGAATTCCCAGGTGACCCGTCCGCCGGGTCGCCTGGGCGACCCGTCTGCCGGGCCGCCTGGGCGACCCGTCTGCCGGGTCGCCTGCACCCGTCGTCAGAGCAGGCAGATTAGACCTCTGGACATCTTTTCAGCCTTGAATATAGCGCAGAGCAGTTCCTTTCCTTCTTTTAAGCCCCCAACTCGCCACTCTTGTGAGAACATCATACTTTCTCTCTCTCTTTTAGCTCTCTTACTCCTCTCACAATGTTTCATCCTTCAAGATTCATCCACCCGAAGAAGGCAAGACGATTTTCGGAGGTTCCGGGGCACATCTTCAACAGAATAGTGGCTGGAATTGTAAGTATCTTATTTCTTCTTCCTGCAAAATTATCCCCTTCTTATGTGGATCCCTCTTTTCCTCTTATTTTCGGATTTAAATCTGTCATCCGGAAATGACCCGGCATCAGGTCGCCTGGGCGACCCGACATACGGGTCGCCTGGGCGACCTGAAAATGGGGTCGCCTGGGCGACCTGGTGAACGGGTCGCCTGGGCGGCCCGGTAGGCGGGTCACCTGCGCATTGCTGACACTTTTATATGTGCATATTCAGAATCCTCCGGCATTTCCGGGAGCTCGTCGCTATGGCTCATGTCAGTGGGTCTCCCGCATTATCCCGTATATCACTTTGCAAGCTCGCCATGTGCTTCGACAATGGGGCATGGCCGACTTCTTCGTTCATGTGGTGAATTGCTCTAAATATTATTGGGATTTTGCTCTCGTGGGAGCCTTGGTTGAGTGTTGGCACCCAGACACTAACACGTTTATTCTTGATACTTTTGAATGCACCATCCTTCTTGAAGAAGTTGAAATGTTGCTAGGCCTCCCAAATTCTCCTTATGGTCAAGAAGATTTCATGTTTATCCCACCTTTTCCTTTGACCGCTTACTTGTTTTTAGAGGAACTTATGACTCCAGTGGAAGCTTGTTCATTGATTGTCGGTAGCAAAATTTCCTTTGAAGGTCTCTTAGCATGGTCTATCAAGAGCATGGACAAGGCTTCTGAAGATTCTGACAATCTCATTTGTGGGTTGAAAGGAGTGGTGACTTGTGCTGTTTCTGCTTTCCTTTACCCTTCGGAGGACGGTTGGATTGCCCCGAGTTCCTTGCCTTGTATTTGGGGGTTGTGGCGCCGAGAGCGCATTGCCCCGTCTGTCTTGGGCTTCTTATATGAGGGGCTTTCTGTGGCATGCCTCGGTCGTCCTATGTTTGGTAGCATCCTTCTTTTAATTTCTTGGGCGGAACTTCACTTCAAATTTGATGTTGCCGAGGAGATTGTTCCGGCCTCGCGTTTGTTTCTCCGCAGCCCTTTGCATTCTTTATCCTCCGTTCTTGGCATGGAAGAGAAAGTTATTAACAAGTGTCCTACAAGAAGACCCGCCAAGACCGGCGCCGCATCTATCCAAGCTCAACCGAGCTAGCTTTTTATGCGTGCCACTCCCTTTACTCCGGAAGGATCTTAAAGCATGCTTTATCCCGGGAGTTGACCTTCGGCTTATAACTGGTACCTCATTGGTTTTATATAATGCTCACCGGTGCTTTCCCCAATTAGGTCTTTGCGGGTGTGAGATGCCATTGGTGTCGCACCTTCCGAGCATCAAGGATCGTCGCCTTGGAACACCGGATGACGATGAGGAATGTCAAAGTGCAATTGCTTTGTGGAAGACGTGCAAATTACATAGTCCTTGGATGGTGACCGAAGAAGATGAAGCGCGCAAAGCTCGTTACTTGAAGAAGCTCCGGCGATCCGTACTTGATTTTTCTCTTTCCTGCACTTATGTTAGTTCCAAGCTATGTATTTTCAGACTATTGAACATTTGATGTAGTGAATGCATGTTTCCTTTAAGTAAAGAAGGGTATTTTTCGGTTCTGTTAGCAGGAAACGACCCGTCTGGGGGGTCGCCCAGGTGACCCCCCTGTCGGGTCACCTGGGCGACCCGGCAGACGGGTCGCCTGGGTGACCCGGCAGACGGGTCGCCTGCTGTGCCTGTCCTTGACATGTACTTGACATGAGTGGTCATGTACTTGCTTTGACCACACTTAAGGCTTTAAGAGACCATAAGCTCGTGGGTCTCTTCTCCTACCACATTTTTACCTTCCTTTAGAGTGTGAGGTGTTGAGATTTTTGAGCAAGGAGGTTACCAACATGCCATATGCTAGGCAAAGCTCGGTTCTACCCATATCGGCTCTTCCGGATCACCTCCGGGGTCTTCGTCATCTCAATGAAGTAAGCGTATTGATTTTTTCTCTTCCATTCTCTCATTTTCATGTGCTAGACTCCTCCATTCGTACTCCTTTTGTTGAGAGGATGCATGACCCATTGGATCAAAGGGTGTCCCTTACTGTTCTGGGAAGTGGCCCGATCTACGGGTCGCCTGGGTGACCCGAGAGGCGGGTCGCCTGGGCGACCCGAAAGACGGGTCGCCTGGGCGACCTGGAAGGCGGGTCGCCTGGTACCCACAGAACTTTTTCTTCTCCTGATTGTCTGTGCCTTGTTCAGGAATTGCCGTCCTTCCCTTCTTCCAATCGCTTTGGTCAGTTTGCATGGGCTGAACGTCTGATGCGGACGTTGACACGTCATTCGTTGGAAATTTTACACGATTGGGGCTTAAGGGGCGTTCTTGCCCATTTCCGACGCATACATCGTTACCACTGGGATTTTGTGATGTTGGGTGCGTTAGTGGAACGATGGCACCCGGAAACTCATACATTCATATTTGCTGATTTTGAATGCTCCATTCTTCTGGAGGAAGTGGAGCTCATCTTGGGCCTAAGGGCCGGTGAAATGGGCGAATCTCCGGATTTCTTTACTCCGTCCATAGATTGCTCTTGCTTACAGATATTGCAGGAATTTATGCCTTGTTCAGAGGCGATTGCCTTGATGGATGGCGAGGGGGTCAACCTGTCTCGCCTATACTGTTGGACTCTCTCTTGCTTGGAATCTACTGGTGACTCGGCGGAGCAATTAATGTCTGGATTGAAAGGGGCTGCCGTATGTATCGCGATAACCGTCTTGTACCCTTCAGGAGATGACATTATCAGTTCTGCTCAGCTGGCCCATGTGGAGGGCTTATGGAGTGGCCGTCGGCTGGCTATGTCAGTTCTTGGTTTCCTCTACCAAGGATTAACTGAAGCTAGCTTAGGCCGTTCTTTTTCTGGTAGCCTCTTGCTTTTTAGTTGTTGGGCTGATCTTCACTTCAGGTTCACGGCGTCTACCCCCGGCTTCCCAAGCTCCTTTACCCGAAGTCCTCTGGCCGGGGTGGCGAGACAGGCAGGCCTGAGCAGAGGCGTTTGGGATCATTGCCCCGGGTTCCGGTCGAGGCGCAGTTGGCGGGATTACTTTGAGTCCGTCATGCATCAGCAGTTCTTTACCATTACTCAGCCGGTGACACCCACACTCTTCCAGACTTGCCTTGTTCCCGGTAGAGAGCTATTTCGGTGACGACGAGGTTTCTCGTGTTGTACAACCCACATCGATGTGCGCTTCAGCTAAACGTGCCGGTCCGTGAGCTTCTTCATCGTTCCCCGATTCCGAGGATCAGGCCGAGGCGTGTGGAGGCGAATGAGCGACATCTTCTTTTAGTTCAGGCAGGCTGGCAATGTTGTCAGTTGGCTTCCGCATCTCGGGGGGAGGTCCATTCTCTTGACGGCTTCATGGATTACTTTCGTTTTTATCTCGTTATTTTGGACTAGAGTATGCTCTGTAAGAGGGTTAGCATGGAGATGTACAAGAAAAAACTTTCGTATTTTGAAAAAGTTAATTGCCATGCTTACAAGAATGTTTATGTGATTGCAAATACCTCTTTTTCTCTTTTCGGGTCGTGCCGGATAACCGGGTTGATGTGACGCGTCTACCGGGCCCAAATCGGCCTTCCATGTTCCGATCTCGGAATTGGAAGATACCCATAAAGATTTTCTATTTTTCTAATGTTTTTGGTGATTTTTTCAGAATTTTTTGATAGAAAGAAAAATTTTCACTGTTTCTATATAAAGGGCTCAGATTTACCGTTCATTTTCACTTGTTCTGGCGAGGATTCCGTGTGAAAAAGTGTACGGTCTACTTCCGCGGCTTCCTGCTTCTTCTACGACCTCCGAGGTCCGTTATTCCTTTCACGACTATTGTAGATCGTCGTTTCAACTTTTCATAGGCGCGAAAATTTTTGAAATCGGAGGTCAGTAGGTTGAAAAACCGGTCGGGGAAGGGAGCGCATGCGTCCCCTTCCCCAGGCGGCCCGAAGCTCAGGTCGCCTGGGCGACCCGGAGCTCGGGCCGCATGGGCGACCCGGCTTCGGGTCGCCTACGGTAGGCGGCCCGAAGCGCGGGCCGCAAGGGCGACTCGGCTTCGGGACGCCTGAGGTAGGCGGCCCGAAGCGCGGGCCGCCTGTGCGGCCCGACGCACGGGCCGCCTGCGCCAGGCGGCCCGAAGCGTGGGCCGCCCAGGCGGCCTGACGCACGGGCCGCCTGCCCAGGCGACCTGGTCGCCAGGTCGCCTGGGCATTCCGGAAACGCCGAAATGCCCAAAAAAATTATTTTTCATATTATTCCATGTAACTGACAACTTGACCTCATTATTTTCAGATGGTGCGGCGTTCTCACACGTCTGAGGCCTCTACCTCCGCCGCGGCACCTGCGATGTCCGACGAGGACATCGGTGATGATGACGTTTTCGCCGCGCCAGAGCAGTATGTGGAGCCCAAAGTTCCGGTAATCATGCATGATTTTCTTTTATATTTTTTTCTTTTTTCTAATTGGGACTAACAAGACTTCCATTTATTGCAGAAGAAGATTCATTCCAGGATTTCTTGGGAATTGGTGGGCATAGTATACGAGGCGCTCCAGCCCTTCCAGAAGGTGCGCTTGGAGGGGATGGGTTTCGGCCCATTCTTTCGTTGCGCGCCATTCTGGGAGGACCTCCCTTTTGTCCAGGCGATGAGGGAGAGGTGGGATTCCACCTCTTGCTCATTCCTTTTTCCGTGGGGGCACATGGTGCCCACATTGGAGGACGTGGCACGCATCACCGGTTTGCGTGTCCATGGCCTCCCGTGACGGGAAAGTCCTATGCCGACTACTCGAGGAAACTCGAGCGTTACTTCGGACTTTCCCTCCCGCGAGTCCAGGGGGATGGCGCACCCTCAAGAGGGGTCCTTTCGCTGCCCTTGTTGGTATGCGCGATGCCGTGCCGACAGGGGTCTTCAGACCGGCTTTCCTTGCGCAGCTGGTCTTGCGCGTTCGGGAGACCCTCTGTGGTGAGGAGGGTACTCCTCAGGCAGACGTGGACCTCCGTAGGTTCTTGTTGTTCTTCTTGGCCAGACTTCTTCTGTCCACGAAGAGCGACAAGGTACACCTTCGATTTGTGCCCCTACTCGTTAACCTTGAGCAGGTTGGCGAGTATGCCTGGGGCGCCGCGATGCTTGCCCACCTATTCTCGTCCCTGGCACGTGAGAGTGGTGAGATCTCAGTTGCCGGGTTCACCCCGTTTCTACAGGTATGCCTTGCTTTATTTGTAGCATTTATCATTAAATGAAAGAAAACTAACGGCTATCTTTTTGTTGCTTTTTCAGATCTGGGGTTACATGCACCTTCCTCTGGGGCGGGGAGTCCGCTCGGACCCGCCCCAGTACCCTTTTCTATGCGGGTGGTCGGTACAGCGACCAGCCGGTTCCGATGACGTCCAGCTGGTCGACCTTCGCCGTCGACTGCTCCGTTTCCCCCACGATCAGGTATGCCTCTTGCCCTTAGTTCTGATCATATTTCTGATATCACTGCTCTTTTAACCGGTATTTGGTACAGGTCGTTTGGCAGCCTTATCTGGGGTCGGACGAGCAGGAGCAGCCTTGGGTTCAGGCCGCCCAAGGGGTTCTGGGTCGTGACACCTTCCTCATCTGCCTCAACGAGGTGGAGCCTCTATGGGTGCGTCTTGCGATGCGCTCGTTGGGGCTCCACCAGGAGTGGGTCTTCCCAGACCCACACGAGCGGGTGGGGAGGTCGTCACGAGGCCTCACTGTCGCCGTGGACTGGCGACACGAGTGCCGTACCGCCTTGGACATCTGGCGGCGTGGCGGCACTCCTGTGGCGTCCACGGCCACAGATAGCTCAGAGTACCTCCGACAGGACACTGAGTTCTATGGCCACCTCCTCTCTGACCCGGAGGTTTGTAACCCCTTCCTTTCTTCTTTAGAATTTTTGTTACCTCGTCCGGATGACCGATGATGCGACTTTCCTTGATGCAGAGGAGGAGGAGGAGAGCGAGCTGGTTCACCTTTGCGAGAAGGTGACCTCCCTCCGGGAGAAGGCCCGGCGCCTGGTATGATCCACTTTCTCTTCCTTGCTGCTTGCTTATGACTGTCAGACTAATGCCGTTTATCTTCTTCTTTCAGCGGGAGAGGCGCCGGGAGAAGGAGGAGCGAGCTCAGCGCCGGCTGCAGGCGGCGGAGGATCGCTTCCTTCACACTTGCCACGAGGTTTGTTCGTCATTTTCGTGCTTTGTTTCGTTGCTTTTATTGATTCCTCTCGCTCTTTTCGCCGTGACGAGGCTCGCCGTCGGCTAGAGGAGCTACGGGGCCGAGCCGGAGAGGCCGAGCCCATGGACACTGACGGGATGGGCATCCCAGAGACGACGACCTTTTTCCCGGAGGGAGCTGCCACAGCCTGGCCCTCACCAGTGGGGGAGCCCTCCTGCTCAGCGGTTGTCCCCTATGGTGACCGCTCCACTTTGTGGGCGGATTTGTTGGCCGCGGTATGCTACTTCTTTGCTTACTACCGGTCTTTCTTTCCTTTGCTTGTTGCTTACATTCTCTTTCTTGCAGAACACAGAGCTTCTTCATCAAGTTGCCGAGTCGGCGAGGACCGAGCAGAGTCTTCGCGACTCTGAGCAGAGTCTTCGTGATGAGGTGAGTTCGATGCTCTCCTTCTTTTTTTCTCCTTGCACGTTGTTGAACAGCTTCCCCTTTTTAGGTTGACCGGCTATCGAGGCACATCGGGGAGCTCGAGTTGCAGCTCTCCTCCTCGTCTGCAGAGGTATATAAAAAGAATCTTTCTGAAGTTGCTTTTCTTGACACTTTCTGACAGGTCTCTTGGTCTAATTGCAGCTCGCCACCCTCCGAGGGAGGGTGGAGGACCTCTCTCGCCCGTCTGGTGAGCGGGAGATGGGCCTCCGACTGGCCTTCATGGAGGAGACTCGTGCGATGGAGCAGCGCTATGCAGAGCGCATCCGGACATTGGAGGAGCGCCATGCAGAGCGCGTTCAGACCCTGGAGGAGCGTCACATAGCAGAGTTGCGGAGGGCTTCCGAGCAGCAGCATCAGCTGACATTGGAGTTTGCTCGGGCCCGGTCTGAGTCGCGCTCTCACCGTTCTGGCGGCTCCCAGATGACGATCCAGCAGGGTCTTAGTCGGAGTCGTGCGGCCGCGTCTGCTCGGCGAGGAGATGAGAGGGCGGCGATGCCCCCTCCTGTCTCGACCCCAGAGGATCCTGTACCAGAGGGAAGCGGCGAGTCTTGATTGTGCCGGCTCTCTCCTTATCCTTGTACATTGTGATTGTTAGTGATATTGGATTCATTCTTTCTCCCGCGTGTCCGTACTTTTGAGAGCACGTTAGTTTTCTTTTAGGGTATAGCCCCTTGCAATTTGTCAAGGGGCGTTTCCCCTCTTAAACAGGAAAGATAATAAGTATGCGATGCATTAAAGGAAACATGCAAGACAAAAACTAAACATGGATGCAAAAGATAACATTTTTTTGTTTTGTTTGTTTGTTTTTTTGTTTTTTTTTTCTTTCTTTTTGGATAATTAATTTTTTTGTTGTGCGAGGAGAGTAACCATCTTTCATCCTTTGACTTGCTTGTACCCCAGCATCCTTTCGTTTCCTTTCTTGGTTAAAGGTAAACATCACGTGTAAATAGCTTACCCTGACTTGAATCCTTTGTCCTTCTACCTTTAGTTGGTCAGGGGTTCCTCCTAGTTAGATTAGTCAATCTTTATCCGTGGTGGTTAAGAGGGAAGAAAATTTAGGCAAGTCCACGGTAGGATTAAAGAATTCGAATTTGTTTTCCCTACTAATGCCCGAATCACCTGTTGGGATTTGGCCTCTTCGGGTCTCTTCTTTTGATTGCCCCTGTTTTTGCGGCCCTCATTCAGACGGATTTTTTTTTTTTTTTTTTTTTCTTGATCCGTGGGGCCCATTGCCCATCTTTTGGAGCCATTTTTCATCTCTGGGGTTATTTCAGGTGCTCATTCAGACAGGTCAGAGATATATATATATTTCTTTTTCTTCATGACCTGAGGGGTTCATTGCCCATCTTTTGGCACCTATTATTTTGAGAAATTAGACTCTCTGAGGTTGCCTCCTACTAGGGTAGCGGGCTTTTCGAGTACTCCTTGTTCTAATCCTTGCACCTCGCCGTGGACCGATATGTGGAAGGAATCGGATAAGAATGTCGCTTCTTCACTAGGAGGTTTCCCATCCCTTCTTCCAAGCATCGTGCCATCGGATGACGGATCGTAGCGTGAAGTGGGTGCGTATGGTGCTTATCCTTAACCTTGATTGAATGGTTGTGCCGTGTAACAAGCAAGCCTTGGATGATAGCAAAGTTCTTCTTCTCGCAAAGATTTTGTTGTATATATGATTTTTTTGGATTTTTATGGAAAATACTTTTTGAGAAAGAGTCCGTTCCACGGATGATTCAATTCTTCTCCTTCAAAGCATTAAGCGCTTATAAGAATTGCCAGGATAAATAGCTGAAACTATAAAGGGGCCCTCCCAATTAGGTTGAAGCTTGGAACGGGGACCACCCGGCTTAACAAATATTCTTTTAAGCACTACTTCTCCGACTCGAAATTTTCTCTCAATCACTTTTTTCTGATAAAATCTTTTGAGCCGATTTTGATAAGCCCTAGCATGTTCAGCGGCGGCCGGCCCTCTTTTCGTCCGGCGGATCGAGTTGCACAAGGAGAGATTCCCTGCGTTCACTTACCGGGATCTCCTGATCAAGCTGAACTCGGAGGGACGGTATGAGCACCTCGTATGGGACTACAGCCTCCATTCCATATGCCAAGGCATAGGGAGTTTGACCTGTTGGGGTCCGTACTGAGGTGCGGTAGGCCCATAGAGCGTCTACCAGCTTATCTGGCCAATCGGCGAACTTGCTAGACTCACACGTTTTCTTGATGATTTTAATCAGGGTTTTATTTGTTGCCTCTGCCTGGCCATTGCCTTGAGGGTAATATGGTGATGAATGATGCAATTTTATGCAATACCTATTGCAGAGGTCCTGTAGCTCTTGAGAGATGAATTGCGGCCCATTTTCGGTGACGAAGTTGCTAGGGATATCGAACCTGGCGAGAATGTTGCGCTTGATGAAGGTACACACAGTGGATGCCTTGATCTCTGCATATGCCTCTGCTTCAGCCCACTTGGTGAAGTACTCCGTGGCCGTAAGAATGAAAGACTTGGTTTTGATGGCGGCGTTCGGGTCTCCAAGGGGTCCAATGATATCAAAGGCCCACATGGCGAAAGGCCATGGAGCGTGTATTGGGTGAAGAGAGGAAGCAGGTGAATGGATTTTGTCGGCATGGAGTTGGCATTGATGGCAATGTCGGACAAAGACCGAACAATCTTCTTCGAGAGTGGGCCAATAGTACCCTTGCCGAATGATTTTTTTAGCAAGGGCTTGAGCGTTGACATGGCCCCCACATACTCCAGAATGGGCTTCCTTGAGCACCAGTTCGGCTTCTCCTTCATCTATGCACCTTAGCAAGATTCCGGTCAGGCTCCTCCTGTATAGGGTTCCCCCTAGTAAGACGTATTTCTGAGAGATTCTCCTAATGATTTTCCTTTCGGAGGGTGTTGATCCTGGCGGGAATGATTGATCCTTGCAAAATTGGGCAATTTCAAAGAACCAAGGCTTTTCTTCTTCTTCGAGCGACTCTTCTACCTCGACCAAAGTTAATTCTTCTCTCTGCCTTAGATTGTCCTTATCCTCGAATCTGGCTTTTACCTTGAGGAAATAGGGGTCTTCTAGGGCAGGCATAACTTGTCGGTGGACGAAAATATTCTTTTCTGATCCATCTGGCAGAATGGGTAGAGATGATGCCAATGATGCCAAAGAATCAGCAAGGATGTTCTGAGCACGGGGAACGTGGACGAATTCAAGCTTGGAAAAGAGTTTGATGACATGTGAAGCAAGCTCTTGGTAGGGCCTGAGTCCGGGGTGAGAGGTCCTATAACGAGCCAGAACTTGACGGAGAATCAGTTGACTATCTCCTATTATTCTAAGCTTGGTGGCTCCATGTAAATGAGCAGCTCTCAACCCAGCCAGCAATGCCTCATACTCAGCTATGTTATTGGTCACGGGGAAGCTGAGCTGGAAGGCCTGAGGGATGACTACGCCTTCAGGAGACAATAAAACAACCCCAATACCCCTACCTTGGGAATTAAGAGCCCCGTCAAAGTATAATGTCCATAGATCAGGAATTTGGACAGACATTAATTCTTCGTCGGGCAATTCACTTCGGACAGGGTCAAAGGTAGGGACAGGATGGTGAGCTAGGTGTTCGGCGATAGCATACCCCTTGACTGACTTTTGTTGGACATAGCTGATATCAAACTGGGAAAGGAAGCTTTGCCAGCGGGCTAGCCGATCGGTTAGTACTGACTTTTCAAGGAGAAACTTGATTGGATTCATTCGGGCGATAAGATGGACTTCGTGAGCCAAGAAATAATGTTTGAGCTTCTGCACCACCCACACGAGGGCGGAACATGTCTTCTCCATGCTGGTGTACTTGAGCTCACAAGAATCGAAGATTTTGGAAAGATAGTAGGTGGCCCTCTCCTTGCCTTCTTCATCTACTTGTGCCAGTACTGCCCCTAGAGATCCCTCGAGCACGTAAATGTACAAGATTAGGGGTTTTCCTTGGACGGGTGGTCCGAGCACCGGTGGATTTGCTAGATAGTCTTTAAGTCCTTGGAATGCTTCCCGGCACTTCCTATCCCACTTAAACTCAGCCCCTGCTTTGGTTAATTCGTAAAAGGGTTTGCACCTTTGGGAATGTTGAGAAATGAACCGCCGGATAAACTGCAACCTTCCAATCAATCCTCTGAGCTCCTTGAGGTTGCGTGGTGGCGGGAGGTTGGCGATTGCTTTAGCCTTGTTGGGATCAATTTCAATTCCTCTCTTACTGACAATGAACCCTAACAATTTTCCTGAGGAAACTCCGAACACACATTTCTTTGGGTTCATCCTGAGCTTATACTCTTCAGCCCTCTGTAAAACTTTTCTCAAAGCTTCTGGGTGATCATCTAGGGTTCTAGATTTAACCACCAAATCATCCACATATACTTCCACGTCCTTATGCATCATATCATGAAAGATGGCCATCATGGCTCTTTGATAGGTCGCACCAGCATTCTTTAGTCCAAATGGCATGACCACATAGCAATATGTACCCCAGGGCGTGGTGAAAGAAGTCTTCTCCTCATCCTCCTTGGCTAACCGGATCTGATTGTAACCCGAATACCCATCCATGAACGAAAGGGCCTCATACCCTGCCGTGTTGTCAACCAATACATCGGTATGAGGGAGCGGGAAATCATCTTTAGGACAGGCCTTGTTTAAGTCCCGAAAATCAATGCAGATCCGAATCTTGCCATCCTTCTTTAAAACAGGGACTATGTTTGCCACCCATTGCGGATAGAGAACGACTCTAATGAATTTAGCTTGATGTAGTTTGTCGACCTCTTCTTTCATCTTCAAGGCAACATCTGGGTGGAATCTTCTAAGTTTTTGTTTGACCGGGCTTGCTCCCTCCTTAAGGGTTAATCGGTGTTCAACTAAGGAATTGTCTAACCTGTGCATGTCTTGATAGGTCCAAGCGAAGGCTTCTTTGTGATCCCGCAAGACTTTTACCAAATTCTCTTCTTGAAGAGGGGTGAGGTTGGCACTTATGAGGACAGTTCTGGGATCTTCCGGTGTGCCAAGATTTAATTCCTTAGTAGGCTCATCAGCAGCGGCCGAAGGTTCCTCGAATCTCTTGATTCCCGACGCGTAGCTGTCGGCCATGTCCTCTTCTTCATCTTCAGATTCAGAATCCTTTCCGGTGGCCACCTCGTATACCCCTAAGGACGTATCAATGTTATTTCTTTCTTCATATCCGACTTCTCCGAGAGAAAGTGGATTTTCTAAAAATCCTGGCACCTTGGTACATTCTAATGCTGCTCGTGCTAGCTGGTGTAAGTATCGGTTCGGAACTCTCTTCTCTCTTTTCCTAGATTGAGCTACTCCTACAGAAAGTGAAGGTGCGGTATTTACAAGGGGAAATAGTGGATTTTCTAGGTTGGTGGTGGGAGAGGCGGCCTCCGGGGCCAGGAGAGACGTCTCCTCGATCGACCAGCGAGTCGCGAAGAGGACATTTTTTTTTGGCGAAAGTCAATCATGGAGATCGACCTATTTTCGGGTGCCTGGTTGGCACACAAAGACAAGAGGGTGAGGAGACCCGACAAGCTCTCTGAATCATCGGGGTTTGCTGTGATTGCGCGAGATCTTGGTGGTATAGAATCGAGGGTTAAAGAGGAGAATGCTCGGAGGAGCATCGGATGTAAGGGGCTAGCGGGCCCGATGGAAAGAGTGTCGGTGAAGCATTGCCTAGACCCAATGTTGTCTGAGAAAGATGGCTGCCCGACATTGTTATTACTGAAGGAAATGGGGAGTCCGTGAGACAAACTAAGTTGAATAGGTGACTGAAAGCCTGAGAAGGTAAGGACAATAGACGGCCCTCGAGGAATGGATTGATAATGGAAAGAAAACTGCTTGGTGGATCGGCTCCCGTGAATCGTAGCCGAGTTCGTTTTGGTTCCTTCACTTGATCCCTCTTCATCGGCCAAAAACAATGAGTGCAACGAAAGATAGAGCTCTTCCTCACCTTTATCGGTCCTTTGTCTTTTTCTAGGCCTCGTGTTGATATCATGGCAGTATGCTGGACCCTCCTGGCAAATCTGGATGACTTCTCCTCGGAGAAAATATTCAGACATATTACTTTTCCATGGTGCTGGTTCATATATCCTTTTGTCTTTACTGATTCCTCGGTATCCAAGCCCTGCCTTGGTCTTCTGGTGAGGAAGCTTAATGGGTTTGTCAATCCCTTGCGAGAACCTACCCAAACCTTGTCCTTCTTGATATCCCAATATTTTCATGATGTGCCAGCCAATGGGGTGCTCAGCATCCCTCTTTTTGTGTTGAATTTGCTGCGAAGACTCCCCGGTTTCTGGTAGCTCCATCAAAGTTAGCACCGGCCGGGTTGGCAGCCACGAAGTTGTAGATGGCAAAGGACTCACATAGCTTGATACTTTGATGACTTGTCCTTTGTATGGAAATTTGATGCATTGGTGATTTGTGGATGCCACTGCCTCAAGGGTCTCCAAATAGGGACGCCCCAATATAGCCTTGTAAGTAGGGTCCATTTCAAGTATGTGAAATTCAGCCGTGATAATCTTGGGGCCTAGCTCTACTTCTAGCATTACCGTGCCTTGAGCGGGCCTCTTGACATTGTCAAATGCTGTAACCGTGAGACCTGAGGGATTAATTTCTCCCATGGAGATGTTACATAACTCTAATGTTTCCGGTGGCATGATATTTAATGAAGCTCCGGTGTCCACCAAGCAATTTGTGAGTAACACTCCCTTGACACCAATAGTTAGGCATAGGGCACACCTACGGACATCAGGACTTGCCAGCTCCTCATTTGTGAATGTCAGAGCAGGGTGTGCACTTTTTGGTGCCAGGACAGCAGTAATCTTTTCAGAGGGAGGCTTTCATGTACCATTACCCTTTGAAGATATTGTTGCAAGACTTCCCGATGAGTTTTGGACCGCTTGATTAATTCCAGAATGGATATTCGTGCTGGCGTTTTATCCAAGTGCTTTAACAAGTCATATGATGTTCCTGGGGCTGGCTCTTCAACAACCTCTTCCTCCGGTTCTTGTGTTGCCCCTACTTGTGGGAATACGCGCTGGAACATACGCCCGCTCCTGAGAACCGTGGCGAGTTGGGGCTGAGTGGGCTTGTGGGTTGTTGCTGGTTGGATAGGCGGTGGGTTGGAGATGGTAGTAGTTGTCGTTGGCTCGATGGTCGTCGAAGTTAGAGTTGTAGGGGATGTGGGGGTAGTGAGAGGCGTGGGTTGAGGTGGTGGAGGCTCCTTCTTGGTGACTGGAGGTGTGATTTTGGGCCGAGCGGGAGGTGGCCGGATGATGGGTCCGAGGGGGAGCGGTGGTGGAGTGGATGGGGCTATACTTGGTCGGATTATGGTTCGTCCCGGGTACAACGGGGCGGAAGGAGGTCTTATAATGGGTGGAAGGTTAATTGGGGATCGGGGTATGGTGAGTAAAATTCGGTTGGCATGGGTTGGTTGTGGGCGAGTTGGGAAAGTGGGCGTGAGGTTCTCAAAGTGCCACTTTTGTTCTCGGTTCTGAGCATCTTCCGAAGAAGTTGAAATGTGGACAACTCGATGGTTGTCAGGTGTAGGCGCGGGCGCATGTGTTGGTAGCGGGTTTTGCACTATTCCCAAGTTTACTTGTTGCTGTTGTCTTTCTTGTACAGTTGGTGCTCGAGTTTTGAGTGAACTGATGTATTCTCCCATCTGTGCCCAGTCAATGCTGCCTTGTTCATTTAAATCATGAATGTAATCCCGAAAATAATAGCAATCTTCTATGTTGTGTCCGGGATATCTATGATAGATGCAATATTTGTCTGTGTTTGCTGTTCCTGACCAAACCATTCTCTCCTTTGGGAGTGTTATTTGCTGTGCTGCCATTAGGGCGTTGAAAATGTCAGTTAAGGAATAAGGCAGAGGAGGGTAGTTTTCTCTCTTGGGCCCCACTCTTTTCTGGCCATATGTGTTTGGTGGTGGTACCTGTTGGTAGTTGGGTGGCCTGGGTGGTTGGCGTTGGTTGTTAACCGGGTTTTGTGTTTGCTGAGGCGGAGGAGGCAACTGGGGCCTTGGGGGTCGAGGAGGTGGCTGCTGGTAGGTTCTTGTATTGTGGTTAGGTCGAGGGTGCTGGTATTGGGGAGAAGGGTGCTGGTATTGAAGAGGAGGGTTACGGATCGGGTTTCCCACCAAGCTCACATTTTCATTGTTGACTATCCCTTCAGTTACCGGGCCAGAAGTGGTGAAGGCGGCCTTTTTGGTGGCTCGGGGTTTTGGGTCATAAAGATTCATCAAGGGTGTGTCTTTAAGCTGAGTCTGGATGTATCTAGCTCTCTCATATAACTCTGCCATAGTTCCCGGATGGTGCATGACAAGTATGTTTCTTAGTGCTGGAGCGGCATTAGCTATAATCATTTTAACTTGCTCGGCTTCAGAAACCGGGTCAGCCAACTTTTCAGCCATGGACCTCCATCTGTCAAAGATATTTGACAAAATCTTCTTCTGCCCTCATTCTTTCTGACCACAAATCTGTAATTGAATAACTCGGGCCCATCCTATCCCTGTACCTCTGCAAGAATTTAGGTTTAACAATGTCAAAATTGCCGGCCTCCAAGGGGTCAAGTGAATAGAACCATTCTAGAGCGTGCCCTTCCAGAGATCTTCGTAAAAGATAGGCAAGAGCTTGCCGATCGTCTTGCCAAGCAGATGACTCATAAAGAAAATCTTTAACATGAATGTAAGGGTTACCGGTGCCATTGTAACGGCGAAAAACCGGTAATTCAGAGGGTGGGAAGCGGAGAATCGGGAGAGAAGGGAGAGAAACATCGGGTGTCGACCGAGTGTCGATCATGCGGCGAAGCTCCTTGTATTGCTCCTTGAGTTCGTTGATTGCCACATTATCAGTGGTTGGTTCTCGAGTGATTGGGGGAGACGGGGCATATGTAGGTGCCCGATGTGTTGGATTTTGAGGGGGGAGGGTTGTAACTCGATGAGGTGGTTGCACTGAAGGGTATGCGGGATGAAGGAGGTGATTAGAAGAATAGACCAACGGTCTAGATGGCCCCGCCAAATTAGGATCCGGATGGTTGAGATTCGCTATCGGGAAGAGATGATCGGGAGCGATTGGACCGGTGTGTGAATGACCGTGTGGTACCACATCGGGTTGGCGACCCACGGATCGGGGGGTGGATATAGGAGGAGGTCCCTCCATTTGCGGGTGATTAACGGGAGATTTGCCCCGAAGAGCGGTTTGAAGGGCTTGAACAAGTTGATCGGGGTTGGCTTGTGATAAAGCCTCTTGAAGAGAAATCGGGTTAGGAGGGGGAGAAACGACCCTATCGGTTTCGTAGGGATGGTCGGGATCGTGGACGGCACAGATGTTTCCCTCGTGGACTGACTGGACCTCTTGTGGGTCGGCGTGCGCTTGGTCAAACTCCTCGGGCTCGTAGTAGTCCGCCATGACACGTCCGGACCTGAGTGACATAGGCATAAAGCGAAAAAGCAAGTAACAGAAAATAAATACCTTTGGATTTTTTTTTTTGTTTTTATTTTTTTTTTGTTTTTTGTTTTTGATTGTTGTGATCAAAGAGGTATTACCTCAAGCAATGATTTCTTTTTTGGGAAGATTTTAAGGATTTTTGTGAGAAGGTTAACCCTCTCTTTTTTTCGATTTTCACTTTTGTTGCACAAACAAGTTAAAACAAAGACTTGGAATGATTAAACGCGCTTTTTTTTTGTTCAATCCTTAGATTAGTGAGCTTCTTAAGAGAATATTGTCCTCTCAATGATAGGTCGGACCCTATGCTCTCACAAAGCCGAGCAATCTAGGATTAACACTTTTCTCACAACGATTGGGTGATAGGTGACACTGGGTTTTTGGGGTAAAAGGTACAACCGGCCCGATCGGTGAAGAGGGAATCCTTCACTTTTGGGGACTTACGGAGGTCTTAGTGAAAACCAATCTAATCAACCGAGAGGGAATCCCGGAAGACAGATCGGAATCCACCAACAGACGCGGGTGGGATGAAGATGACTCTGGCGAGGTGGGTGAGCCTCCCGTCTCGAATGACCTAATGAGTCGGGCGAACCCGGTACTCAATGCAATCTAATGCAAGAATTTAGCAAGGATGAGATAGCATACAATAAGAAAGAAAAACAATGCAACGATCAACAAATAATAACTAGGATGATGATTAAACTATCAAGAACAATAACTAAACAAGTCAAAGATGCTAGAAAATATTGATTTTTTTGCAAGCTTGATTCAAGAGAAATGAGCAAGAGCAAGTAAAACTAAAGACTACAACAAGAAAATAGTTTCTGGAAAGCGTAGATGACCCGGTAGACGGGTCACCTACGGGCCTGGCAGGCGACCCGGCAGGGGGGTCACCTGCGAAAAACAGAAAATGGAGCCGAAAGAAAGCACTTAATAACCGGGGTCCCGCGGGGACCGAAATAGCATGGATTTGAAAGTAAACTAAGGACAAGATGCTTGGCAATAACAGTGAATAAAAAACAAGTGGATCCACGTAGGGACTTAAGGAAGCGGAAAGCTCTAAATCATAAAAACAGGAGATGACCCGGCAGGGGGGTCATTTGCGAAAACAGAACACTTCCGGGAACTTGATTCTTCAAACCGGAAGAAGATCCACGTGGGGATCACTAGATAAAGGAAATGGAAGACAATATGATGATAGTGAAAGTGAGAAGAGGCTTACTTGGAAATGGAAGAACAACTAAGTTTGCTTCAAGCATGAGGTGGTCCCACCGTGGTCGCCAAAAGATGTGGAACCCCCGATCCGGACCCGGTTCCTTCTTCTCTTCTTCTTTCCCGGGTTCGGAGCGATGAGCGCCGCTCCTCCTTTCGGTTTCGTCGGTGGTGTAGGGTTGTGGTCGCCAGGAGCCGCGGGCTCCGAGAGTAAAAGACAAGAAACGATGTAAGTCTTAAAGAAAATGACCAAACGTACCTAAGCGGGGAGATCGTGTTGGGGAGATTATGGGTTCCATCTTCTTCCTTTTCGGCCGGCCGAGAAGAAAGAGCTTGAAGCACTTTAGTTGTTCCTACAAAAACAAGTAAGCCACGAAGACAAGTGAAAGTGGATTAGAACTAAGATAGTGGAGCATCTTGCAAAATGAATGAACTAAAACCACAAATGGAGATAGACTAACCGGATTGGGAATAACTCCCAACCCCCCTTTTTATGTATTTTTGGATAATGATATATAATGTTACTAAGTTAAATATGCATGTAAATATGATGATCTATGATGGAAAACATAGGAACAAAGTAATGCTAGAAGGTTGTGGAAGAAAAACGAGTTTCGGCTCCAAAACGGCAATCTGGAGTCCCAGGCGACCCGGCGTGGGGGTCGCCTGGGCGACCTGGCAAACGGGTCGCCTGGGCGACCTGGCAAACGGGTCGCCTGCTGCACCAGAATTCGGTTTACTCCCGGATGCTCCCGCAAGGCTTTCGGATGGCTTTAGAAGCTTGATGACGACTCCCGGAAGCTCCTAGGACGTGGATGATGATTCTCCCTTTGATGTAGGAGCTTGAGAAGCTTCGCAATGGATGCCGATGAAGAAACGGGATGAAGAACGTCGATTTACGGAGGTGGATGGAAGTGGGAAGCTCTCAATCTCTTTGACAATGAGAATTGGGAGGGTGGAAGAGGTTTGGACCTCTCTAAGGCTCTCTCTTGGGAGCTTGGGACGTTCTCTCTCTTATGACCCTCTTCCCCCTCCCAGCAAGTGGTTAGGGGATCCCTTTTTATAGGCAAGAGGGTCCCAGGGGCATTTCTGGCATAAAAATTACTTTTCGGAATCCGCAGGTGACCCGTTGGCCGGGTCGCCTGGGCGACCCGTCTGGCGGGTCGCCTGCGGAACTTTAAATGCCATTAAATGCGCGTGCGCCGAAAGCTGGGCGGCCGCCGTCCGGGGTGCCCGCATACGGTGGCGGGCGACCGTCCGTCGGGTCGCCTGCGCCCAGTCGACTTCGACCATCCGGACGAGCGTGCGCCGCTCACGGGTCACTTCGCCCAGTTCGTACACTGTTTTGGCAGGCGACCCGCTGGTCGGGTCGCTTGCCGTACCTGACCAGATTCGACGTTTCACCTACCACCGTCAGAACGGACGATTTGGCAGATGACCCGCCAGACGGGTCGCCTGGGCGACTCGGCAGGGGGTCGCCTGGGCGACCCGGTACACGGGTCGCCTGGGCGACCCGGTAGACGGGTCGCCTGGGCCCCCAGATTTCATTTTTGGGCATTTTTCTTGGTGGTCCGGTTTGTTTATCGGAAAACTCGAATACCTTCTAAGAAAACATGGATCTTATGCCCCTCAAATAGGCAAAATTTGCGTGTCTACAATTA